>QANY01001478.1:0-41018 GCA_003255025.1 Datisca glomerata | reverse complement strand
ATATATATATTACAACTAGTACAATAATTACAGAAAAAGTCAAATTACAAAAATTTCTTGATAATTGTAATCTTGATCTCTGTATCTTCATTATTGCTTTGCCATGATTGTCGTTTTCGAAAAGTCATTGTGACTATTGTGTATATTGGTGTAATACCCAAGTATTTAATAAATGGTATTTTTGTAATTTAGAACTCACTCACACCATATATGCACTTACACCCTAAGCCACCATATTTGTTTTCTTTGTGTTCTCTCTTAACCATTTTCCCTCAAATCTCTCTTTTGTTATCTCAAGCTAATCCTTGTAACCACCTACAACTCTCTCTCCCCTTTTTATATGACTGCACATCTCTACTTCATCTAATTTCTTCTTCATCAATTATCAACCATTCACCCGATGGGTTTCCATCTGTTCCTAACCGCGCTTAGTTATTTAAATATTGTAGATATTATATGAATTTGTTGTGATCTGGGATCCTTGGGTTTCAGGTCATTAGTTGCTGAATTTAATTCGTAGTGAATCCATGTAAGTGGATTTACATAATAATTCGGTTCATATGTTATAAGTGTAGAATATATAATGTGAAATTGTTTTTATTATTTCTTTATGTTCAATCTTATGATTAAGTATTTTATTTGTTTCCTTATTATGATGAAATTATTTACCATGTTATGTATGATTATATTTTGAGTTATACATGTATTGGTTATGTGTTTATGTTCATGAACAAGTTATATGTTTACTTATGTATATGTGATAATGTGAAATATGAATATTAATTCAAGTAAAAAGTGATAAGTAAACAAGAAGTAGACTTAGTCATGTCCCTTGGTTATCAAGTAATTAGATTGTTCACGTCATGTTATCCAGTTATACAGTTGGGTGTCACCATGTTCATGTTAGCGTCCTTGAGGTTCATATACCCTTAAGTGACATCAAGTTTCAGAACATCCAATCTGTCATGTTCACGTTCATGTTACAAGTTCAAGTTCAAGTTGTGAAACTGTTCTGATTAGGTTGTTAATGAGGGATATGTCTAGTCGAATTATGATCAAGCAAGTATAAGTATTGGCATGAATAAGTACAAGTTCAAGTTATGTGTTAATCATGAAATCGATGTGTTGTTACAAGTATTTTATGTGACCTGTGAACGTGTGAAATAAATTTGCATGAGTTATATGTTTACATTTATGTCATGTAAAACTCATTAGTATATGAATTTATTTACTGAGTATTTTTAATACTCACCCCCCATAGATGATTGGGTTGCAGCAGGAGTGAGGGACTGTCATAGTAAGCATGATTATGATTTCTAAGTTTAATTATAACTTCAGTTATTTCATATATTTATGAATATTTATGTTTAATCTTTCATGTCATATGAATTTTCGTGCTTCACTTTATTACAGTTTAATGAATCATTTATTTCAGTTTAATGAGTTAATATTATTTTAAAATAATTTTTATGCTTCTTAAAAATTAGGGCAAAATTAGGGTTTCCAATTTGTGGATTTTCTCAAATTAGGGATTTTATTGAATTGGGAAATTTTTAAATCTTAAAATTTCAAGCATGTTTAACCCTCAGGAATCGGGGCGTTACAGTTTGGTATCAAAGTATTTATTATTGTTTTTGTTCTATCAGTCAGATCTATCATTTTTCTTTCCCTCAATGAAAAATTTGCCCAATCAATGATGGTTATAGATTATGTAGATTTTTCTACATAAAAGGTACGGCATGTCGCTCATTCTGCTCCTCCATCATCTTACAAGTCAGGTACGCATGTTATATATATGTTTTAACTATTGAATCAGTTGATATGCTTTAGATTCGTTATGACACGTTCGATTACGTTTATGTTATTTTGCGCTTTAAAATATTAGACTTTTGGTAAGTCTTTGGTTTTATGGTTAGCAGTACGATGGAGCCCCTACAAGGAACAACAACAGTAACGCACCAGTCAATCCTACTACTAACCCTCGAGCAACTATGGTTGAGATGTTTCAAGAGTTCTTGTAATTGTTAAGGCAGACGGTGACAGCTCGCCCGACACAACAAGTACAACAACCACAACAAACACTAGTGGACATACAGTTGATACAGACCTTCAGGAGGCTGAATCCACCTCAATTTGATGGCCATTCATCTGATCCACTGCTAGCTGATGAATGGATTGCCAGACTGGAGCAGATTTTCCAGTTTATGCCATGTTCTGAGATTCCAATGGTTGTTTGCGCAACATTTATGCTGACATGGGAGGCTCAGAAATGGTGAGAGCTCATACGGAGAACTCATGACATCGACAGTGATCTAGTGGCATGGGATCGTTTCAAGGAACTTTTACTTGAGAAATATTTTTCGATCACGGTTAGAACAGAGAAGGAGGTCAAATATCTCAAACTTGCGCAAGGAGCTATGAGTGTAACTACTTACGAGCGGAAGTTTGAAGAATTGTCTCGGTACGCCACGCACTATGTGGATAACGAGATAAGAAAGGCCCAAACTTTTGAAAGAGGATTGCGTCTAGAGATTAAGGGTTCAGTGTCACTTCTTAAACATACCACCTACGCAGCGGTGGTTGAGGCACCTTTACTGATAGAACAGAATCTTCCACCACGTGCACCACCTCGGTCAGAGCAATCATTTCATGGAAAGAGAAAATCACAGAATTCTTATCAGGGTCCTCACAATGCAAAAAGACAGATGATCAAATCAAATCCCTTATGCGCTACATGTAACAAACATCATATTGGTCAATGTTTTAAGGTGATCAATGCTTGCTTTAAGTGTGGAAAGACTGGACATTACTTCAGACAGTGCCCTCTGCTTACTCATGGACATACCAGTGATGTTGTTGGTGGTAGAGCTAAAGGAAAAGTTTTCACATTAACTCGCCAGGAAGCTGAGCAGTCCGATGCAGTTGTGGCAGGTACATTACTTGTATTAAAGCATTTAGCTTTCACATTGATTGATTCCGGATCCACGCATTCTTTTATTTCTACTTCATTTGTAACCCATGCATCATTGCCTGTTGTGCCTTTGGGTTTTGAATTATGTGTTTCTACGCCTTCTAGAGCTACCCTCCTAGCTAATAAGGTGATAGAGAGTTGTTCAGTGATGATTGCAGATAATGTTATGTGTGCTAGATTTATAGTTCTAGGGATGCATGATTTTGATGTAATCCTAGGGATGAATTGGTTGGTTGCAAATTATGCCAACATAGATTGTTATCGAAAAGAAGTTCGATTCCTACCTCCTGGTAGGCCTAGCTTCAAGTTTAGGGGATCCAAGCAATGCTCAATACCGAAGGTTATATCTGCTTTGCGGGCACAACGCCTACTTGATCATGGTAACTGAGGTTACTTAGCTTCTGTTGTGGATACAACTAAGACACATGTTGATATTGGATTGGTCCCGATCATTTCTGAATTCTTGGATATTTTTCCTGAAGATTTGCCGGGACTTCCTCCTCCTCGAAAGATGGATTTTCATATTGAGTTGGTACCAGGCACTGCCCATATATCTAAAGCTCTGTATCGTATGGCTCATGTAGAGTTGAAAGAACTTAAAGATCAACTTCAAGAATTACTGGATAAGGGTTTCATAAGTCCCAGTATTTCACCTTGGGGTGTTCCAGTGTTATTTGTTAAAAAGAAAGATGGATCAATGAGGCTATGCATTGACTATAGGGAGTTGAATAAAGTCATTATCAAGAATAAGTATCTGTTACCACGCATTGAGGATTCGTTCGATTAACTTTAGGGGGCATCAGTATTCTCTAAGATTGATTTAAGATTAAGATACCATCAGCTCAGGATTCGAAATGAGAATATTTCTAAGACAGCGTTTCACACTCGTTACAGCCATTACGAGTTTGTAGTGATGTCGTTTGGATTAACTAACGCTCCGGCAGCCTTTGTGGATTTAATGAACAAGGTGTTCAAAGAGTACTTGGATTCTTTTGTGATTGTCTTTATTGATAATATTCTGGTGTACTCTAGATCGGAGGCCGAACATATAAATCATCTCAGGATTATTTTGCAAACATTAAGGACACACCAGTTATATGCCAAATTCTAGAAGTGTGAGTTTTGGCTTCAGCAAGTGTCATTCATTGGTCATGTGGTATCTCAAGATGAAATCTCGGTTGACCCGTCTAAGATTGAAGCAGTGCTTAACTGGCCTCAACCAACAAATGTTGCGGAAGTTCATAGTTTTCTAGGTTTAGCAGGATATTACAGAAGGTTTGTTGAAGGTTTTTCAAAGAGTGCTGTCCCACTTACTCAGTTGACCATGAAAAATGCCACTTTTTCTTAGACGGCCGAGTATGAGAAATGTTTTCATAGCTTTAAACCAAAATTAGTGACAGCACCAGTTTTGACCATTCCAGATGGTAAGAGTGACTTTGTAATATACAGGGATGCTTCTAAAAGAGGTTTGGGTTGCGTTTTGATGCAACAGGGAAAGGTCATAGCATATGCATCTCGTCAGCTCAAGCCCTATGAACAGAATTATCCTACTCATGATTTGGAGTTGGCTGTAGTTCTTTTTGCCCTCAAGATCTGGAGACATTATTTGTATGGCTGTAAGTGTCAGATTTACACAGATCATAAAAGCCTTAAGTATATTTTCACTCAGAAAGAACTTGAGGCAATGTCGTTGGCTGGAATTAGTGAAGGATTATGACTGTGAGATCATTTATCACCCAGGAAAGGCAAATGTAGTGGTTGATGCCTTAAGTCGAAAATCAACTCATTCAGCAGCTATTTTTACTTCTATGTCATCTGAAACTCATTAGTATGTGAATTTACTTACTGAGTATTTCTAATACTCACCCCCAATAGATGATTGTGTTGCAGATGATGGTGAGCAGCAAGAGTGAGGGACTGCCATAGCAAGCACGATTATGATTTCTAAGTTTAATTATGACTTCAGTTATTTCATATATTTATGTTTAATCTTTCATTTCATATGAATTTTGTGCTTCACTTTATTACAGTTTAATGAATCATTTATTTTAGTTTAATGAGTAAATATTATTTTAAAATAATTTTTATGCTTATGCTATTTATGGTTAAAAATTAGGGCAAAATTAGGGTTTCCAATTTGGGGATTTTCTCAAATTAGGGATTTTATTGAATTGGGGAATTTTTAAGTCTTGAAATTTCAAGCATGTTTAATCCTCGGGAATCGGGGCTTTACAATTAGAGTCATTGATAAATACTATCTTGGATTCTTGTGCTTCGATTATTGATTTTTGGGAAGTCATAATTGTTCATCTTGATGATTATTATGACTAGTTGCATTGCGTTGAAGAGTCATCAAGATATATCTTCAAATTACTTGATTCTTTGATTTTAATATTGGCATTTTGCCAAAGGTAGATTATTTTTTTTATTCATCTTCACTGAGATTAATACTGTCAAATGGGTCTTGTAAGTCTTGGAAGGCATCATAGACCCATTGTGGTAGGACGCGACCCTTTAATTTATTTTTATCCTTCAATTGCTGAGAAAAAACTTTGGATGATTGGTCTTTCTGGAATTTGATTTAATTGGGTGATTTGACTCTACGGATGATTCAAAGTCATAATTGTTATTATCTTCTAGAAGGAGGATTAATTCTTGCATCAATTTGGATTTTGATTTTGTGGCCTTGGATTTTCCTTTTGATTCGAGTTTTGATTCGGGTTTTGATTCTTTGGATGAAATAAATTATTTGGTTTGTGGATCTATATTAATGGGTTAATTAAGTTTTAATGGAGTCTGAGGAGAAGGATTGGCCAATTTTAATTGAGGGTGGATATTTGCAATTTCATGGTTGATGAAGGTAATTATTTTTTGGGTATTGAATTTATCCAACCATTTAACATGGTATTATCTGATGAAGATTCCTTCTTCAATTGAATACTGTCACTTTAAGATCCATGATATTTTGTATTTATTTATAAAGCAGAGTAATTGCGAAAAAAAGCCTCAATTGGTGAGGGTTTGTAGATTTTTAGAAATAAATTAAAACTTTATGGATTGACCGCCAACTTAAAAACTATTTTGGAAAATTAATTTTGAAATTTAAATCAAAATTTAAAAACCATGAATGGAAAAAACCACTATTTTGATGTAGGAAAATCATGTGTCAAGTATCAATATAGTCAAAATAATTATATTATTTTTTATTTAAAAAATTTTGAGACTTGAAGGATGGACTTTTCATTCCATCATGGTTATGATTTTGAAAACGTAGAAGGAATGGTAGAGGATCATTCCTTCATATATTTTTATTGGGTTAAAATTAAAGACTTTGTTTCGAAGAGAATGTCTCTGTAGAAACTAAGACTTTTATCCCTGTAACCTAGAATAAAGTGAATTCTGAAAGGAAATGGGCTTTTGCTATTTCAGTAGGATCTTTCAAATGAGAAAATGGGGGCTCAATATGAAAGAGATTTTTTCTAGGAATATTTCTGAAATAAGGGGATGATTTTTTTTATTTTGTAATTCGTTGATTGATTATTGTTTATCAAAATGTTGATTAATTTAGAATGGGTAAAATTGGTTGACCATGTCTGATGGACCAAAGATTTGTTAATTGAGTTTGTCTGGGAGTAGAAGACTCCTCTTTAATTTGGGTCTTAAGGGTCGATTGTGGAGTCGAAGACTCCCCTCTGATTCCAGCTTTTAAGGCCTAGGGCCTAGACCCCATTTTGACTACCCTACAGGAATTCACGAGTAAAGAAGTCAGGAATTGAATTATTATTGCCTTGAATAAATTCAATATCAAAATAAAAAATACTAAGAATAGACTGCGAATGAGCAAAAATCTATTTGGAAGTAATATTTTTAACATCTTTTTTCAAAACATGTTGTGCAGATTCACAGTCAATTTTCAATAAAAAAATTTTATTCAGTAAGTCGTCATGAAATTTTTGTATAGATAAGACAACAAATAAAATTTCTGTTTTAATTATACTATAATTTATTTATGATTGAGTCTAAGGTTCATATGTGAACCTGACAATTTGCTCTAGAGATTTTAGAGAATTTTTTTTGTAATAAGATACATTCATATCCAAGTTTAGAGGCATCAATTTGAACAATTTTAAAGAATTATTAGGAGGGACGCCAAGACAAGGAAGTCTGAACATGAGTTTTACTTTTTTTAATTAAATTGGTATGGACCGTTATCCATGGAGGAGGATTTTTCTTAAGCCTTTTAAAAAGAGGTTTGCAATCAATTCTCAAGTTTTTATTTAGTAAGTCATAATGAAATTTTTGTATAGATAAGACAACAAATAAAATTCCTTTCTTAATTATACTATAATTTATTTGTGATTGAGTCCAAGTTTCAGATGTTAACCTCACAATTTGTTCTAGAGATTTTGGAGAAATTTTTTGTAATAAGTTACCTTCATATTCAAGTTCAGAGGCATCGATTTGGACAATTTTAAAGAATTATTAGTAGGGACGTCAAGATAAGGAAGTCTTAACATGTGTTTTAATTTTTTAAATTAAATTGGTATGGATCGTTGTCCATGGAGGAGGATTTTTCTTAAGCCTTTCAAAAAGAGGCTTGCAATCAATTCTCAAATTGTTATAAAAATCAGATTTGTAATTCAATGATCCTAAAAAACTTTTCAATTGGGTTTTGTCAAGGATTTTATTAGGAAACTTATCAGTAAATTGTATGACTTGATCAATTGGTGATTGATATATTTCAAATCCTAAAAATCTAATCTTAGATGAAAATAGTTTAATTTTACTTGCAGAGATAACCAAACCACTTTCCTTTATTATCTTAGCAAACAATTCAAGATATTTCTAATGTTGTTCTATTGATTTAGAAAAAATGAGAACATCATCAATATAAACAACTGAGGAATCAGTAAATTGATTAAAGATTTTATTCATTATATTCTGAAAATACTGAAGATATTTTTAAGATCAATTTGAACTACATTCCACTCGTAATGGCCAAATGGAGTTACAAATACAATTTTGTATTTATCTAGATTTTTCAAAATTCAGATTTTATGTCAAACTTCAAGAATACAACAGCATCTCCAAGTCTGTTGTTGTCTTTTATTTGGTATTGGATATTTTTCCATTCCAAACAATTGTTAAGGAGCTTGTCATTTATTAGCAATCTACTCCTCATTAAATTTCATTGGCCTTTTTGATATAAAAGGCCGAGCAAGACTAATGAGATCTACTCCTTCTAATAATATTTTTATTAAAAAGTTCTGTAATTTCCTTTTTACAGAATTCAAACATTTTAGAATCCATCTAAATTTGTCATGCCTTGGTTGGAATAAGGGTATCTACTATTCTTAATTACTCTTGAATTATTGTTCTTCACCGTCTAACTGGCTGGTTATTGTTGTTATTGTTGCCTACTTGTTTACTTGAATAACTATTTTTATTTTATCTGACTCTCCGCCCAAGTGGCTAATTATTTTTATGCTTGATTCTTTCTCTGTAATTTTTTTTATTTTCTAATTTGTGAATCTGACGTATCAGTTTCTAATAGATTTACTTCAGGCACTCCAGTAAGACCACGTATATACATAAATCTCTAGGGTAGGGTTGTTGTAGAGGCAAATGGGAGAAATGTGCCTTCTTAGGAGGTTGTAGAAGTCATAGCAAGTTTTAATATCAAAATACATTATGTGATTTTCAATCATAAGAATAATTTAGTTATCTTGAGTCATGAATATGTTACTTAGAAGTAATTCTTCTTGCATAATAGGTCTACAATAAATACAATACCATGCATAATTAAGTGAAGAACATTGTGAACATTTAGCAGATGATCATGTAGATCATAGGGTATGGAATATACCAAAAATACGTAGTAAATAAATTTATAAATTAAAATGGTATGTTGCTTCCTTCAAGGTTTAGTATCGTGTAAAAATAATTAGAACTAGAATTGAAGAAATTGATTATATCCAACAGTACACGGATGGTGTTGTTAAAATTAATTTTCAATCTTCTAGTTTTAATCCTCAAATTAGGAAGCTTAGCTAGTCTAACACTTCTAAAAGTTCTTTTTTTGGATCCACTATCAATAATAGTCAAGATCTTAGAATCCATTAACTGGAACAAGAATTAAAAAATAAAAAAATTTAAAATTTAAAGGCATAGCCGCAAATTCTCAAGTCAGTCAACCAATCTTTAATAATAAGACTGAACAATCTGACGAAATAGAACCACCAACTGAATCTGATTTTCAAGCATTATTCATTGAAAATTATTTTATTCAATACTTGTAAGTTTTAATCCTACTTCAATAAACACTTGTTTCTATACCATGTCTTTAATTACTTAAATTATACGTAATTTCACATCTTTTGGTATTAGAGCCAAACCTGGTAGGGTATTTTATTATTTAAATACTTTAATTATACTATTTAATTATTGTTCTCCACCCAAGTGGTTGGTATATTGTTGCTATTGTTGCTTACTTGCTTCTTTGAATAATTTTTTTTATTTAATCTGATTCTCCGCTCAAGTGGCTGGTTATTTTTATTATTGATTATTTTTCTGTAATCTTTGATTTTTAATATGTGAATCTAACGTATCAGTTTCTAATAGGTTTACTTTAGGCACCTCAATAAGACAGTTTAGATACGTAAATCCCGAGGATCGGGTAGTTGTAAAAGTAAAGGGGAGAAGTGTTAAGCTTCTTAGGAAGTTGGAGAAGTCATAGTAGGTTTAAGAATCAAAATACATGATAAAATTTTCAATCATAAGAATAATTTAGTTATCTTGAGTCATGAGTAGATTATTTAGAAGTAATTTCTCCAGTGGCAATATGTATACAATAAATATAATACCAAACATAATTAATGAAGAATATTTTGAATACTTGGCAGATGATCAAGTAGATCGTAGGGTTTGAAATATACTCAAAATCTCTAGTAAAAAAATTTATAAATCACCATGGTCAGTTGCTTCCTCCAAGCCTCAACATCATATAAAAATATCTGAAAGAATATATGCTATTGGGAAAGAGTATGAAACTTATCAATTACTTTTTTCTAATGCAATTAATCATCACATTGAAGAATGAAATAATTTTCTTCACTTTGGTTTAGTGCAGATTGGAGTTAAACCACTTACAAGGAGAGGCCTAAGTACCTCTGTCTTGTTAGCCTTGCGAGATGTAAGATTTACAAATTTTAATGATAGTATTTTAGGATTAATTGAATCTTCATTTTGTAATGGTCCAATCCATTTTGATTATTTTCTCGATTTGTTTGTTAGTCTAACAGACCCTCATATTCTTAAATTTTTAACTTTGAATATTAAAACTAGTGATTACCAAATCCTTGAAGGTGCTCAACCCCTAGCTTTGATTTTTAGATTCCATTACAAAGTCACCAAAAACCAATATGGATTTCCAAGTCATCAATAAGATTCCAAAAAATCAAACTCTGTTGATTCAATCTAGCCAAAGTAATGTTAGTATTAGAGTCTCTAAAACCATTAGGTGGTCTGATATTACTTTACCTATGAATTAGCTTTTAACCAATGGAAGCCAACCACTCTAGTTCAACGCCCAATTAAAGATATTGATTATCCAATAGTACATGAATGGTACTGTTAAAATTAATTTCTAATCTTCAAGTTCTAATTCTCAAGTTAGAGAGTTTAGCTAGTCTAGCACTCCTAGAAGTTCATTTTCTGAATCCACTGTCAAATATAGTCAAAATCTTAGAATCCATCAATTGGAACAAGAATTAAAAAATTGAGAAATAAAAAGACTTAAAGGCATAGCGACAAATTCTCAAGTCAGTCACTCAATCTTTGATAATAATACTGAACAATCTGACAAAATTAAATCAACATCTGAATCTCATTTTCAAGGAACCTTGACTCCCGTAAATCTCCAACTTTTAGTTTTAAATTTAGGCACCCTAAGCTAAGAATACAAGCTTGATTGGGAGGGTCTTACCCAATACATGAATGACCCAGTCAATCGCAATAGATGAAATAGGTTCAGAGAGACAAATAATATGGATTACAGAAAAATTATTCTTGCTAAATGGAAGGTGTTCATGCAAGAATTTAAAGTTGATATGTTTTTCCTTAATTATATCGAGGATATATATGAAAATAATATTAAATTATTTTTAAGACCAAATAGGTCAAGGAAGACTCGATTGGGTGGCTGCTAGCTATCCCTCACCTGAAAAATTATAATTAATCATAAAAATTATTTAATCACCACTTCTCCTTTTAAGATTTCAAAGAAAGAAGAACCCAATAAAAATGCTGTTGAACAACTTAGTTACACTAATCAAAGTTTAACAACAATAGGAAAATAATTAGATAAAATTAAGAATAAGGTTGATGATCTTCATAAGTCTAAACATAATGAATCTCTTAAATAAACCCCTTTAATAAATTTTTTAGACAAAACCGTTCTAAATATTGTTCCACTCAATAACAAGATTGATAAAATGCTTCAAGAATTGAAGAATAAATCTGCTGAGTCATATATTCCTGTTAAGGTAATTAACTAAGACAGTAGTTCTGAATTAGAAAGTCATAGGTCAAATTTCACCTATAAATCATCCATAATACATGAATCTTCAACCATTCACAATATTGAAGAAAAATTTAAAAATTAATAAACTGGAAAAGAAGTGGCATAAAAGGCTTATTCCTCTAGATATTCAAATTACAAAATCTTCTTTAGTTAATCAATTTTCTGTCTCTACAGAAATATTAAATGAATGGAATATTGATAGTTTTTCAGAACGGGAAGTCCTCAACAAATTACAGCACATGGTTATGGTAGCCAAAAGTTACATCACCACACACAATTTGCCTCACAATGAGGTAATAAAGTTTTTAGTCACACAATTCACAGGAATGCTTCATTCCCGGTGGGAAAAGCATCTCACTGAAGAATCTAAAAATACCATCCTTACAACGATAAAGATTGATGCTGAAAAAAATCTCAATCCTTAGAAAGGTTCAGGAAAGATTGCCTGATGAAATTAATACACTCTTCTACACAATAATTGAACATTTCATTGGGATACCAAGTAATATTAATTCACATATCCATGGCCAATTAACTAATCTTAGGTGTCCTACCCTAAGTGATTTTGACTGGTACAAAAATATATTTTTATCTAGAGTAATGTCTAAGGATGATAGTAATCAACCATTTTGAAAAAAAAAATTCATCAATATCTTACCAAATTTATTTTCCCATAAAATTAGAACAATCCTTAGTACTGACCTAGAAAATATTGACTATAATAGTCTCACATATGGTATAATTATCACTACAATACAAAAAAAGGTCTAAAAATGTGTAAAGACATGAAAATTAATAAACAAATTAAAAAGAAAAAAGAAAACTGTCAAATATGAATTAGGTAATTTTCGTGAGTAATATGGATTACTCCTTATTGCTCATTCCCAAAAGAGTAGAAAAAATTCTCATCTAAATCCTAAAAGAATTTATAAATCTTATAGGAATACTTTTCTAAGAATAAAAATTATTCAAGAAAAAAATTCAATAAAAATTTTGTTGATAAAAGTAAAATTAAGTATTTTAAATGTGGCCAGAATGGTTATTTGTCCAACACTTTTCAAGTTAAAAATAAAATTAATCAATTAAAAATCTCTGACGAAGATAAACAAGAATTATTTAGAATTATAAATCAATATATTACTATGAAAGTAGTAATGCAGATTTAGAAGAATTTGAATCTTCGGAATCTGAAGAATTAAACTCTTCAAGCTCTGATAGTGATTCTCCAAACATCTCTATGAGATGTAAGGATAGTTGTTGTCAAAATAATATTAAATTTTAAATTTAAATAAAGAACTAGAAAATCTTTTGTTAGATTTAATTAGTAAAATTAAAAATCTTAAATTAAAATAAGAATACCTTGAAAGACTTCGTAGGGGTAAACACGGTTCGGTTCGGTTTGGTTAGTGAGCTAAAATCGAGCCGATTCAAACCGTGAGTTTCAGTTCGATTCTTCGGTATTATTAATTAAAAATCATTTTTTTAAATAAATTTTAAATGATATTATTGAAAAAATAAAAAATCAAAAGTTTTGTATCGGTTTGGTTCGATTCAATAAGAAATTATATATAAAAGTAAAAAAAATAATATGAAACGGTTCAGTTCGATTAAAAAACTGAACATTTTCTAAACCGAACAAAAGATTCGGTTCGGCAGAGCTGCCGAACTAAACTAAACTGCAGGGGCCTAAACCGATCATTTTTGGTTGAGTTCAGTTCTGTTTGGTTTTGGACACCCTAAGACTTAGGATGGTAATTTAAAAGAAAAAAATTACTAAGTCTAATAATAATACTGTAAGCCTTTCACAAACTCTTGAAAAATAGAACAAAGTTAAAGGAAAGAAAAAAGAAGTTACTTTACATGAACTTCAAAAAGAAATAAAAAATATTAAAATTGAATTAAAAAAATTAAAAGATTCAAACACAGAAATAACAAACGAATTAAATCTTTTAAAAAATAAAAAATTTAATTAAAAATCACGAATCCACTAAAGTGGGAGAACTTAGTAAAATCGAAATTTCTGATGATGAAGAACCTGTTTTTAAAATCCAAGATGATGACAACTTCCTTCAAATTTTTTATCACATCAAAATTAAGAAATGACACATAATGGTCAGAATAATAATTTAATGGCTCTTATTGATTCAGGAGTTGATTTGAATTGTATGTAGAAGGATTCATTTCTATCAAGTACTTCAAGAAGACAAAAAAAAAATTTTCTTCTGACAATGGTACTCGAATGTATATCAATTATGAAATCCCTAAAGTTCATATTTGCCAAGACATTGTATGTTTTAAAATATCATTTGTCTTCGTAAAAAATATGATAGACAAAATCATTTTAGGTTTACCATTCATTTCTCTGTTATATCTTTTTATAACAGAGTATGATGGGATAAATACTTATCTCATAGATAAACCTGTCAAATTCAACTTTCTTTCTTTTTCTCACAATGAAAAATTAAAAACTTTAAAACAAATTTCTGTTTTTAAAACTATAAAATTAATTTCTTGTAAAGAAAAATAATTATGTTTTCTACAAGATGAAATAAAATTCAAAAGAGTTGAAGATCGGCTTCAAAATTCTGCTGTAAATTAAACAAAAAATTTGTAAAGAATGTGCTGACATGAAATCTGGATTTTGGTAAATCAAGATAAATGATAATGACTAATACAATACTGCATTTGGTCATTATAAATGGAATGTAATGACTTTTGGACGTAAGAATTCTTCGAGTGAAGTCCCAAAAATAATTTTCAACCAATATACTGATTTCCCAATTGGTCACATTAATGATGTTCTTACTTTCTCTAAATCTATTGATCAAAATATCGATTGCTTGTTAAACCCCGTGAATTACGTGAAAGTAGGATACTCCAAATTTGGGAGTTAAGAGTTTTATAAACAGCAAGAAAGATCCCACTGAATTGAATTGGGTCAATGAATCTAAGAAATAGTAAGAATTCTTAATCTATCTCAATTTGAAAATCCAGGATTTGAATTGATGTCCTTTCATTAAGTCTTCCTGAGCCTATTGTGAGTTACAGACAGTGTTCGAAAAGGTCAAATCTTTGATGATTCCATCATACATGATTAAGTTGTGAAAACGTCTGCATAGGTATCCCACATCTGAACTGAATTTTTTCTGGTTAAAGAATTTCTTTCTAGTTGCTCTAGAATAATTAGGAGATTCTGTAGAAGAAACATGAGGTTCTGCTTCTGGTGGTAACATGCTATGGGGTGGTGGTCCGCTTACGGGGTCAAATCAATATTTTCTAAGAATAAAGATTGGAATATCAATCTCATTGACATTATCGATCTCATAAGATCATATCAAATCCCATCAATTGAATCAATTTTTTTAGAAATACGAGACATCTAAATCATACAAGTAAAGAGATATATTCATTGATAAGAAAAAAAAATGTGAACGGTGATTGGATTGATGATAAAATAGAATCCTGAGTCTCGAATCATCAAAGTTGGAAATATCTTAAATTATTTGCCAATATAATAAAATCAAAATGTTTTAATTATCTCTGCAAGTAAAATTAAATTATTTCAATCTAAGATTAGATTTCCAAGTTTGAAATTTATTATTCCATTATTAAAAAATTTACCAAATCATACAATTTTCTTTATTAAATCAATAATTTCTTTTAAAAATTGATTGCAAATCTGCAAAACATGTTTTGAAAAAAGATGTAAACAATTAATCTTAAAATACTATCATCAAAATTTGTAAATCTTGCATCACACAAGGCTAACAAGACAAAGATATCAATGCTTCTTCTTGTGAGTGGTTTAACTCCAATCTGGACTAAACCAAAGTGAATGAAATTATATCATTCTTCAATGTGATGTTTAATTGACTTAGGAGAAAGTATATGGCAAGTTTCATGGTCTTTCCCAAGAGTATATATTTTTTCAATTATTTTTTCATGATGCTGAGACTTGAAGGAAGCAACAAAGTATGTTGATTGATTTATAAATTTCGTTACTAGGGATTTTGGGTATATTCTATACCCTATGATCCACATGATCATATCCTAAGTATTTAAAATATTCTTCATTAATTATGTCTGGTATTGTATTCATTTAAGACCTATTGCTACAAGAAGAATTACTTCTAAATAATCTACTCATGACTTAATATAACTAAATTATTCTTATGATTGAAAATTTATTCATGTATTTTGATTCTTAAACCTGCCATGACTTCTACAACCTTCTAAGAGGCTTAACTCTTCTCTCATTTACCTTTACAACTACCATACCTTCAGGATTTACGTCAACAAAAGGTCTTATTGGGGTGCCTGAAGTAAACATATCAAAAACTGATACGACAGATTTCCATATTAAAAAATCAAAGATTACAGAGAAAATAATCAATTATAAAAATAACCAACCACTTGGGCGGAGAGTCAGATTAAATAAAAATAATTATTCGAAGAAGCAAATAAGCAACAATAGCAACAATATACCAGCTGGCTCAATTTAAATTAAACAATAAAATATCAAAAGTGGCAGAATTTCATATAATTTAAATATTTAAAGGCATGGTATTTAAAGACAAGGTATTATATATATATATTAAATTAATATAAAAATTACTCCATAAATAGAAACCGGAACAAAACTAGTGACCCCACTAAATCGAGTCCTAGCTCCATCCTTGTCTCTTTCTCGTCATCTTTGCATTTATTCTCTCTCCGCCTCTCTCACACTCTCTCTCTCAGACACTCCAAGTTTCACTCAAGATTTGGGTTTGGCTTTATTGATATGGAAATAAGTTCGAGATCTCCATGGAGCTTTCAGGTTATTACAGATTCACAATAGCTGGATGGACAAATTGGGATAATGATAATGTTTGCGTGTTTTAATAATATTGTAAATTCTCTCAAAACTTTGATCAGACCTTTCCTAATAGTAAATGAATGATTAAAGTTCTTATTTCAGTATCAAAGTCATGGGAGATACATGGAGGATGATGTGATTTATATAAAAAGAGAACTATATCCAAAGACACATCTATTGAAAGAAAAAGTGAAGAAGAAAATATGATCATATACGTTTCGCAAAGAAGTTTTGAAAGCTATTTAAAAAGTGATGAAGCATTTCACTTAAGAAAACCAATGAAAATAGAATTTTGGTTGACAACGAATATAAAACGGTACATCTGTGTATAATGACATCTGTGTATAATGATGTATGTAAACAAGGTTAGTTAGTCTAATTTTCATGACAAACTCAATTTTAGAGAAATTACATGAAAACATTTATTTTTTTGGGTGTATACATTTTTGAAAATTCGAAAAAAAAAATCAGACTTTGAAAATGGGAGGAATTTTGAGAAAAAAAAATTAGGAACTTATATGAAATATTCTTTTTGATGACTCCAAAAGGGGAGAAAAAAATTAGGAACTTAAACATTATTGCATATGCTTAGGGCGAGTTCATATTTATGTACAATTATTTTTCTTGCAATTAATTGTTTTTCAGCATAAAAAAGAGGTAGATTACTGACCCTACACACAACAGATTGTGAAGAGCATAAAATATATCAAAAGAAATCCTACATGGTTCGATTCAAGACTCTATAACTCAACACGTCTCAAGAAATTCAGAATCAAACTGAATCAGTCATATATCATACCGTAGCAGAATCAGACCAAAGAGTGTAACTGTCAAAGGTCGGGCCATCTCCAGTTCACCCTCCCTCCAAACTGGCTCAATTTTTGGCGTACAAATTCTTTGCACCGGCTTACCGGTTCTCTTAACCGGTAAATCGCTTGGCTTATAGTAACATGCAAAACTTGCCAAAAAAACAAAAGAGCTAAATGTTTGACCAGTGGAGTCACCGGTAGGCCAGTTGTCAATCAAGGATTAATTGATCATCGGCCACGTGTTAGACCAACCAGCCCCCTAGTTGGGCACCCATTACATTTATAAAGATCCCTTTCGGCTTCTCATTTCTATCACTCATCTCTAACGTAATTAATAGTATTATATAGTATTCAGAGGTGTAATCTTAGCATTATTCTGTGAGAATTTATAAGAAGCTAGAAAAATTCTAAGAACTAAAATCGAGAGATATGTTCTTTAATGGATTGAGAATTTTAGTAAAAAATTGAAATCTCGACTGTGCAAGATTATCAAGATTTGATTGGCATCATAAGTTTTAAAGGTTTTGTCTTTACACATAAGATGATTGCTAGAGAAAAATCTTCAAAGGAGATTCTTGAAGCGTAGACATAAAATAAGTTTTCCTAAACAACATAAACCATTTTATGTTAATTTCTCTCTTCCTTACTCTCACTACAAGAAAATAGGTCTACGGCGAAGATTATTCGAGTCTACGGCGATAGTTTAGAATTGTTGGAATCGATACGACGACAGTTGGAGAACCGACGGGATTGAATCACCGACGGTTTTGACAATCGACGAAGAAACGTCACAACATAGACTCTAATGCGATGGTTATTATGATGATTTGCGCATCTTGAAACTGTCTCTAAATTTAATATACGCAACATTTTTTAAAATCGTCGCAAATGTATATATAACGACGATTCTTAACAGGATGTATATTTCCAGAATAGTCAGAGCAGTATCATTCTATATATTTACAAAGCGCATAATTATAAAGCATTAAATCATTAATTAGATATACAAACTATAATAGATTATCAATACAAATTATTTAATGAGTTCAAAGTATGAAAATTTGAAATAACAAAATATTTTGGAAGTATTATTAAATAACGTTAAACAACAAAAGGCTACCCTAGTCTTTGCGAGAGTCTTGCATAAACTTCATAATTAAACTTAACTAGAAGCGTATCTATGAACATTTAGTCTGCACCTGCTTATATTTCTCACCCATCTCTGAACATTTAGCCTCTAACTAAGGCACCCGTGCGGATTGAGCTTCTCACGCAACTACTCGCGCACGTTGGGATTCTAGCTCAGTTAATAAACGGGTAGAATCTTGCATGGAAAATTCTCCACGATAATACGAGAACACTTGAGATGGAGTTACCCCGAGTCCTCATGAACACACTCGTCCAGGATGCTCTGGACCCAATACTTGTGAGAGCACGTCATTTGGTGAAATTGGATCATAATCACCATCTGGAAGTTGACTCATGCGCTCTTTAAGTTTTACCTATAATACAAATTTAAGACTTAATATCAGTAAACATGTAATAACTATATAAAAAATTGGTATTAATATTTCAACTTATATTTACTGCAACGTTTGCAGTCTTTTCTTTTACATAAGTTCCATCTTTTCGTTCATGTGAGGCTACAAATAGCTCCGTTCTTGAGGGCTCTCTTTAAAGCTCTTCTGTCTATAAAATGAGAACATATGATGAAATATATTTAAAGTAAAACTGATTAAAACAATTATAAAGTTTAGAATTTACCATTTCTGCTATTTTCGTTGGTATACTGGTACGTCCTAACGTGTGAGAGTGTTTTAGTTTGCTCTATGATCTTCTGTTAGTTGCAACTTATTTCACATACAATTAATCATAGATGTATAGTAAAATATCATACATTTCCTTCTTCTAAGTATCATTTACGAATTATCACAACAAAACTCTTTTTTAGAATAGCATCATTCCAATATTCTAATGCCTCTTCCTCCGTTTCATATGTCGCCATATATTCATTTTTTATTATGCTCTTCTCATCCTTCCATCTTACATTTAAGGATGTCAAAACATATACTTTATGACATTCTTCTATGGCATATTTTAACTACAAAATATTAATACGCAATTATATATATATATATGTGTGTGTGTGTGTGTGTGTGTATGTGTGTGTGTGTGTGTATGAACATACAAGTAACCATACCTTCACTATTTCTCATGCGCGACACATGCCTCCAATCATATTGTATGGGCAAAATATTATGTTCTAGCAAGGGTATCACAAAATCTTACAAACTTTTCTTTATTAGCACTGATGACATGACCCTGGGCATTGAAAGCCACATATATTCTATCCTCGCCTGATCTGGCTCATATAGATGTCAACTGTGATCATCCTCGCGTACGTCACTTAGATGGTTCTATTTGACAAAATATTGAATAACATTATGATTATTAAATGAAACATTAATTTATTATCTCAATTAACTTGAATAAGATCAAACAAACCTTCTGTTTCCATATTCATAGCATAATGTGGATTTGATCCTCTAGATTCGGTAGGAGAGTCAATATCTAATCGAGTATTTGAACGTGATGATTGACGTCTCGACAAGGTCATGGTGTAATCCTGCACGTGTTAATAATTATGACTATATCTAACTTAGAAAATATTTTATAACTAAGAAAACATAAAAGATACATGTTTATAAAACATTCAATCACATTATTCAGAAAAATTGTTATCACGATCACTGTCGCAATCATATGTCATGTCTTCAAAAGTCAAACAATCAACATCTACTCAAACTAAGTTCACTTCTTCTAGACTTTGTCCGTTGAGAACTTCGTCGTTATGATGGATTCCGGTGTCCCTTTCAACTCTAATACTCCCATGTCATACAAATCTCTAGGCTTTGTATGGACAAATACATACTAGTCTTTATCCTTTAGATCATCAACATAATACACTAAACATGCTTATGATGCAAAGATAAAAGGCTCGTGCTTCAAATGCTCTCCGGTATGGGTCAAATGCGAAAAATTAACAAGTGTACACCCATATCGATCAGTCTTTACTCCAATACCTTCAGTAGGGTCAATCCAATCATATTTGACTAAAATTACTTTGAATTTATCATAATAATTCATCTTAATAATACCTTTAAGAACTCCATAATAAGTCATCTCTTTGTCTCCTATATTTGCATAACTTGCTATCTCTGATGTTACCAGGATCTTTCCTTTGTACGAAAAATAAATTCATTAACATTGTATCCATCATACTTCTTCACCACAATATTTGGACCTTGAGCTAACCATCTCAACTCTTCTGACGCATTATTTCCCATTTTGATTATCTATTCATAAAAAAAGTATTCAACATCTATTGAGCCATATATAATTAAATAATTCAAGTACATCTATTGAACTTACTTTAGATGTAAACCAATCAAGAAATTTATCATGAAGTATGCGTTTGACTTCATTATGAGAAGGTCGACGACTACGGTGTTGTCTTTTATAATTATCTGCAAATTCTCTACAATTATTTTAGATAAAGTAAGTACACACTAAAGTAACAGCCTGAAAAACTTAGAAAGAAAACTGTCACTGACCATCAAAATCCATCACATTAGTCAAAAATATAATTTTATAAATAAGTTCAAAAATGTAAAAATTGATCCAAATCCATCACTAGTCAAAATTATCTTTGAATATTGCTGAAAAATATCATAGAGAGATGGACAAAGATAGGTCCAGGGAGAGATACAGAGTGATAGATAGAATAGAAAGTTTTTCTAGTATTAGATAGAATAGAAAAATTCCAGGGGATCTAGGGTGTGCTCTACTATATGAGATGATAATGGAAATTTTTTTTATTATGAGATAATGGAAAAATAATATTAGTTTAAGATTTTGAGGAATATTAGTTTTTCAAAATATTTTCTAGAACAAAGGAAAAACAATATGAGATGATAATGGAAAATTTGAACCATTAGATATTTATCTTCATGAATAGCATGATAGTAAGATTTAACTAAAAATAAGGGCCAAACAATAGAATCTTTGACAACTATCCTAGGAAGATGAATTGATAGAATGTCCTTTGCAATCCGAACAGGAAGCAAAATTATATACTTTGATAGAATCTAAAACATTTCCTTGGATAGAAATAAGATCAGAAACAATTGTTAAAGTTTGGTCTCCAAATAATTCTGGGTTCCAATAACTTGGAAGCCATTTATCTTCACATATTTTAACAGATGTGCCATCACCTATATTCTAAGCTATTCTCTTCCTTACCAAGCTATAAGCTTTTCCAAGCTCAAGAGAAGCTTTTAGATGCTGGGGCATCAAGAAAATTAGCATCCTCAAAATAAATACTTTTCAGTAACCTAGCACAAAAATGCTCTAAGTTGTTTAACAAGGAGAGCTAGATGGTAGTCTTCTAGGTCCCTAAATTTGAAACCACTTCTACATTGTGCTTTCTTAGTGGAACACCAACTAATACCTTGTTGATCCTCACCCTAGACCATCAAAAAGACATAATTGTAGAGTGTAATTTCTTGTAGATTTTTCAGGAAGTTTAAACACTCCCATATAATAGCTAGGAAGGGGTTGACCACTGATTTAAATATTATTTATGTACCTCTTAAAGGCAGATTTGACCTCCAACAAGAAGTTTTCTTTTCTGTTCTATCTAATAGTAGAGCATACCTTTTAATTCTTTTCAATTAAACATGAAACTGTCAGAATATAGTACACATTTGCGATGGTTAAATAAACCGTCGCAACTACTTCTCCTTTTAAACAATTGATAACGGTTAAACAAACCAGCACAATATTAGGTTTTTCTTGTAGTGTCTATTTAATTTCATGCAATTTATCTTTTCATTATTTATTATTCTCGCATGTTATTTTTCCTTACTTTAAATTTTACATTGTTATTATTTTACTTATTTATTTATGCACATTTACGTTTCTGCATATTATTTATTTAACTTTTAACTCCTTTGTTTTAATATTTATCCTTATTAACAAAGTGTGTCATATCGTTCCTATAAATACAAAGTGAAAACCCCTTTCCCCCATCTGCTTCTACAAATTTAAGTGAACATTATTCTATCTTCGCAAAACGCCCAACGTCAATAGACTGTGAATAATTGTTTACAAGTCATAAAGACTCTTGATTATTCCCATGAGCTAAACTCCATAGGACCCATAAATTAAATATTATTATGCTCATGAACTTTTTACAAGAATATACGACACATAATATAAGAATAAATCATTTACTATGAATCAGACTTAAATGTCTCGATAAAAATAATGGAATTCTAGTGATTTTTAGGATACAATCCTAACAAAAATGATGTTGTTTAAACTAGGTTTGGCAAGATTTTTACTGACGCACGGAAGTCTATATTCCGAGGTAACAATGCTACTTTTACAGATGTATATTTATTTTTTTGGTAAGTTTCAACTTTTACGGATAAATTTTGAATTCTCGCTAAATTACACTTTTAGCGACGAGTTTTAAAATTCATCAATTTGAAAAACTTATACCAATAAATGTGAAAATTTGTCAGTAAACATCCTAAACATAGTGTAATATTTTTTCATCGCAATTGGTTACATTTAGCTACTAAAACAAAAATTGTGTCGCTAATGTGTACACACACACATATATTTACACACAAATCTTTTATAGATATGTTTTCGGGTATTCCTTTAGTATTTCGTCCAAGAGGAAGAGTTCCTTTAATTCTATAACATTTTTTAAAATGGTATTTTCTTGAATATCATTTGAAATGAATTCATATTGCCCAATATTCCACCAATTAGTAACCTAAGATTCTAAGTTTTTATTAAGTGAAAGAGAGATCCACCCTGGGAAAAATACTATAGATGCAAGATATATCCCAAACAACAGCTAGTTTTGGACTCCATTTAGCAGCCTCATGGATAATTTCATTACCCTTAAAAGCAAGATTGTCCCTCATTACAAGCTTGTACAAATGCTTCTAGAGCTATTACGACACCAAGTGAATTACCCCAAGGATTTCCTAAAGTTCCTCCACCGAATTATAGTATGGAACCATCTACAAAGATCTTGGGTTACTGATTGCTGGAATACTGGGCAATCTGAACCTCTTGGACAAAATGCTAAAGAAATACCAGGAAACACATCTACAAAGCTTTGTGTGTGTGCGTATTTTTTTTTTGTTTACTTAGTTGCTAGATATAGATGTGTGTGTGTGTTATATACTCGTATCAGAGCCAAAAGTAGTTCTGTTATATGTTCTATTATTTACTTTAATTGTCATTTACTTGCGTACTAGATTAATTATTTATATCTATCTGCTTTTCTACCTAAGCAGGTGGTTATTATTATGTTTAATTATTTCTTTATTGCTTCAATTTTTTAACTTTGTGAATCTAACGTAGTAGTTTCTATCCGTTTTCCTTGAGGGACCTAGTAAGACTAATTGTGAGGCAGTAAATCCCATAGGTAGGGTGGTTATTAGAGGGTAAAAGTGGAAGCTAGAACAATAGGAAGTTATAGAAATCATAACAGATTAGTGAATCAGAGTAAATAATGAAACTTTTTAGACGTAAGAATAATCTAGAAAACTAGAAAGGTGAGTAGATTATTTAGAAGTAATTCTTCATGTAGCAGTAGATTTGCAATGAATACAGTTTCTGACATAATAAATAAAGAACATGTTGAATATAGCACAGATGATTACATAGATCATAAGGTATGCAATATACTTAGAGTACATAGTAAAGAAATATATAAGTCAACATGGTCAGTGGTAATTTTTAAGCGTCAACATCATGTTAAAATAATTTAAAAATAATAAATGCTCGGTGAAAAGAGTATAAATCTAGTTTTCTATATTAGTTTTTGATATGGTAGTCCATCAACGGTTCGGTTCCATTACTACCAATTGATTTCAAACAAGGTTCTTATTTGTTTTCAAATTTCACAAGCCCACACTAATATAAGCCTCTTTCCGCCAGCTTCTTTGTTTTTCAAGGAAATATAAAGTACCTGGATACTAAAATAGAAATACACTATTGAAATTAGCAAACTCATTTACCCATACACCATTAACAATTGCGAAAGCTCACCTCGCTTAAACTTAGCAAACCCATTTACTCAAGCACCATTATTAATTAATGAGCCTGAAAGTCAAACCTCACAAATAAATCAAGCCCAATCCCACTCTTCTAAGGAGCCAAAGTCCACTTCTTCGTTTAAATCCTCAAAGCCCAAACCACATTCAAATAAAAAAAATTTCCAAAAAATGCCTCTTTTTTTAGAAGAGCATAGTAATTCTAACTCATAATCTTCAATGGAGTCAAACCATTCAATAAAACTAAATACCCAGGAAGCTCAATCTTTTAAAAAGGTTTCCCTTCAACAATTAAAGATGCAATGCACCGAAAAAGGGCGGTGCCCTACCCCAATAGGCACATGTCCCATTCGAAGCCTCTCAAGATCCATTTGAAGAAGTCCACCTTAGTGATGATGAATAATAAAAATGGAATCTAATTTTGGCAAAAATTGCCAAAACTTCAACAGTAAAAGCAAGAAAAATTATCAAGATATTAAAATAGCAATTCTCCAACTTAAAGCAATTATTGAGATATCAAGATGACAACTCTCTAACTTGATGCAATTATCAAGATGCAATTATCAATGTACGTATCAATTATCAAGAATCTTTGTATTTTATTCTCTTTTGTAAATGTTAAAAGATAAGATATAAATTGTCTAAAGACTAGATGACTAGTTAACTTTTACTCATGATAAGGCCAAAAGCTAAAATGTAAAATATATGTTACCCCACTTCAGATTGAGGCTATCAAATCTGATCAAGAGAAGGAACCTGACTTAGGCGATCCAAGTTTGGTCTCCCCTATTCCTTTAGCCCTTCCTCTTATCTCCTCTTCTAGCTCTGGTCAGAAGAAGAGTAAAAAGAAGAAGAAAAGAAAGATTAACCTCACTCCTCACCCAACAAAAAAAGGGTGAGAAATTGAAATCTACAAATGGGTTGACCCCTATCTCACAATGATTAATATAACTATTTAGAATATAAAGGGGCTCAATGGTTCCCTTAAACAGGTTGAGGTGAGGAAATTGTATAGGGACTTCAACCTATCTGTGTGCTCAGTTATCGAGACTAACGTCAAGCATGATAACTTCAATGGTAGTGCTAGCAATGTATTCCTTAACTGGGAATGTTACATCCTCTTCAAGTGATATTATTTAGGTTAGTGATGAGTTCTCGGTGAACTCCACTTTATTTACCTATAAATAGAATGGCCTCTCTAATTTCTATTTCATAACTTTCTTTCACTTATAGCTCAATTTTAGAGAAAACTTAGTTTTTGAAAAAAAAAATCTCTCTTCTCCTCTTTCTCCTCATTTTGTAATCCTTTCTTTTTATAACTTTAATTAATGAGCGGGAGCACTAGTTAATAGTTAACAACATTTCCAATCTTGTAAGTTTTCAATTTGTTGTGAGTTTAATAAGATTTGATTACTTAAATTTATGTCTTCAAGACATGCGCGCGCGTGTGTCTGTGTTAACCAAAATTTTAAAATTATACCTCATAATTATCATTAATTTTAAACCTAATTTAACCTAGGTAACTTTCAATTCAATAGTTGAAATCCAAAAAAAAAATTCAATTTTTTTCATATNATATATATATATATATATTAATTTGTCTACCAGAATCTCAAATTTTAAGGAAAAAATAACTAATTAAAAATACTAAAATCAAAACCGTTGAGTCAATGCACTGGACAAACCCTAATGATCCACACATTTACAAAGCCTAATTATATCATTGATGGACTTCGAGTAAATCACTAACACTATGACTAAAATCGTCTTATACTAGTTGAGTTATATATATAACTATGAGACACAGTAATCATAAATCATTAATACACCTTCTGTTGAAGTATTTTTTTTATGAATTTAGATATATGCTTTTATTTTGAAAAGTGTTTCATTGTTATACTATTACAGACCCATTGACATATGTAGAAAACTATCCACAATACTTTATTTATAAAGTAATAGTATCTCATTGATAATATCATTGAAGAAATCAATTATGACCATTTACCGTTTTTTTCAAATAAAAATGGATATTGTATATTTTGTATTTTAAAATAACAAAAAATTAGAGATTATGGTAGACTAAGTTTATATTTTTTTTAAGTTTTGAATATTTATTAGATTTTAACGATTTTAAAAAAACATCTAATTCGGTTTATTTTTTTGGATTAATAATAAGTAATATTTAAAAATTTAATTGATTTTATTTTTATTTTTTGTGATTGACTAATTAATAGAATTAGAATCTCTTCTATCGTAGGGATACCGCTTAAATTAAGTATGGATATTTGATCCATATATCATATTTTACGAAAATCTTAAAAAGCTGTCGTTTTCTTAACTGTACGTGTGAATCACCATTTTTAAAAAGTAAGCGATTATTCACTTGAGGGCTAGTGCCAATTCTTAAGGCCTTGTTTGGGAGTGTTTTATAAAAAAAAAATTGTATTTTGAAGAATAAAATTTGTTTGGGTATATGGAGAAAAAACCAAAACGAAAACGACTATGAAAAAACCCACTCTTTTCTGAACATGGGTCTGAAAAATTGACAGAGCACACTCTCAATCACATTCTCAAAGACCAAAGTTACCAAATCATGAAATTTGCCTCCATTGCCTCTAATGAATATGAAAACCCCACTCTTCTTTTTTCAGATTAGTAGATTTCGTCTTATTCTCAGACTCATATTCACTCTGTTTCTCTTAACAGAGTCTTGAAGGCTTTCCACTTCGTGTTTTTGGCTTTGTTCCCTAACTCTGATAATATACACCTTCCTTCCATGAGAATGGCCTGAGTTTCATTTTCATCTAATACACGTGTATTTACTAGTGGACTCTGACGAGAATGGACTGAGTTTCAAAGAATAGTCGAATGTTACTAGAGTGGGCATGGGATAGATAAAAAATGAAGATAGAAGATGAAAGGGCCACGGCTGCAGTTACTGGACTGTGATGTGGAGGTGAGGGAGTGGATGTGTGATGTAATGGGGCTTCTTGTGCGATAAGGAGAGTGGGGGTGTAAATTAAAATTTAGTAAATTATTAGGTGAAATTGGGATGCTTTGTGTGATGTGAAATCAAAATTAGGTGACTTTTGCGCTGGTTTCTATTATGTACAAAATAAAATTGAGCGAATTTAGGATGATTTGTGTGATGTGTAAACTAAAATAGGATGAACTTTAAGTTTAAATTTTATGTGTGATTTGTTTATGAGTGATTTATTTTGGTAAATAGAATGTAATAAAAATTATTTTTAAATTAAAAATTAAAATTATTGATGTGACTTCTAAGCTAGTATATTATTTAAAAAATCACAGAAATAAATTTTCCACGACAATCATCCAGACAAATTTTCTTCTACACGGTATTTTAATAAAAAAAAAGATCTTAAAAATGTTTTTTAGAAAACTCTTTTACAGAAGCACTCTCAAGCAGGCCCTGTGACCCGGTTTTATACTCATTTTAATCGTGAAAATTAGGTTTATAAGTTAATTAGTTTAATTCTGTTAGAAAATGACTCAAAAGTTTATTATTTGCACAAATGGTCGATTTCTTCTTTCTTCTTTCCATTTGTCATCTCTCTCGCGATCTCTCCTTCATTCTTTACATTTTTCTTATATCTCTGTCGTGAGCCCCTCTCTGCATTTTTCTTCTCTCTCGCGTTTTCTCCATGCTTCTCTGTCGCGTGCATGGTGCAGTGGTGCGGAGAATCAACAATTGAGTTTCAAAATCGCCATAATAATTTCAAATCTGGTTGATGAGGAAAAATGACAGAACTCATTTTTTTAAGGTCGTGGAGAAGAGTGAAGCTTCAGAACTTTGAAGCTCGTGGCACTACTAAGGGTTGTTCAAAACCAAATCGAACAGATCGAACCGAACCAAACCAAACAAAAAATAGTTGGTTCAGTCGGTTCTTTAAACCCCTGCGGTTCGGTTAGGCTCAGAAAATGTTCACTTTTTAAACGAACCGAAACCTTAAATTCATATTATTATTTTTATAGATAATATCATATCGAACCGAACTGAACCGATACAAAACTTTGATTTTTTATGATTTTTCAATAATATCATTTAATTTTTTTAAAATTTTTTTAATCAATAATACCGAACTGAATCGAAACTCATGGTTCAGTTCGGTTAGGTTCTTTTGACCTTCACGGTTCAGCTCGGTATATAGCCAAACCAAATATTTTAGTTCGGTTCGATTTTAACCAACTAACCGAGCCGAACCGAACCGTGTTTTAGGTTCTACAACGAAAGAATTCAAAAATTTCTTGATTTTATGGTTTTTATTTTCTAAGTTTCTGATTTTTCGAGCGAGATAGATGAATAAAAAGAATGATTGGACGGGCTTGGGTGTGGGAAGATGTACGGTACCAGATGATATATAAAAATATACTACATATATATTATGATATATTAAAATATGCTACGGTATATAAATATTTATTCATGGTATATTTTTATGCATCATAGTATACATGTACATAAAAGTTTTTAGTTTTGTAAAAAAAAATTACATTTACGAAAAAATAGTCATTCTTACAAATATAATTCTTTCGGTCATTCTCTAACTTATTTTTCAAAAATGACATATTTCCCTATTTTTAATATTTTGATAATTTAGTTCCATATCTCTTTTTAATGTCTCTATACTAATTGAACTTGAAAAAAAAACTTTCTTTTCGCTCACATTATTTTAGACCTTCTAAATAAGTCTCCCGTTTAGTTTCATTAGCATTCCCTCCCTCCTCTACTGTTTCTCCATTTGCATATTTATTTTTATATTTTAGTCTGGTGCTAATTGTCTTTAATAATGTAAATGATTTTTTCTCTTATATGTGAAGTTTTATATTCATTTTGTAAGATGATAATTTACTTGAACTATTTGATATTTGACATTTCTACAAAATATAATTCTGATCTCAGTTAGAATTATTTTTAAAATGAAAAGTATTAAAGTATGATTTTATTCAGCCAAACTTAAAAATTAACTTTACAACAGTTTTATTAAACTTAAAACGATTACATTATTCACAAGTAAGTGGAGGGAGGAATAGAAAGCTGAGGTATTTGAGATTGAGCCGATGGAGTACCAGAACATTGAAGAAGAAATTGTACAGATGTTGCTAATAGGTAAAAAGGACATGATAGATAGTAATCTCATTTTTTCCATATAATCTGCTGTACATATTGCAGCTAAAAAATTTCCTTTTTGAACATTTCCCCTCTATACATGAATTTTAAATTCAGGTACTATAGAGCGACCCTTCATATATATATATATATATATCTTTTATTTTTTATCTACANTATATATATAGTGTGCACTCCAATTCGATATCCACACCTGCAATGGGAGAAGCAAAGTATGAGACCAAGGTGAAAGAGATGGTCTCATTTTTACTCATATGAAGCTTAAGTCAACAAGGAGATAAAAAGAGAGCAAAGTATATCTTTGGGGGTGTTGGAATCACGGCGCGTGCGGCAGAGACATAGTGATTTAAAAGAAAATAAATTTTTTAAAATTTTATCAATTGAAAACAAAAACAATTATGACGTCACGGTTTTCAAAAATAGAATTTTTTTAAAACTTTTTAATGAAAAACATTTTTCTCATTGGATCCAATATATCTATACATTAAATCAAATACATATAAAGATAAGAGTTTTACTTCTTGTAGTCTTTTCAAGTGTTCTTACAAACAACGAATTTGTATTCTCACGAACAACAGACTGTGTAATCCACATCAAGATCTTTCAAATCAATCTTCAAACACAATAGAACGTGTGTGGGCACGTAAAATAAATCAAAGACACTTTTTTTGTTTCTAGATGTACTCAACACATAAGATCTAAACATTTGAAGAATGATTATTGTGAAACAAAACTCTATGAGAAAATTATGAAAACTCACAGAGCTTTCTGATTAACCTTTAATCACACATTTGCACACTCTTAGACCAATAGAATAATATCTATATATCTTTTCTAGGCCAAGGTTCATAAGATTTTTAGATATTTATAAAATAATAAATTAATTACAAATGTGTCATGGCAGTGACATCCACTGCGATTGAGCCAACATTGCAGTGCCACATGGCACTGCAATGTGCCGTGTGGATCAGCACTACCTCATGGCACTACTAATTCACGACACCATTGTAGTGTGGATCAGCACTACCTCGTGGCACTATAGTAACTCCTGTCAATATCTGATTCAAAAATCAGAGACTAACATGTGGCAGTCTAATATATCACGTGGTAATTATCTTATAATATATTATATATATTAATCAGATAAATATATAGATATCAGTTAATTCAAAATTAATTTATCTGATCTCCCAATCAATTATCTTATCTGTTAATAAACAGATTAGATAAACCAAATCAAATCATTATCTCATAATGATTTCATACTTTTTAATTTCATAAATAAAATATTTTGTCTCACTAATTGATCAACATTAAATTAATAGATATTATTATTTAATTAATTTCTGAAAATTATAATTAATAATATTCTTAATTAATTAATATCACATAATTATATACTTTCTCCAATAAATTTAATTCCTTATCCAAGCTAATCATTTTCTCATGTCTTGAAATATTCACACTATAGTTGTGTAAGTGACTTGGGGACTATGAACCCATAATTCTAAGCTCCAATAAATCAAATTATTAAATAGACTCTTTAATTAAATAATCTTGTTTATTAATTCTATTATTACTCCACTATAAATATGTAACTACGCTCTTAGTAATTACAGAATATATTTACAGAGCATTCTCATATAGTCCATTGATATAATCACTTCATATAGTTCTATTCTCCAATTATTGGTTCATAAATTAGAGTTGATCAAAATTATCATTTTACCCTTCTAATTACCTCTTGATCCTTAATTACCATTAATTCACTAGTGAATGGTCAATTTATAATCGTATTATAAATTTGAACTCAATAACCATTCAGTTCAAGAATTAACATGTAAGGGAATCAATGTACGATTCATTAGAAAAGCTTGGATTTTGAATATTGTAAGATCATGTTCTCAGCCATCCATATCACTAAATATCTAAAACAGAAGTCACTAGTCTATTTTACAAACAAAATCTTAACGAGTGAATCAAAAGATCCAATAGGATATTATTGGAGTTCATGACTACTTAGGATAAAGATTGATCTACTTATGATCATCGGTTTTGATGTGTATTAAATCCTTATTATAAACAATAAGTTAATAAAGATATTAATCCACATCGGTTATGTCCTATATAATCTAATTATATAAAGTACATTCATTAAGATGTCAATCCACATCAGTGATCTAGGTCTAGATCACATTCATTCATAATGTTTCGTGAGTCGTACGAGCAACCATTCATTAAAAAGTTCATACTTTAATATGTTGCGGACTATTTTATTTATTATCTATGATCTTGATCCACTTATACTTATACAAGATCATAGTCTCATTAATGAATATGAAATTTTCATATATTTATACATATAAATTATTTAACAATAATTTAAAATAATAATTATAAGAAAAATGTAATTTCATTTATTTCATATGAAAATTGTCTAAACATACGCTGTGAGAGCACTATACCCAACTGGGAGTTTATTGTGTTTTTTTGCATACATCAATGAATGTCATTATCTATCTTTTATAGTATTATTTCAGATAACTAGGGTAACAGGGGCAGGGTTGTCTCTAGTACACACCATAGTTGTTCCAATGAGGTGCTGCCTTCGAATAATATCCGGCCTTGGTCCTTTCCTATTAGCCTGACATGGGTGGGTGATGACGTGTGGTGTTAGGATAACATGTCATCATCCTTGGCAAGGTACCATCTTGGCCCTCATTGGACCGTCGTATAAAATCTCCTAATGACACCTTGAAATTGTTAGTTGATTGACTCATCGGGTTGTGAGCTTTGTATTTTTACCATTGTCGTGGCTCTTTATTGGTGGATGTGCATTTAATGTCATTGATAACATTATATCTTCCTCAGCTTGGTACACACCTCAATCCAGGAACTGAGTTTGAAGAAGGTGGGAACTTTTTCCGCATAAGGATTTTGCTTCTATCTGAGTGGATTTTTCCCTATCTTGGACTGATATGAGATATGGAGTTCACTAGCCCTAGTTTCGGCTCAGTTTCACCAAGGGCAGCCTCTTATTATTTGGACTTCTTCATTGGGACCAAGATCGCCCTCCGTTTCATGCGTTTGGGAACCTCGTCCTCGGTTCTGGGGGGACATTTTCCTTTGGTGCTTGGGAACTTCATTCTCAGGTCCGGGAGGGCCTCATCCTCGGGCCTGGGAGGACCTCATCCTTGGGTCTTGGAGGTCCTTGTCCTCAGGTTTTTTGGAACCTCATACTCGAGTCCATGGGGAACCTCGTCCACAACTCCACGAGGAACCTCATCCTCGGGTCTAGGGGGACTTTGTCCTCTAGTTCTGGGGATCACATCCTTAGGTCCAGGAAAACATCGTCCTTTAGTGCTTGGGAACCTCGTCCTCGGGTTCTTGGGGATCCTTTTCTCGGGTTCTTGAGGGACCTTGTCCTCAGGTGCTTGGGGGCCTCGTCCTTGGTGGTTTTACCATGGACAAGGTAATGCTTGTTTTTTGGAGTTCCTAGGGTTCGTCCTCTATGATTTCATCCTAGACGAGATAGTACTCATCACTTGGAGCTCCTTGGGCTTCATCCCATATGATGACACTCCGGATAATATTCTAAGTAAGCAAAATTTAGGTCATACCGGAGTCCGAGAAGCCTCACCAATTATATATATAATGAATGGAGATTTTGAACAAAAAGCGGATGTCCTACCCTTGAACTTTTTTATTTTAAAAGAATTTGAATTGAGTATTATAGGCTCTACCATTTCGTATTCTAGGAGGCCAGAACATTCAAATTCCTCCATTGTAGAATTTTGGAACGATTTCCTGTAAAAGTTTACAAGTAAGGAAGTTAGACATTTAATTACTAATGTATTGGATAAATTAAGTATTGAAATCAAAATTGCTAATAAATTATTACCTGAAAAAATTTTGTTTGAAAGTAACTTCAAAACATATTTTGTAGATACGTAGTTAAATTTTTAGAAGATATTTTTGAACCAAAGCAAATTGTATGATTTGATTATTTGCCTTAATAATAGAATAAATTTTAAGTCTTGGAAATTTATTCTTAGATCGAAACAATTTGATTTTCCTTGCAAGGATAACTAAATTATTTTGCTTTATTATTTTGACAAACAATTTAAAGTATTTGCAGTATTATTTAGCATATTTAGAGAAAATAATAATATTACTAATATAAATAATCAAGAAATTCAACAAATATTGTTTAATAAAAATACGGACAAATAAGAAATCAACGAATTGATTTATATATATATATATAGACACACACACACACACATATTTATACTATATTAAAATGAGTTTAAATGAGAGAAACTTTTTATTTCCCTTTTTACCCTTGAAACCCTTTTAAAATCTCATACAAACTTTTCGTCTATTTTTCATGTAATAAATTTTACAAATAGTTTGAAAATTAAATATGTTTACGTTATTGTGTAACTAATGTTCGTAAAATTGATTTCAAGATTTGTATATATATATATATGGAATATTTATTTTTTAGTTGTTAAGAATTTGTTCGTTAATAATTTGTAAAATTTATATTATATAATTATGTTATTAGTAACATGAAAATTTATATAAATAAATTTAGAGAAGATATTAATATATTTTGTAGCAATCTAATAATCAGATAATCATTTATTAAGAATATAAAAAATTGATAAAATAAATTCATTTTTCATAACTTTTGAAAAGTAATGCTATATAGAATAATTTCAAGTATCTAATTTTTAATTTAACACACCTTACTCTATATATACTATGTTCGAGCACTAAAACTTTAAGTATATATAATATTTAAAATTTATATTATTACATTCCTAATAGTTCCCACACAATAATTTTATATATAACATGCAATGCATGCTCATTGGTCAGGAATTATTTAAATATAGAGTGTGTTTGCTACACCAAATTCACTTATACGGTAGTGAGGAATAAAAATCAATGTTCATATGAATTAAACATTAGTACAATATCTCTTATTTTATAGTAAAAAAAAGATATGTATATGCTTAAATTCTTTTCAATGTATTAAATGAATAAAAAAATTAAACTTATCACGTGCAACACGCGTACATTTCTATTAGTATATATAAAATACAATTCATGTATAGTCCAGAAGTTGTAACTCTAGTAATATTCATAATTTTGTTATCATTATTGACAATGGACCACATTTCCAATGATAATCTCAATTGCACTTTAATTCTGTATGCATTGTAAAGGAAAAATTAAACAAATTTATGCTCATATCTGCCCCCACTTCTCCACCAATTCATTTAGACAAGTTTTATGCCTATAATTAATCATAAAATCATTACCCCGGATGATCACTAGCCTTACCATTTAAATTATGGTTTATTTTCCTTTATACTCCTGCTAATGAACCATTAACCACATTCATTATTCATTTGAATTTTTGTGGCAATATAAGAACCATCTATCATATTTTGGGTCCTACACGATCCGTTTAATAATGTGAAAATAAAAATCATTGACACACTATCACGATTTATCCAAGTTTTCATCATCTTCAATTCAAGTTAGGAATCATTCGGTTACAAGATTTTTTAGAGCTAATTCTAGCTCCTTCACGCGAATGTTAAAATAACATAGACATATTATATTAAATTAATGTCACAATACAATACAGAAGAGAATCAATTTATATAAATATCATACTAAGGTGCACGGAAATTATGCATGATAATATATGAAGAGTACTGAATCTATTCTACCTTACGTCTAAGTTACATGATTATTCTAATAAAAAAAGTATCATACTAATACAAAAAACAATAAGGATGAGATAATATCAATTATTTTTAACATCAATGACTGTCATTATCTCACATTTTATAGTATTATTTCAAACAGTTGGGATAACTTGGCAGAGTTGTCTCAAGTACGGACCATAGTGGTTCCTCCAATGAGGTGCTGCCTTCGTATAATATTCGGCCTTGGTCCTTTCCTATTAGCCTTACATGGGCAGGTGATGACATTTGGTGTGAGGATAACATATCCTCATCTTTGGCAAGGTACCACCTTGGCCCTCATTGGATCGTCATATTAAATACTCCTTATGACACCCTAAAGTCAGTGGTGAGCTTCGTATGTTCACCATTGCCCTGATTTCTGATTGGTGGATGTGTATTTAATGTCATTGACAACACTCCATCATCCTCAGCTTGGTTCACACTTCAATCTAGAAGCTGAGTTTGAGGCAGGCGGAAATTTTTTCCGCATAAGAATTGTCCTTCTATTTGAGTGGATTTTTCCCTATCTTAGACTTAGATGAGATTGGAGTTTGCTAGCCCTAGTTTCAGCTCATTTTCACTGAGGGCAACCTACTAATATTTGGACTTCTGCGTTGGGACTAAGCTCGTCCTCCATTTCATGCGTTTGGGAACCTCGTCCTAGGTTCCGCGAGGACCTCGTCCTCAGTTCCGGGGGGACCTCATCCTTTGATGCTTGGGAACCTTATCCTCGGGTCCGAGAGTACCTCATCCTCGGGTCCTAAAGGACCTCATCCTCAGGTGTTCTGGAACCTCATCCTCGAGTCTGAGGGAAACATCATCCACAATTCCAGGAGGTACCTCAATCTCGGGTATGGGGGGGCCTCGTGCTCGAGTACTTGGGAACCTCATCTACAGGTTTATGGGGGCCTTGTTCTCTAGTGTTGGGGACCTCATCCTTGGGTCTAGGGGGACATCCTCCTTTAGTGTTTGGGGACCTCGTTCTCGGATACTTAGGGACCTCTTTCTCGTGTCAGGGGGGACCTCATCCCTGGGTTCTTGGGGACCTCGTCCTCGGGTCCAGGGAGACCTCGTCATAGGTGGTTTTACCGTGGACAATGTAATGCTTGTTTTTTTTGTGCTCCTAGGATTTGTCCTCTGTGATTTCATCCTTGACGAGGTAGTGGTCATCACTTGGTGTTCCTTGGGGTTCATCCCATATGATGTCATTTTAGATTATATTCTAGATAAGTGAAATTTGGGTCATATCGGAGCACGGGAAGTCTCACTAATTATATATATAGATGTATAAAAAGTACAATTCATGTATCTTCCAGGAGTTGTAACTTTAGTAATATTCATAATTTAGTTCTGCTTATTGACAATGGACCACATTTCCAATGATATTCTCAGTTGCACTTTAATTCTGTCTACATTGTAAAGGAAAAAATATACAAATTTATGCTCATATCTCCCCCCACTTCTCCACCAATTCATTTAGACATGTTTTATACATATAATTAATCATAAAATTAGTACCCGGATGATCACTAGCCTTACCACTTAAATTGTGTTTTATTTGCCTTTATACTCCTGCTAATTAACCATTAACCACATTCATTATTCATTTGGATTTTTGTGGCAATATAAGAACTATCTATCACATTTTGGGTCTTACATGATCCGTTTCATTATGTCAAAATAAAATTCATTGACACACTATCACGATTTATCCAAGTTTTCATCATCAATTCAAGTTAGGAATCATTCGGTTACAAGATTTTTTAGAGCTAATTCTAGCTCCTTCATGCGCATGTTAAAATAATATAGGCATAATATATTAAATTAATGTCACAACACAATACAAAAGAAAGTCAATTTATATACATATCGGACTAACATGCACGAAGACTATACATGATAATATATGAAGAGTACTGAATCTAGTCTACCTTATGTCAAAGTTACATGATTACTGTAATAAAAAAAGTATCATACCAATATAGAAAACAATAAGGATGAGATAATATCAATTATTTTTAACATCCCCTCAAACTCAAAGTGGTGAAAAAGATGAAGCCAACTTGAGTTTTAGATACAATGATGCAGAAGCAATGTGCAGATGGAGTGAGTCGGCTGAAGAAACATCAACGATGATTGAGTAGATTGAATCGACAAACAGTCGGGCATGTATGTTGAGCCGATGGAGAAGCGAATGGGTCCACTAAACCGTCCAAGAGGCGAGCAGGTATTGTTGTCCCAAGGGAGAAGCGAACAGGTCGGTTGAACCATCAAAAGAGGCGAACAGGTTCAATTGAATCAAAAGAGATGAAAAATAAGTCGGCTTAACTGACAAAGACTGAGAACAAGTCGCCTTAACCTATAGAGATAGAAAACAGGCTGACTTAATCGACAAAAATCGAAAATAGGTAGGTTCAACGGACAAAGACAGAAAACTTGTCAGTTTAATTGACGGAGACAAATACAGATTGGTTTAACTGGTAGCGATTAAAAGCTTTTCGGCTTAATCGATAGAGATAGAAACCGATTAAGGATTGAGGATTTAGAAGCAGATCAAGTACGTAGTTGATCGGTCTTTTATCCCGAAGTAGTGCTAGCAGCTAATATCATTATCTTAAATGCAAGCTTAATGTGGAGATCTCCCAGTTGCGCCTGAGAAGTGATGTTAGAGATAATTATAGCTCCTCTCATGCTTCCAACATTTCTTGCAGTAGTAGTGTCTAACATTGTCCTCATCACTACACCAGCTCATGATCAAATCCGCCTAACGAAGCATACAATCAGCCAAGCGTGCGTGCGTGCACTCATTACTGACAACATATATTTAGCTAACAAATTTTCCTTTGCCTTTTGTTAACCTAATTGTAGTCTATAAATATTTGTTGATGTAAAGGAGAATGCTCACTGCAATATACAGAAAACTAATACAATATCATTTCTTTCTTGCCTTCTTCTTCCTCTTCTATTTTTCAGATTTTCTATCTACTATATTCAACACTCAGAAATTACAGAGAAGAAAAAAGAATTTATAGAAAATTCACTTTTTATATTGTGTTTTTTTATTTCAGTACCATAAAAAATCAGGGGCCGTTTGGTATATAAGATTGTGAGTAAATGATTTTCGGAATAAAATTGTTGAAATATGATTCTCGGAATATATGTCTGAAAAGTTAAGATTATTTTGTTTGTTAACACTTGAGAATGTTCCGATTTAATGATGAGAGTGTTAGATCACTTTGTTTGTTTTGACGGAATAGATGAATGGATGTTTTAGATATTATTGTCAAATTTCAATTTTACACTTGGACTAAAAAATGCTTATGAATAATAATTACTTAATATATAATAAGATAACCAACATAAGTAATACAAAAATGTAGATTTTACCCCTGGATTTTTTCATATATACATATTAATTTTTTGATCAAATCATTATATTATGATACATCGTGTAAATTTTCATCAAATATTATCCATACAATTGAACCAATACCTCTTCAAGCGTATTAATGTGGTATAGAATTTACAATATAAGATAATAATTTTTATAAGAAAAACACTCATGATTTCAACTCAATAATCAAGATTATAGTACTATGAGAGAATATGATGTCCAGAAAATAAAGATTATTTTGTGTGGTAGCAATTGAGTATATTATAATAAAATAGTGATAATTATTTTGTTTGTTTTGATTGAATGTTTAAAGAAATGTTATATATATATTTATTGATAGTTGTTATTTATTTATAGAGAATAATTTGGTTAAAAGAGAAAGAGAGAAAAATCAGAGATGCCCGACATGGAAATAACCCCCAATTTTGGTGGGTTTAGGATACCCTCAAAATGAGGGCATCTTCAAATTCTGACTATTTACATACCCTCAAAAACTTTCAGACCAAACGACGTAATCGATTACTTTCTTTTAGTTTTCACACATATTGACTCACTTCCCCCATACCAAACGCACCCTAAAAAGTTTTGCTAGAAACTAAGAAACTAGAGAGAAAGATTAGAGAGAATAATAAAGAGAAGTAAAGAAATGAGTATATGTGATTCTCATTAAAGAAACCAAACTATGCAACGCTATATAAATAAACTAAATCTTAACTGAACTAAATAGTACTAACAGCTCATAAGAGCAGTTAAACACCACTCAAACAATTAAAAAAATATTTAATTACAAACAAAATGCACTAAGCTAATTATCTCCTAATCACCCCTCAAGCTCATGGATAGATTAATACTACCCCACAAGCTCATGGATAGAGCGACCATCAGTTTGTCTTTAAGAAAAAAAAAACTGACACTAGGTAGTGGCTTCGTGAAAACATTGGCTAGCTGATATTGTGTACAAACATAAGCCATAATCATATCGTTGTGGATTACTCTTTGTCTAATAAAATGATGGTCTATTTCAACATGCCTTGTTCTAGCATGAAAAATAAGATTTGAAGCAAGGCAGATGACAAACATATCTTCACACCAAAGCACGAGTAGCTTGGACAAAGCGATGTGCAGATATAAAAGTTGTTTTAAAACCAAGAAAGTTCAATCACAATGTTGCTAGAGCACGATCTTTTGCCTCGGTAGAAAAACGTGCAACAACTCATTGTTTCGCGGCATCTAAGTGATTGCATTGGAACCAAGATAAAATACAAAATTTGTTGTAGATCGTCTATCTTTGGGGTCTCCAGCCCAATAAAAGTAAGTGTAAGCAATAAATGAAATGCGAGGTTGAAAATGAAATCTCAGATGATCTACAACAACAATAACAAAATGATCCTTTTCACAACAACAAAATGATCATGATTTGGAGCATGGATGAGTTGGCGTACCTTGTTGACAACAAAACTGATATCAGGACGAGGGAAGGTGATGTACCATGAGGCACCACAAGCTGTCGATAGGTAGTCGAAACAATTGACTGATGCAGATTAAACTTGGAAGAGCGTGGAGAACTACATAGTTTAACATCAATCATCTCAGATTTCTGAAGTAAGTCTAAAATATATTTCTACTAGTTCACAAAGAGACAAGGAAGCAGTACAAGTGACCTCTAATCTGAGGAACTATTTGACAGCACCAAGGTCAGTCATCTCAATTTGTTGTTGCAGTTGAAAAATAAGAGATGAGACATACAGAGTCGTTGCTAGTAAGTATGATATCGTCTACATACAAAAGTAAGTATGTCATAGACATTCCAAATGATCGAAGAAATAGAGAACAGTCTATACACTACAAGAATTAGGTGCTTTAATAGCACTTAAGGATTGTGTTTTACACTAAAATGCAATGAAAAGTTCATTCTTCATGCGGGGGCAAAGGGCGGGGAGTGAAATTCTCAAACCCACCTAATTAAACTAAAAGAAATTGAACAAAAATTAATCTCTCAAAACGCCTCTCTCTTCAACCCTCACTCTCTCAACGATGAAGCTCATAGAGAGCTCTCTCTTAGACCAAGCTCATCGAGAGCTCTCTCTGCGATGAAGCTCGCAGAGCTTTCTCTTCATAAGGTGAAGCTCTCTCTCAGCTTTTTCTTGCATGCCTCTCTTGCAGCTCTCTCTTTCAAATCTCTATTATAGATTCTCTCTCGTAACTTTTTCTCTGAGCTCTTTTGTATAGCTACCTCTCTCAGCTCTGCCCAGATTTGTTCCGCCGATGGCTCTCTCTCGAAACTCTTTATCTTAGCTCTCTTTCTAAGCTTTGTGGTTTTCGTTTACCAGCGCAAACTTC
>QANY01001474.1:13795-46142 GCA_003255025.1 Datisca glomerata | reverse complement strand
AAAGACAGTAATAACATTGATAAATACGATTATGTTTGATTTCCTTGACTATTAAAAGAATTAATCAATAATATAGAATGTTTAAACTACCTACAAAAGGTAATCTGGATCGTGTTAGAAACTCCATAGACTAACTTGGCTCAAGCCATGATGAAGTTACAAGTCTTGGAGATCTAAACTGAGGGGTCTCTAGTTTGCGAATTATAATAAGACGCAGCTCATTCAATTGGATTACCAAAAAGATCGAACTTTAAGTCCAAGATATAATAAAGAAGAACTGCAAGAAAAGGGCGGCAAATTATTTGGACAAGTAATGAATTGAAAAGAGAAAACCAAGAGGACTATAAAAGAAGATTTACAAAAAATCAAGGGGAAAGAGACAAAGAGACAGAAGTGTTGGTCGCGAGAATGAAAGGAAGACTTTTTCCATAAAGTTAGAAAATCCATGAAAGGTCCTCAGCCGTCCTATTCCTTGCGGCCCAAATTGTCCAGAAAATCCAGAAGGAAATATCATCAAGAAAAGAATTGACAACAGACATACTAAATACTTAAAAGACAATGGAAGGGGTGGAGAGTGTAATAGTATGAACCTGTCAAACTCGGTCATGGCAGAGTGAGACTCCTGTCCAGATTTGCCAAGCTTGTAAATTTTTTTGTTCATCTCTGTGCGATGATGGTAACCATTTTGTCCAGCTCGGGCGACAGTAAATGAAACTCTAGCCGGATGCCAAGCACCAATACAGGCTACTTTGCGGAGCCCACGATGGGTCTTGCGGGGAAGACGAGTAACACCCCAACGAGTCACCACACCCTCATAACCCTTTCCTTTTGTTACACCAATGATGTCAATCATCTCGTCCTTCTGGAAAACAGCTTCAACAGGAATCTGCTTCTCAAAGAAGCTGTAGGCAAAATCAACCTTCTTGGCAATATCTCCACCATTCACTTGTATCTCCATCAAATGAGCTTTCTTTTGCTTCAGTCCCTTCATTTTGCGGATCTACAAAAATTAACCATTGACATACATATCAGTGTCACTGCAGAGATACCAAACAAAAAAATCACACAAATCAGAGTATTAAACATCCAGCATAAAGAGGTTCTTTGAGCGAGGAGGTGAATGTAAGACATCAATGAGGGCGCGGGCGCAACAGAGATGTTCATTTTCCTAATGCATATATTAACAAGAATGAAGGCTACCTATAACCTCTAATAACATCTAATAACATAAGTGGATAAAATATCCCAGATGAAATGTCCCATAAGGACTTGAAGAAACCAATTACCTGTGTATGGGCCAAAACACGAATCACAGTGCAGTACTTCTTCATCTTCTCCAGCTGCACTTGGATGTCCTTTTTCCCTTCTTCTGTTTCAAACTTCTTCGAGTATTTGATGAAAGCCTTCTTCTTAGACTTGCACCAATTCTTGTAAAATCTCCTCTTCACCTCCTCGCTCAGATGCTGGGCCCAAACAGTATGCAATGAACGAAGACCACGGGGTGTTTTGATATAGCCAACAACCCCAACAACAACCATCGGCGGTGTCTCTATAACTGTTACAGCTTCGCATGTTTCCTTCTTGTGAAGCTCTAAAAGAGATAGGATCAGCGGCGTTAAGCAAATGATGACTAAGACACTTATTTAAAAGAGAAAATAAATGACAAGCAAATATTTCAAAGAGGAAGTGAGGCAGAAGATTGTTGGCTAAAACCTAAGAAACAGATGACCGAGTAAATTGAACACACAAACTACAATTTGAAGATCAAACATACTTTACAAGCATCTTTGAATATCTATTTGTTCTTCTGAATGATAATAGTAATAAAATTAATACTAAATCACAATTACAAAAAGGATAAGAAGTCTTACTTGACCCTGGTTTCTCAACTTCTCTTACAATATGAGTCATTCCAGCCTTGTATCCAAGGAAAGCTGTTAATCTGCATGGCTTTGATGGGTCATCTTTGGGAAAAGCCTTCACTGCAATGTGCAAAGATAGGAAATTAAAACAATGGGGAAACGGACAACTTTAATGCACACAATACAAAGGCTAAGAAACACTTCAAAAATCTGACGAGAAGTATAGGAGGTCAATTTGTCAGAGAAATAAATCTTAAAAAAGCCTATTCAAATGAATCCAGGAGTTCAATTTGTCAGGGTAAAACAATGGTCTTTGATAACATAGTCATTTAAAACAAGGACAACAGAGCAAGTACATATTAGAACCTAGACAATTTTTCTTAAACCAAAGCTTTCAATGTATTAGCTTAACATCAGTTTGTTGCCAAAGCAGCGATACAGTGTGTTCACTTATTGAAGGTTGACCCCAGTAATACAAAGGTTAGCATTTATTATCCAATAAAATTACATTTAAAATGACATTGCGCAATCCACATATTACTAGAAAGAAATTAGTTACTGAGAAATCCAAATTAACTAATAAATCCAACTTTCTGAAATAAAACAAAACTTGTTGTGTATAACAACAAGCTAAGGATCAAAAAAATTATTGTGTATAATACGCTAACAATAGAAAAACTAAATGTGTAAATGCATATGATAAGGGAACATTAGTCTTAAGACTTAAGAGATCAATTTATACCTTTTCCTCTATGACGAGCGGCTCTCTTTCTAGGAAGAAATCCTAGAGATCCATGTCTTGGGTGTTCAAACTTGCGATGAGACATGTCTCGTTCGTGATACCCACTGGAAACTCAAAATAATCAATACTAGTTCCTGTCAAATAGCATATGCCACAGAGAAAACCAATAGACCAGGCGATACTTTAAATATGATGAACCAAGAACACATGGAGAGAAAACATTGAACAAATCACAAAAAGAGATAATATATAAAATAATCATATACATGCAGTTATAAACACATGCTCATAAATGTGTACACAGGCAAGTTCCTGCGCAAGTGTGAGTACATAGAGACACACATACACATTCGCAAGAATGAATAAACACATTCAGAATGGCAGTTAGCTTCACTAAGCATGACAAATAAGCAGGCTACAAGCACTAGAATTTCTCATTCACAAAACCGCAGATAAGTTGAACGGATGTCCATTTCCACTTGCTCAACAGTAGAATCCAGGAGATAGACTTCAGTGCTAGAAAAGCAAATAAAAACATAAATCGAGCAAATGAACAACCAAAAAAGAGAGATCAATTTTCGTCACTACAGTTAAACCTATTCATAGTCGGGATACAGACGTTTAACCTGTAAGAAAATCTAGCTCAAGAACAGAGGAGAACGATGGGGCAGAGAGAAATTCACAGACCTTGAGAGCCGCAACGGTGATGCTCCAAGTCACATACAATGGGAAACTTAGTTGGTTATTTTGTAGGGTTTACAGAATGCATTCGACGGCTATGATTCACTTCCTAAGTCTATGACATATCACATACGTCAGATTTTCTCTTTATGAGCCCTAGGGTTTTTAAAGAATCTGACTCGGACTCGCTACGTTTCACGTGCAAATCATGTGTTCAAAACCCTGCTACTATTCCATGCCTATCAAAGATGGAGAAGCTTTAGGAAGGATGATAAATATGTGACGTTAAAAAAATCATCAAGTGTGATAGTAAATATTAAAAACATTAAAAATAGCCACTTACATATCCTTGAATAAAAAATTTGTGCGCTCAAACAAATTTTCCACACCACGGGTGAAAATTTACTTTTAGTCATCAATTATTTATAATGTGTATATATAATATTTGAATATACGTTCAATATATTTAATATTACAATATATATTATATATACTTTTCAAAATTGCACTTAAATTTCGCTACCTTATTTTATGGCACCTGATTTATTTTTAGAATTGGATGTGGGTATTTTTTTTTTATTTTATCCTTAGTTAATATCTATTTTTTTAAAGTGTCATATTTTTTATGTTCTCCCGATAAACTTCGTATAAACAAACAAAAAGGCCACAATGAGAAGCATACGAGCTAAACCACTCAACCCGAATGAGGTTGGCCTTATAAGAATCAAAAGTTGAAAGATACATAACTCGATATACATACCCAAGATTTATGTAGAGCATCTCTAAAGCCATCCACATCAAAAAGCTTATAGCACGTTTACTTGATTCTCATGTAGGAACTTCTGCGCAATCTAATTTCAAAAGATCGCTTTGATGGCACATTTACTTAATTTTCGTAGAAAGAGACTCCTTAAAATATAATTCTAAATTATCATTTTGATTGTTTACTACGAATTTAGAATTAGATTCTGAGTGAGTCCCACGAGTTTGACCAATATTGATTTTATTGATTGTTTAGTTTGATATTCCTAGCAAATAGCTAGCAACAAGATTCCACATTTATGATTCCTTTTGGAATGGACTATGAAAAGTTCAATATGCCATTAAAATCCTTAGTATAGAGATTAATAATACTTATTCTCCATGAAAGGACATTTTAGTAATGTCATATAATTTGATTATAATCATTTGATTAGTAAACACAAACAATCATTCTTATATCAGATAATCTACTAATGTAATTTTGATTTTTAAAAGTTAATAAACACATTAATCTGATTCTAGATTATGATTCATGACCAAAAATCACAATGACACGAGAACCTCAGGTTATTCTATCATAAAAATACCAAATCACCAACAAACAGTCGGTGAGGAATGCAGGACATATTGTTGCCTATAAAATCCATCTGAAATAGAGCCAAACATTCCAACAAGCGTCTATAAAAAAAGATGGAAAGCAAGCTTAAGGCACATCGACAACCTAAGAGGCAAAATCATTATTGAAGCTCTCATGTCGAAGGCTCCATGCTCAGAAAAACTCAAGCCATTAAGATGTTCAAGCTATTTTTCTTCATCTAGTTGTCATGCTTTAAAATTAGCCTAGGCTGTATTCATTCCCCCTTCCCGCACTCATATTTCACAATGTAACATAATTCCATTTTGTAAAGTAACTCAAATACTCGTTCAAAACACTTTTTCTTGAGTTTTATATTCATTAAGGGCTATTATTATTGTTCACTTTAAAATCGTCATCATTTACCCGTAGAAAGGAATTAAAGATTATTCCTATTTTAGCCCTTAACTTCAACAGTGCAGATACTTGTATGCTTGCCTCCTGTGTTAAGTGTAGGCGTCCTCCAAAGTGGGGGAATCAGTAACGATGATATTGTATGTCCTTCCCTTCGGTTGGAACTACTCACGACCTCACTGTCCGTAAAAGAGAAACAAAGAACTCCAAGACGAATAGAACCATGAGTGGTTTCATTATCGAAGAGCCTCTAATACCTAAGTCAGTATTTGATAGATATTTTGGCATAATTTCCTTAGGGGATGCATAATTCTTCTGTTTATCGATAGACGTATTTATACCTGAGTTGTTACGTTGTTGGTGTTGGAAAAACACACATAATAGTTACCCCCAGTCGAGGATTTGGGTGGCTTCATTTGCACAGGTCTGAAGACTTCTTTATCCAAGCTCCTCTCCCGAGTGACTCCTATGTGGCGAAAAGCCAAAGGCCCCGTTGGTCTTGGGGAACTCATATTTGTACCTTAAAAAATTAATTCAGTTGGGAGGCTCGTACAGAATGGAATTAATTACTTGACAGCTTTTCTCATGACTCATCCATCATGCCTATATCGTTTCACATTCTCCTTGGTTCAAGGATGTCAATCTATTGGAAGGGGAGGCATTAATAGCATGTGCACATAAAGGAGCCTATCTCCCCGATGTGTCACTTCATTCCTGACGCGTCGTTTGAACGATGTTTGGTCTTCTAAAAATTTTGTTATTGGTCCACGAAACGGCCACTTATTGGGCGTAGGATAGCCTCACTGATCGTCATCATGGCCCTCTTTAACGCCTAATAAATGAACAGTTTCCCTCTTTCAATCAAGGCCTATAAATAGGAAGTCCCCTTTCTTTTTTCCTTTATCTTTGCCTTCTTAATATAGTTGAAACTCTTGATCCTTGCCCCCAATCTCCTTTGGAAGAGTAGTAATCCTCCCTCATCTGGGGATTCCTTTATTTTGGAGGTTCTCCTTCAAGATCCTCCTCTCTTCTCACGACTTTCGCTTCCATTTATGTCATGTTTTAAATGTCATCCCTCGAAGTCGTCGACGTTCGATTTACGTCAATGTTCCTTTGTCTGTCTTTTAATTAAGCCATTTCGGTGAGTCTTGGGTCTGTGTTGTTGGCTACCTGCCACTGGTGATAAAGACTTTACCATAACAAGGGCATGTAATTTGGCTGGTAACCTTGTCCCTTGCTTCATGATGAAATACATTGACCGACCATAACCTATCTCCTTCCTCCGTGGCGCCATTCCTTTTGGTCTTACTCCACAGACCGTTTGGAGTGGGTTGATGTACCGGGAGTAGGTCGAGGACATAATCATTCTGAACTCGAGGATGGGTCTTACGCCATTCCTTCTTTTCTCCCCCTAAGAGGAAAAGATTGAGGTCCCAAGAGCGGAGCAACCGAAGTCCTTGAGATCTTAGAAGAGTTCAAGGAAACTGTGGAGATTAAGCGACCACCGCCCAAATGTAATGGGTCTTTCCTTTAAAGCTAGCCTAGGATGGGGTTTGCTCCTTCAACCGAGGAGATTTTTTTCTTTTACTCATACCTTTAGTCCTATGTTCATTAATGAAAATAATCTTCCTTCATTTATCTCTGTTTTTGCTTATTTCATGTCACAAACATTCTTCAAGTAAATAAAGTTTTGTTTTTCTTATTGGAGGTCAAGTCATCAAAACATGTGTATTGACATTTTAATATGAAATTTAATGAAAATATTTTTTTCTTATAATTGTTCTTTTAAATTATTGTTGAATAATTTATATAAATATCTAAAATTTTTATATTCATTAATGAGACTATGATTGTGTATCCGTACGAGAGGAGTAAGATCTTAGATAATGAATAAAATTGTCAGTAACATATTAAAGTATGTCATATTTAATGAATGGTTGCTAGTACGGTTCACTAAATATTATGAATGCATGTAATCTAGATTCAGATCATTGATGTGAATAGACATATTAGTGAAAATACTTTATATAATAAGATTATATATGACATGACCGATGTGAATTAATATCTTTATTCAAGTACCGTTTATCATAAAGATTTAATACACACCAATCTGATGATCATATATAGATCAATCTGAATCCTGAGTAGTAATGAACTCATATACATGTCTAATGGATCTTTTGATTCACTCGTTAAGTTTTGTTTGTAAAAAGGCTAGTGACTTTTATTTTGGAGATTCAGTGATATGGATGGCTGAGAATATAATCTTATAAAATTTGGAATCTAAGTTTTTCTAACGAGTTGTATATTGGTTCCCTTAAATGTTAACTATGGAACTGAATGGTAATTGAACTCAAAATTATAATACGATCATAAATTAGCTATTCACTAGTGAATTAATTGTACTAAATAATCAATAGGTAATTAGAATGGTAAAATGATAATTTTGACCAGCTTTTTACAAACCAATAATTGGATGACAGAACTACGCGAAATGATTATATCAATGTACTGCACGAGAATAATCTGTAAATACATTCTATAATCTCTAAGAGTGCAATTTCATATTTATAGTGGAGTAACAATGGAATTAAAAAATAAGATTATTTAATTAAAGAGTTTAATTAATAGTTTAGTTTATTGGAGCTTAAGATTATAGGTCTATGATCTCAAAGTCACATATGTATTACGTAGTTTAGGGTGTGAATATTTCAGGACATGAGAAAAGAACTGACTTGCAAAATGAATTTTTATTCTGGGGAAAGTACGTGATCATGAGATAATTATGTGCGGTTAATTAATTAAAAATTAAATAATTAAATTATATATATATATATATATATATATATATATATATTTTCAGAAATTACATATATAAATAAATAATTATATCGATTAATTTTTTAATTATCGATAAGTGAGAAAGAATTTCTAATTTGTGAAATTAGATCATTATAAATTATTATTAGATAATAATTTGAATCAACTAAATCTGTTATTTGTGAAATAATAGATATGTTAGTTGATATGGATAATCAGATATGTTAATTTTAAATTACTGATATCTAGATATTTATCTAATTAAAATAAATATTTAGTTTACAGTAATTGCAACGTGTCAATCGTTGATTGAGAATCATAGATTGACACGAGCTATTGTAGTGCCACGTGGCACCACAAGTGGGCGTGTAATACTGTAGTGCTCTAACACACAATGTTATGACACACAGTGCTGTGAGGCACTGTGATGGTAATTTTGAAATTAAATTTTTATTTTCAGTTTACCCTAAAAAATTGATATGTCATTATCTAGAAAATATATAAATATTATTCTAATGACCTCAAGGTTGGTTTAGTCAGTTGAGAAATGTTGGTCCAAGTGTTTAAATCACAACCAGGGCAAAAACTCTCCGTGATTAAAAGTTAAGAAAAAACTCTGAAAGAATAATCACCGTATTCTCTTAGAGGATTGTCACACTAAATTAATCATTCTTAGTAAATCTCTAAATCTCATGTGTTGAGTACATCTAAAAATAATAAAAGTGTCATTGAATTATTCTACGTGCACACACAGATCCTAGTGTGTTTGAGGATCGGCTTGAAAAATCTTTGTGTGGATCTTGAAGTCCGTTGTTCATAGGAACACATAATTGTTGGTTTGCGAGGACCCTTGATATAGACTACGTGAGGTATATGATTCATATCCATGTATGTCTCAAATTTAATATATAAATATATATAATGGATCCTGATGGAAAAGAGTTTTTCAATAAAAAATTTTATTTTGGAACCCGTTTCGTTGCGCTTATGTTTCTTTTATTGAAAAATAATCATTTTTATAAATTTTTAAAATCCACCAAGGCCTCTGCCGCACGTGTGCTGCGTTTTTCAATAATTGGTATCAGAGCAGTCATTATATATTTGTATATTAAATACTGTGTGGATGTTCTTGCATTGTTCATATTATATTTTGATATATGCGAATGAATAGATGGTTTGTTTTTTGAATGTATGATTAAATAAAGGGTCGTTAATTGTGTGTTAATTATTGAGTTAGACTTTGTTATTTTATTTTTCATAGATCTTCTATAAGTCAATTTGGAGTGTAGAAATTTTTATAATTTTATTTTAATTATTTTGATCGCAATAAGATGAAGAACGCATGAGACGAACAATGAGGAAAAAACAAAAATAGGAATTCCTAAGGAATTCTGGCGCCTGCACTAAAAATAGGATTTTCGGCATTGGTGCCGCCGTGTCTGACAGCGGTTGCCGACGGTCGGCAGGTAGTAGCGGTGGACTCCTAGCGGCGGTGGAAGAGTCCTATTGTTGGTGGTAACTGTTGTCACATCTATGGAAGTTTTGCATAAACTTTGATACCAACTTACCCTATTACTGCAGGGTTTTGATAACACTAACTCTATATATTATCTTTTAAATTTTGAATTTAATGTAATTTTAAAATTAATTTTTAATTATATGAAAATTAAAGTAATTAATTGATTGAGTTTGACTCAAATTTGACCAAGTCAATAAATTATTTATTAACTAAGTTAAATTTAATAACTTTAAAAGATAATTATAAAAATAATTTTTAGTTAAGAAAAATAGTTTTTCTTAATTAAAATAGTTTTGTTCAAAACTCGAAGATTATGAAGATGGATATCAGGTGGAGAATGAGATATTTTGGAAATATGTAATCTGGAAGTTCTCTTTGTAATTTTATTTTTTTATTTCAGTGGTCGTAATTTAAAAATACTCAATACTCAATCGGTCCATTATTATTTTATTTAATTGTTAAATAAATATTTATTGATATGATTGATAACATGACCATGTATTAGTCAATGATGCGCCATACATGAAACTCTATACGGTTTTATTTAATCGCGCATCTTATCAGTAGAAATATGATTTATTAGAATTGTCCTAATATGATTATATGAATTATTTTGTGAAATCAATTGCATGTAAACTGCTAAGTTTTAGTTAGTTAAAACTTGATAATCACACCACTCTAAATGATATAGTAACCTTTAGGATAATCAACTTTAGTAAAAGATTTTAATTTTAATTTAAAGGATGTAATTAATTAGTTAATCTAAGTTCACTTAATTATGACTTAGGCTCTTTAGAATGTTAAATGACCTTAGACCAATTAGATTATATTAACTGTTAATTTCATATTCATGGGGTTATTATATTAACTAGTAATTAATTTAGAATAAATTGATTGGTTAAAATAGAAACACATTATTCTAAAATAGTGAGTTGAAGAAGGTTGATATGTCAATGTAACATATGATCTCCATTATTAGTACAACATTGTGAGGGCCTCGAGATGGCTTTGTTTCATCCTCTTAAGGAAGGTTTCAAGCCATATCAATACCAAGGTTGGACTTTTTAAGAAGATAGGGCTAAGTGATGAAGTTTAGTTTTTGACCGATCCTAAGACCACATATTATAAATCAAGTCCTGGCATCCAAAATAATGGGTTAAACTCACAAAGTCACAATTAAGTTTTCATGTAGATAATTGTGACTTGACCGAATAAGCGATACCTTATTGTTAAAAAAATGAGATATTTAAGTTTTCATTAATAAGGATGAATATGTCTCATAGTCAATCTAAGATTAATCTAACCGACCCTGAGCGGCACGTTAATTGTTAGATTGTTTTATCGTGGATTAGTAAATGATAGATTTACGTGTTTATTATATTGCATTCATGCATCATGTTTACTTTTGAAATCCTGAATATTTGTTTCAATTATATTGAATTATGTATATTATATTTTTCAGTTATTATTATGTCTACCATGAGCAACCGTATTACTATTTTACTTGCACTTGAAAAACTGAATGGTGATAATTTCAAAGGATGAAAATCAAATTTAAACTTGATGCTAATTTGTGAGAAGTACAAATTAGTTCTTGCTGAGGAACTGAGGAGTGCGCTGCCAATGCCACTAAGAATGTTAGGGATAAGTTTGCATTTGGATTCAATCCAACAACAAAGCGAAGTGCTACATGCTTGTGAGCATGAATGATATTCTAATAACCAAGCATGAGAGCATGGAGACTGCCTATGAGATTATGAATCTCTATAGGCGATGTTTGGACAACAGTGTGATTAAAGTCGTTATGAGGCTACTAGGAACTGCATGACGACCAAGATGAAGAAAAGTACTTCTATGCGTGAACATGTTTTGAACATGATCAACATAATGTATGAGGCAGAAGTACATGATGTGACCATTGATAAATGAACTCAAGTCATCATTATACATGAATCATTCACACTTACTTTTTCTACGTTCACCACCAACTGTATTATAAACAAGTTACAATTCAACATGACCCAATTGTTGAAAGAACTGTAGATTTTTGAGTCACTCAATAAGAGTATGACCAAAGAGGATGAGGCAAATGTTGTCGAGCAAAAGCCTTATTCCACTATTGTTAAAAGTAACAAGAGGAAGAAGATCAATGGTAAGGGTAAATGTAAGAACAAGAAGTGGAAGAAAGACAAGACATATCCAAAAGTCAATAAGAACAAGAACGACAACAAGCCTAAGGAGAAATGTTTCCATTGTGGGGTAGAAGGTCATTGAAAGAGCAACTGTAACAAGTATCTCTCCAAGCTGAAAAAGAAAGGTAAATATGATTTACTTGTACTTGAAGCTTGTTTAGTGGAATATGATTTGTAATCCTGGAAACTGGATTCAACTCTAACAAGTATCCCTCCAACTGTAATAAGTATTTCATCTACAAAGCATGATGCTTTGAGAGAACTAAAAAGTAGAACTCTTCTTGTTTGTGAATCCTGTCTAAATAGTAAAATGACCAATAGACCTTTCACTGAAAATGGGCCAAAGAGCCAAGGAACCACTTGAGCTAGTGCATAGTGATGTTTGTGGATTGATCAATGTGCAAGATAGAGGTGGGTATGAGTATTTCATCATTATTGACGATTACTCAAGATATGGTTATACTTATCAAATTCTTAGAAAGTCTGAAACTTTTGGAAAGTTTAAAGACTTCAAAGCTGAAATTGAAAAGTAATAAGGTAAATCATTGAAAAATCTTCGATCATATTGATATGATGAATACTTTAATTTAGAATTCAAGGATTACTCGTTGGAGTATAAAATCGTATTCGAACTCACATCACGTGGAACACCTCAACAAAATGATGTTTCAGAAAGGAGAAAGCCGAATCTTATTGGATATGGTTAAGTCGATTTTAAGCTACTCATCACTACCACTTATATTTTGGGGATATGCATTACACACAGCAACATACATTTTGGATGTAGTGCCTTCTATGTCTGTAAGCAAGACACATTTAGAGTTATGGAATGACTTCAAGCCCAGGTTGTGTCATTTTCGTATATGGGGGTGTCTAGCTCACGTTCTTAGATCGAAGACTAGAAAGTTAGACTCAAAGGCTGAAGTACGCATATTCGTTGGCTATGCTCTAGAGACTAGAGGTGGGTACTTTTATAGTCACAAGGATCAAAAGGTGTTCGTGTTGATAAATTTCTTCAACACGACTATATGGAAAACTACAAACCCCGAAGCAAAGTAGTTCTCGAAGAATTAGCGTCTGATAAGATCAGATCACTTTCATCACCAACTAATAGACGATAAACCACATAAACCACTGTTCTAGTTCAGGAAACCCCGGTGCAACGTCGTAGTGGGAGGATTGTAAGACAATATATTCTCTATGAACTAGAGGCACATTTACTAGTGTCTGAAACTGATGAGGATGATCCATTAACCTTTAAAGAGGCGATGAATGATCCTGTAAAGGAGAAATGACAAGATACCATTAACCATGAATGGAATCGATGTATTCCAATTCCATCTAGGAACTTGTAGATTCACATGACGATTTCAGGCTCATTGGATGTAAATTGATTTTCAAGAAGAAAAGAGGTGCAGATGGAAAAATTAGAGACTTTCAAGGTAAGTCTGGTAGCCAAAGGGCTATACACAAAGAGAAGAAGTCGATTGTGAAGAAACATTCTACCATGTTGCCATGCTAAAACCCATTCACATCCTTTTATGCATTGCTACTAGTTTAGACTATGAAATATGATAAATGGACATCAAGAGAGCTTTACGAAATGGCTCTCTTGTAGAAAATATCTATATGATGAAACCAAAAGGGTTCATGCAAAAGGACAAGATTAGAAAGTATGTAAGTTACTTAAATACATTTATGGATTAAAGCAAGCATCTACCTTTGATGAGATTATTAAATGATATGGCTTTAAGCAAAATGTTGACGGAACTTATTTTTTATTAATACATCAAAGACAATATAGTAATTTTTTTAGTTCTTTATGTTGACGATATTCTACACATTGGGAATGATGTAGAAACTTTATCAAAGGTAAAAAAGTGATTAGCTGAGAAATTTCAAATGAAAGACTTGGGAGACGTGAGTTATGTTCTAGACACAGAAATCCTAAGGGATAGAAAGTATAAGTTGTTAGCACTTTGTCAGGCATCTTATATTGATAAGGTGCTCGAGGGATTCTCTATGGAGAATTCAAAAAAAGGTCAACTACCGACCATATATGAAATCATCCTTTCCAAGGAGCAATGTTCTAAGACATCTTAGGAAGAAGAGGATATGAGAAAGGTTCATTATGCTTCATTTGTTGGTAGTCTTATGTATGCCATGTTATGTGCAAGACTAGACATCTGTTATGTTGAAAATTATCAGTCGTTATCAATCGAATCCGGGTTTGGAATATTGGACTGCAGTAAATCACATTCTTAAGTATCTTAGGATAACGAGAAACTATATGCTTGTTTATTCAGGTGGAGACCTGAACCCCACTAGATATACTAATTCTAATTTTAAATCAGACAGAGCTAGTCGAAAGTCAACATCTAGATCAATATTCACCCTAAGTGGAGGAGTTGTATCTTAGAGAAGTACCAAACAATGTAGCATTGCAGATTCCACTACTGAAGCTGAATATATAGCGGCTTGTGAAGCTGCGAAAGAAGTAGTATGGCTCAGAAAGTTCTATACTGATCTGAAAGTAGTTCCAGATATGGACAAGCCACTGATCTTATACAGTAACAACAGTGGGGTAGTAGCTAGTTTCAAAGAACCAAGGAGTCACAAGAGGGGCAAGCACATAGAGAGGAAATATCATATTGTAAGAGAGATCGTGTATCGAGAGGATGTGTCTGTTATGAAGATAATGTCAATTCAGAACCTGGTTGATCCTTTTACCAAGACACGTCCTGTGAAGTCATGTGAGGGCCATGTGCGTAACATGGGGTTGAGAGAGATGCCACATTTTCTTTAGGGCAAGTATGATATTGTTGGGGGTTATGCCCTCAAAAGCATGTGTATTGACATTTTAATATAAAATTTAATGGAATTACATTAAATTATTGTTGAATAATTTATATACATATATGAAAATTTCATATTCATTAATGAGACTGTGATCTTGTATTGGTACGAGAAGATTACAGCATAGATAATGAATAAAATTGTAAGCAACATATTAAAGTATGAAATCTTTAATGAATGAATGCTAGTACGGTTCACTTACGTTATGAATACATGCGATCTAGATCTAGATAAATGATATGGATAGATATCTTAGTGAAGATACTTTATATAATAAGACTATATATGACATGACCGATGTGATTTAATATCTTTATTAACGTACTATTTATCATAAAAATTTAATACACATCAATACGATGATCATATGTAGATCAGTAGTGAATTAATGGTACTTAAGGATCAAGAAATAATTTTAGAAGGGTAAAATGATAATTTTGACCCAACTCTAATTTATGAACTAATAATTGGAGGACATAATTAAGTGCAATCATTCTATCAATGTATTATACGAGAATATTCTGTAAATACATTCTATAATCTCTAAGAGTGTGATTCCATGTTTATAGTGGAGTAACAATTGAATTAATAAATAAGATTATTTAATTAAAGAGTTTAATTAATAATCTAGTTTATTGGAGCTTAAGATTATAAATCTATGGTCCCAAAGTCACCTATGTATTGTGTAGTCTAGGGTGTGAATATTTCAGGACATGAGAAAAGAACTGACTTGCAAAATGATTTTTTATTCTGAGAAAGTACATAATTATGAGATAATTACGTATGTTTAATTAATTAAGAATTAATATTTATATATAAATTTTAGAAATTACACACACACACACACACACATATATATATATAATTATATCGATTAATTTTCTAATTATCGATAAGTGAGAGAATATCTAATTTGTGATAGATAGTCATAAATTATTCTTAGATAATAATTTGAATCAATTAAATATATTATTTGTGAACTAACATATATGTTAGTTGATAGAGATAGTCAGATATGTTAATTTTGAATTAACTAATATCTAGTTATTTATTTGATTAAAATAAATATTTAATTTCATAGCATTTTTCATGTGTCAATCAGTGATTGAGAATCTGATATTGACATGAACTACTGTAGTCTCACGTGGCACTACAGTAGTGGGCGTGCAATACTGCAGTGCCACACGATACTACAGTAGTTTCGTGACACAAAGTGCCATGAGGCACTGTGATGGATCACGACAACTACAGTGTTGTGTGGCACTTCAATTGTACACAAATTATAGCGGGTCTCACTGCAATGGTAATTTTGAAATTAAATATATTTTTTTCAGTTTATCCCAAAAAAATCTGATATGCAATTATCTAGAAAATATATAAATATTATTCTAATGGCATCACGGTTGGTTGGATCAGTTGAGAATTGTTGGCTAAAGTGTTGAGAACACAATGAGGGTGAAAGCTCTCTCTGTGATTAAAAGTTAATAAAAAACTTTGAAAAAATAATTATCGTATTCTCTTAGAGGATTGTCTCATTAAATTAATCATTCTCAGTAAATCTCTCTGATCTCATGTGTTGAGTTAGAGTCGAAAAAAGTGGTTTTTAATTATTTTACGTGCTCATACACGCCCTAGTGTGTTTGGGGAATGACTTGAAAAATCTTGATGTGGATCTCAAAATCCGTTGTTCGTGGGAACGCAGGATCATTATTTTATGAGGATGTTTGATGTAGACTACAAGAGGTATATGATTTGTATGTCTCAGATTTAATATATAAATATATAATGAATCTTGATTGAAAAGAGTTTTTCATTAAAAAATTTTATTTCGTAAATCGTTTATTTTTTTTATAAAAAAGTATTCATTTTTAAAAGCCACCACCTTCGCCGCTCGTGTGCCGCATTTCCAACATTTCCTTAGTCGAGCTTTAACTTGGCCTGGATGAGACCTTCATGCTGAGTTGTGTAGTCATTCTGACTATTATGCTGAGCGTTGTATCTTTATTAACTTTTACTGGCCTGAGCTTGTGATCGTAAGCTTGAGTGGGCCTTAGAAGGCCATTTTTTATGGACTTAATCTTGTCCAGCGAGTTGCCCCCATTTTATAGGTCGGGCGTCTTACAGACTTGTCGTGACCTTTATGAAGCCTTCAAGTGTGCTCCCTTTCAGAAGGTCTGCTCGAGTGAACCTTCATCACATTGGGGGTTTACCTTTTGACATTTAGCTGAGCGTGCCTTCTCATAATTGAGCTTTTTCCTGGTCTAGCAAGTTTAAGTCGAAATCTTCTCCTTTGGTACTTGGTCAAAGGAATTTGTCTTTTGGCTTGATGTCTACCCAAGCGTGACTGCTATGGCTAGACTCTTATCCCATCTGGGAGAATGAATGCTCAGTAGATATATTTCCTTGATATCTAGTTAGGGGTGCCTGTTCCAGCTAGACCCTTGAATCCCGTCTGACGAGCTGGGGTGATCGGTAGACATCTTTTTTTATGTCTAACCAGGCGTGCCTGCTCTAGCTAGACCATTGATCTCATTTATGAGCATGAGTGCTCGATAGACATCTTTCCTTGATATCTATTCAGGCGTGCCTGCTTTGGCTAGATCCTTGAGTTTCATCAGAGGAGCTAGGGTGTTCGACAGACAGCTTTCCTTGATGTCTAGCCAGGCGTGCATGCTCTGGCTAGACACTTTATCCCATTTGCTCAACAAACATCTTTCTTTGATGTATAGCCAATTGTGTCTACTCTAGTTAGACTATTGATCCTGTCTGCGAGTTAAGGTGCTCGGCAGACATCACTTTACCTTGATATCTGTCGAGGCTTTTCTGCTATGTAGGTCCTTGATCCCGTATGTGAATATGAGGTGCTCGACAGATATCGCTTTTATTCCCGACTGCCATGCTAGAGCACCAGGCTAGTCATCACTTTGTAATCTCATTTGGTAGGCTAGAACATTTTTCAAGTCATCATTTTTTTATTTAATCCCGACTAGTAGGCTAGAGAACCTCACCCGTCATCACTTTTTGTTCAATGCTAACTGGTAGGCTAGAATACCTCATCAGTCATCATTTTTTATTTAATCCTAAATTGCGGCTAAAGCACCTCACTAGTCATCACTTTTTGTTTAATCATAACTAGTGGGCTAGAGCACCTCATTAGTCATCATTTTTTGTTTAATCCCGACTGGTGGGCTATAACACCTCACCAGTCATCATTTTTTGTTTAATACCGACGGGTGGGCTAGAGCACCTTACAAGCTGTCACTTTTTTTAGTCCTAACTGGTGGGCTAGAGCACTGTGCCAATCATCACTTTTTAATCCTCTATCATACTTTGTAGAAGAGTTGCTCTCTTCCCTTTATTTGATAAATGTTGCTGAGTGCATAGCCTTGTCGTCTGTTACACTTTGGCGTTGATCATTCAAAAAAGAAACTTGTTTCCTCTGCTCTGACTGACGGTAAGTGGAGAAACATTCCCAAAATAAATCTTATACAACTCATGTGCATTTATTAAATTCATACCTTCTGGTCTTGATGATTCCATTGCGATGAGAGCATCTCGGAATCCCGATTAGCTCTATGTTCTAATGAGCGTACATTGTAGCACGCCTCCGAAGGAAGTCGAGCTCCTCTTTTCCCTAGTTTTCATTCCATCCCTTACTCGTGGAGAGGTGTAGGTTTGTCATGATCCTTCCTCTTTGGTTGTCCTGGTAAGAGAAAGATTGACCATCCTGGTCCTCTGAGTTCTTCTTCGGTCCGTCTTCTAGAAAGTTGACCATTCACCAGGTTCTTCCTTCTTGTTGGCTCATTCACTTCATTTGTAGTGCAGGAGCTAGGAGGTGGATGACCCAGGTATGCGCTTCAACCGGGATGGAGAGATGAGGCACGCCTCTGTATTTCAGCTGGGAATGACCCCAATCCCATTTATATGTGTTGTGCAGCTTTATGTCGTGCGGGAGGGTTGTAGAATTCTTGGCGGCCAAAGGTATACCAAAGAATTTATGCGGAAGGTAGTTTGCTGGCACTTTTTTCTATCTTTCGCAGTCGCTTATATTGCTTCCAAAGGGTTCCTTGGGGTTTTCGCCTTCGTTCGCTCTCCGGCTACCTTGTTCTCCTCATTTGTCCTCCAGGGATGACCCCGACCAGAACCTTATAAAGGGGCAGCCTAATCATCCGCAACCTAGTTTCGTTTTGGTCCTGGTTTCCCTAAACGATGTCACCTTCTCCGAGTTAGGAGATAGTCCCACCCTTTTATGGGTAGTATTCCCCCAGGGCTCTTTGAGTGTATGGTGGCCATGCCAGTTAGCCTTTCAGTCATAAGGGAGGACATTTTCGTGCAAGAGACCGTTATGACTTGAATGGTGGCTAACACGCCTTTCTTCCCCTGTCGGGCAATCATCATGATGGTAAAAAGTTTCTCTCCTGACGAGGGGGGTGGTGAATCATCACTTTCACCCTGGACTTCGTCTATATAGAATCCCAGACCCATTCTCTTCTTGCGGGGGAAAAAGGGTTCCAAATGCTTTAAACAGGAACGACTCTACAGTCATTTCCCACAGACGTTGCCAACTATTTTATCCCTAAACTTCAACAGTGTGTATGCTTGTATGCTTGCCTCTCGTGCTAAGTGTAGGCATCCTCCCAGCTGGGGAATCGGTAACAATGATGTTGTATGTGTCATTCCCTTTGGCTGAAACTTCTCACGACCTCAATGTCTGCAAAAGATAAAAAAAGAACTCAGAGAACCAGTGGTGGTTTCCTCATCGAAGAGCCTCTGATGCGTAAGTCAATATTTATTCGATATTTTAGCATAATTTCTTTAAGGGAGAGTAGACACCTCTTCTGTTTTATTGATAGATGTATTTATACTTGAGTCTTCAGGTGGGAAGAAGCGTGTCAAAGAAGCCTTTTGGAGGCATGCTGGGAAAGTTTGTGAGACACAATGTATGTAATACCCAAGTTTTTAATAAAGGGTATTTTTGTAATTTAAAACTCACTCACACCATATATGCACTTACACCCTAGCCACCCTATTTGTTTCCTTTGTGTTCTCTCTTAACCATTTCCCCCCAAATCTCTCTTTTGTTATCTCAAGCTAATTCTTATAACCACCTACAATTCTCTCTCCCCTTTTTATATGATTTCACATCTATACTTCATCTAGTTCTTCTTCATAAATTATCCTCCATTAATCAAGGTATGATTTCTTCTCTCTCCCTCTCTCTATCTCTCTCTCCCTCTCTGTGCATCTCCCTTTTTCTGTTTCCCCCCTCTCTGTACGCCTCCCTCTCTCCCCCTCTCTGTTTTGTCTCTCTCTCCCCCCTCTCTGTCTGTCTATCTCTCTCTCTATCTCTTTCTCTATCCCCCTCTTTATTCTATCTGTCTGTCTCTTTCTCTATCTCTCTCTCTTTTCCCCCTGTTCTGTCTCTCTCTCTTTCTCTCTTTCCCTCTCTCTGTTCTGTCCGTCACACTCTCTCTTTTTCCCCCTCTCTGTTCTCTCTCTCTATTTCCCCCTCCGTTCGGTCTCTCTATCCCCCTCTCTATGTGTTTCTCCCCCTCTTCTTCGTCTTCTTCCCCCTCTATGTTTTGTCTCACTCTCCTTCGTCTCCCCGTCTCTGTTCTGTCTCTCTTTATTCCCCCTCTCTACTATGTCTCCCTCTCTATTCATCTCTCTCTCTCTCCCTCTTCTTCATCTCCCCCTCTCTGTTCTGTCTCTCTCTCCCTCTCCCCCTCTTTGTGTTTTGTCTCTTTCTCCCTCTTCTCCGTCTCCCTCCCCCCCTCTTGATTTTGTTTCTCTCTCCCCTTCGTCCCCCTGTTACGTCTCTCTCTCTCTCTCCCTCTTCTTCGTCTTGCTTTTCTATTTTTTCCTTCTTTTGAACCAGTTTAATCAGACCATACCAAGCCAAACCGGTTCAGTCAGACCGGATCGGACTGAACCAACTCAGTCAAACTAGACCAGTTCAACCCGACCAGACCGAACTGGCCCAATTCAAGCCACCCGAACCTTGTTGAACCGTTTTAAACCATTTGATAATTTCACCCGATGTGGTTTCCATCTGTTCCCAACCTCGCTTAGTTATTTAAATAGTTATAGATATTATATGAACTTGTTGTGACCTGGGATCCTTGGATTGCAGGTTATTAGTTGATGAATTTAATTCGTAGCAAATTTAGGTAAGTGGATTTACATAATAATTCAGTTCATATGTTATAAGTGTAGAATATATAATGTAAAATTGTTTTATTATTTCTTTATGTTCAATCTTATGATCAAGTATTTTATTTGTTTTCCATATTATGGTGAAATTATTTTGAGTTCATGAACAAGTTATATGTTTACTTATGTATACGTGATAACGTGAAATATGAATATTAATTCAAGTGAAAAAAGTGATAAGTAAACAAGAAGTAGACTTAGTCATGTCCCTTGGTTATCAAGTAACCAGATTGTTCACGTCATGTTATCAAGTTATACAGTTGAGTGTCACCATGTTCATGTTAGCATCCTTGAGGTTCAGATAACCTTAAGTGACATCAAGTTTCAGGACACCCAATCTGTCGTGTTCACGTTCATGTTACAAGTTCAAGTTCAAGTTGTGAAACAATTCTGGTTAGGTTGTTAATCGAGGAATATGTCTAGTCGAATTATGATCAAGCAAGTATAACTATTGTCATATATAAGTACAAGTTCAAGTTATATGTTAATCATGAAATCGATGTGTTTTTACAAGTATTTTATGTGACATGTGAACGTGTGAAATAAATTTGCATGAGTTATATGTTTACATTTATGTCATGTGAAACTCATTAGTATGTGAATTTACTTACTGAGTGTTTTTAATACTCACCCCTCATAGATGATTGTGTTGGAGATGATGGTGAGCAGCAGGAGTGAGGGACTGCCATAGCAAGCACGATTATGATTTCTAAGTTTAATTACGACTTCTGTTGTTATTTCAGATATTTATGAATATTTATGTTTAATCTTTCATGTCATATGAATTTTCGTGCTTCACTTTATTACAATTTAATGAATCATTTATTTCATTTTAATGAGTTAATATTATTTTAAAATAATTTTTATGCTACCGCTATTTAAGGTTAAAAATTAAGGCAAGATTAGGGTTTTCAATTTGAGAATTTTCTCAAATTAGGGTTTCAATTGAATTGGAAAATTTTTGAATTTTGAAATTTCAAGCATGTTTAACCCTCGGGAATCGAGGCGTTGCAGTTGGTATCAGGGCATGATTTTAGATTCTGTAGACTTTTCTACGTAAAAAGTATGGCATGTCGCTCACTCTGCTCCTCCATCATCTTATAAGTCATGTACGCATGTTATATATATGTTTTAACTATATAATCAGTTGATATGCTTTAGATTCGTTATGACACATTCGATTACGTTTATGTTATTTTGCGCGTTAAAATTAGACTTTTGGTAAGTCTTCGGTTGTATGGTTAGCAGTACGATGACGCCCCCTACAAGGAACAACAACAGTCACGCACCAGTCAATCCTACTGCTGACCCTCCAGCAACTATGGTTGAGATGTTTCAAGAGTTCTTAGAATTGTTAAGGCAGAAGGCGACAGCTCTCCCAACACAACAAATACAACAACCACAGCAAACACCAGTGGACATACAGTTGATACAAACCTTCAGGAGGCTGAATCCACCTGAATTTGATGGCCAATCATCCGATCCACTGCTAGCTGATGAATGGATTGCAAGACTGGAGCAGATTTTCTAGTTTATGCCATGTTCTGAGATTCAGATAGTTGTTTGCGCAACATTTATGCTGACACGGGAGGCTCGAAAATGGTGGGAGCTCATACGGAGAACTCATGACATCGACAGTAATCTAGTGGCATGGGATCGTTTCAAGAAACTTTTCGTTGAGAAATATTTTCCGATCACGGTCAGAACAGAGAAGGAGGCAGAATTTTTCAGACTTGCACAAGGTGCTATGAGTGTAACTGAATACGAGCGGAAGTTTGAAGAATTTGTCTCGGTACGCCACGCACTATGTGGATAACGAAGTAAGAACGGCTCGGACTTTTGAAAGAGGACTGCATCCAGAGATTAATGGTTCAGTGTCACTTCTTAAGCATACCACTTACGCAGCGGTGGTTGAGGCAGCTTTACTGATGCAATAGAATCTTCCACCACGTGCACCACCTCAGTCAGAGCAATCATTTCATGGAAAAAGAAAATCATAGAATTCCCATCGAGGTCCTCACAATGCAAAAAGACAGATGATCAAATCAAATCCCTTATGTGCTACATGTAACAAACATCGTTGGTCAATGTTTTAAGGCGATCAATGCTTGCTTTAAGTGTGGAAAGACTGGACATTACCTCAGACAATGCCCTCTGCTTGCTCATGGACATAACAGTGATGTTGTTGGTGGTAGAGCTAAAGGAAAAGTTTTTGCATTAACTCGCCAGGAAGCTGAGCAGTCGGATGTAGTTGTGGCAGGTACATTACTTATATTAGGGCATTCAGCCTTCACATTGGTTGATTCCGGATCCACGCATTCTTTTATTTCTACTTCATTTATAACTCATGCATCATTGCCTGTTGTGCCTGTGGGTATTGAATTATGTGTTTCTACGCCTTCTGGAGCTTCCCTCCTAGCTAATAAGGCGATAGAAAGTTGTTCAGTGATGGTTACAGATAATGTTATGTGTGCTAATCTTATAGTCCTAGGGATGCATGATTTTGATGTAATCCTAGGGATGGATTGGTTGGCTGCAAATTATGGCAACATAGATTGTTATCGAAAAGAAGTTCGATTCCTACCTCCTGGTAGGCCTAGTTTCAAGTTTAGGGGATCAAAGCAATGCTCAATATTGAAGGTTATATATGCTTTGCGGGCACATCGCCTACTTGATCGTGGTAACTGGGGTTACTTAGCTTCTGTTGTGGATACAACGAAGACACATGTTGATATAGGATTGGTCCCGGTTGTTTCTGAATTCTTGGATGTTTTTCCTGATGATTTGTCTGGACTTCCTCCTCCTCGAGAGTCGGATTTTCATATTGAGTTGGTACCAGACACTGCCCCTATATCTAAAGCTCTGTATTGCATGGCTCTTACAGAGTTGAAAGAACTTAAAGATCAACTTCAAGATTTACTGGATAAGGGTTTCATAAGACCCAGTATTTCACCTTAGGATGCTCCGATGTTATTTGATAAAAAGAAGGATGGATCAATGAGGCTATGCATTGACTACATGAAATTGAATAAAGTCACTATCAAGAATAAGTATCCGTTACCGCGCATTAAGGATTTGTTCGATCAACTTCAGGGAGCCTTCATTCGGTCTCCGGCGACCTTGTTCTCCTCCTTTGTCCTCCAGGGATGACCTCGACCAGAACCTTACAAAGGGGGAGCCTAACCATCCACAATCTTGTTTCGTTTTGGTCCTGGTTTCCCTAAATGATGGCACATTCTCCGAGTTAGGAGATAGTCCCACCCTTTTATGGGTAGTATTCCCCCAGGGCTCTTTGAGTGTATAGTGGCCCTGCCAGTTAGCCTTTCAGTCATAAGGGAGGACCGTTTCCGTGCAAGAGACCGTTATGACTTGAATGGTGGCTAACACGCCTTTCTTCCCCTGCTGGGCAATCATCATGATGGTAAAAAGTTTCTCTCTCGACGAGGGGAATGGTGAATCATCACTTTCATCCCGGACTTCGTCTACATAGAATCCCAGACCTATTCTCTCCTTGCGGGGTTAAAAGTGTTCCAAATGCTTTAAACAGGAATGACTTTACAGTCATTTCCCACAGACGTTACCAACTATTTTATCCCTAAACTTCAACAGTGCGTATGCTTGTATGTTTCCCTCTCGTGCTAAGTGTAGGCATCCTCCCGGCTGGGGAATCGGTAACAATGATGTTGTATGTGTCATTCCCTCTGGCTGAAACTTATCACGACCTCAATGTCTGCAAAAGATAAAAAAAGAACTCAGAGAACCAGTGGTGGTTTCCTCATCGAAGAGCCTCTGATGCGTAAGTCAATAATTTCTTTAAGGGAGAGTAGACAGATTTATTTATACTTGAGTCTTCAGGTGGGAGGAAGCGTGTCAAAGAAGCCTTTTGGAGGCATGCTGGGAAAGCTTTGCGAGACACAATGTATGTCCTGATTACCCTTGATTGGACGAGAGAGAGGTGACATTGACATAAAGTGTTCAACATTAAATGCCCAAATGACCAGATGGGTGCTATCCTGACAACCTGCCAACCTGCCATGGCGATGAGACTTGTTGGGTGCTCGGGACTGTGAGGAGGTGACACTTGTGAAGTTACTTTGACAGGCAATGATGGCCCGACGCTCAGTGCTATCCGAGCTCTCCTCATGAATTTTAATCTCTCTTATACGTGCTTGAGTCTGTGCAGCTCGAGCATCCTCGGTACTAACCAAGTGAGGTCGGTTCTTTTCCTTCAAAACTATCTTTCATCGGGTCCCCCTAATACGGCGTAACACGAGTCGTTGTGTTATTGGCGGTTGAGAAAACACCCATGACAATTCCGAACATGCCTAGTTTGAAAATTAGTCTCCGGTTTAATATTCATTCGAATCCGTTATAAAATTATGTGAATTTATTTATAGATACGGACAGGCTTTCTAAAAATAATCTCTAACAACCAATGACTTTAACGCTATAGGACATAACGATAAATAATTGATTGATCATCCTACGAGGATTAATCGAATCTTGAACTTGAGAGGACGAACTTCTAAATTTAAAGCTTTCACTATTTGAACCAACCGTTCAAATTATCATTTGAAAAGAAAATAAGTGCTAAAGACGTTCAGTGGAAATGAAAGTACATGGCTGGAGAAGGTATGGAACCAAGTCTGTTTACTAATTTAATTTTGGGTCAACACCCTAATAACTATTATCAACTATTATAAAACAACCTCCTGCCCACTTCCAAAATTTTTAATAAATTTTCATTCACAATTTTATTCATAATGTCCCCATGAAGAAAGCTTAAATAAATTAAATAATTAACAAACAGCATAGTATGCAGCTGCAGTTTCACTCATCCAATTAATCAAAATATTTTTTATAAATTAATTTAAAATAACTTGTATCCATTTGTATTTGCGGGTCTTTATATTATTTTATTATATAAAAAGGTAAAAATCACTTTTCATCCTCCAATTTTATTCTGATTTACAAATTAATTCATATAGGTTTAATTTTATCGATCAAGTTATCGCTTAATTAACACATTGATCAAGTTTTTTAATAACATATCAAATACTAAAATTGTTCTCATCATTGATCATTTAGATAATTACAGTTAACATCACGTGTCATTCGAACGTAATAATATCTAAGTTTGAGGGTAGCATAGGGAACCGATAGCAATATTTTTAAACTATTAGAATTATTTAGGAAAATAACTTTGGTGAACCAAAAATATTCTGCTATTACATAAATTATCTCTAATGTTTCACATTACTTCACGCTTCTAAATAACATATATAGTTGCAATATGCAACAGCATTTGAACGTGTCAAAAATGCTTGGATTAGTGGGAAACTCCTAGGAACTCGACTACCTTTTAAGACAAGTAATCAATTAAACCTTACACCTATTAATCACTATTTAATTTGTCTAAACAAATCCTCTATTCAGTTCTATCCAACCACCCCCACAACCATTTATCCATTCCTATACGCTAAAGCTTTCATTATCTTAAAGCTTCTTCACAAGTTCTCTCCCCCATCTCCCTTCATTTCACCAAAAACTATCCACCAACGACGCCTTGAACCACCGCGTGCTACCGCCTTTGACGACGTTGTTGCTGTTTCCGCAGGTATAAAATGTCCAATCTTAGGCCAAGACCAACCCCCACCAAGCAACCATCCATATCTGAGGCTTCAGAGGTTGTTAACGTTAACACCAACACTAATGCCCCAAAACCTCCACCACCGCAACGTGCACCTTCTATCCAACAACGTGCAATATCGCAAACATTATCAGGCACTGCTAATCTAGCCAACCTTCTTCCCACAGGTACCCTCCTCGCCTTTCAACTCCTAGTACCAATCTTCACCAACAACGGCAATTGCGACTCAGCGACGCGGCCGTTGACCATCGTGCTCCTCATCGTCCTTTGTGTTTCTTGCTTCGTCGCATGCTTCACTGATAGCGTGAAAGCCGACGACGGACAAGTCTACTATGGATTGGCGACATTCAAGGGGCTATGGTTATTTGATTATATAGATTCAACAACATTGCCGGACTTAAGTAAGTACAAATTAAGATTGATTGATTGGGTCCATGCAACATTGACAGTGTTAGTTTTTATGGCTGTGGCTTTAAGGGATAAGAATGTTTTGGTATGTTTTTATCCAAAGCCAGCACATGAAACTCAAGAGGTTTTGGATATTGCTCCTGTTGGAATTGGTCTTGTTTGTAGTTTGTTGTTTATGGTTTTTCCTACCACAAGACATGGGATTGGCTACCCCATTACACCAGGCCATTGATTAACTTAGAATCATTTCATCATTCATTTTTTTATTTAAACATTCCTCTTTGTTTGTTGAAAGGATGGTGTTGACTTTGATAAGATTCATATGTACATGAAAGAAAGTGTACTTGGCACATTTTTAAGATCAAAAGTAAATTATTGAAAGTATAATTTGTGGTTAAATATTGTAGTTAGTATTTAAAATTGACTTTTGCTAGATCGCGTTAAGTTTTTAAGTTCATGATATTGGTATGTCACACGGTAGTTTAATTAAACAATATCACAGGTTTAGGGGTTTTTAGAATAATCGTAAAGACAACAAATTTAAAGATTAACCATTAAAAATTATTACATCACTCTCACGAGTGTACCATTAGATTACTGCTAAGCAGCAAAATTACCATGAATTACTTTACGAACTTCTTTTCTTTCTCCTTTGCCTACATTGCGGTCGCCCATCTTGTCCCTTGTTACTTCTGGCTGCTCAAACTTCTAAGTTTTCTTCGCCCACATCTTGTTATACGGCCTAACTTTCTCCATTGCCCGCATTGCGGTTGTCTATGCGCATCTCGTCCCTTGTTACTTCTGACTGCTTAGACTTCTAAGTTTTCTTCACCCACATTCTGTTAGACGGCTAACTGACCCACAACTTAACCAATTTTGCTATTCAATTTAGGTTGGCAACTGCCTTATGGATGATGCTACTTTCGGTGGCACAAAGCAACTAATAAATTGGGGCTTGTAAATTTGTCGATTACTATTTTACTAAAAATTAAACTCATTAGTCATTTTAATGTAAATTTAATGTACTTACACATTAACCATATACTTTATCTAGTGACAAAGATAATAGAGTTAATCTGCTACAAAATAAAAATGAAGCGTCAAACTTCACAAAAATGTGAAAACGACTGTTTAAAAGTCAAAGAAACTATTGGTTTATTGCTTGTGAAAATGACTGTTGACAATGATCTGTCAACGACAACTCAGCGTGGTGTGCTTACTCACTTACTGGGTTGTCATGGAAAATATTCTTATCATCCCCTCTCAAGCTCGAAGGGTAGATTCTTGACATGAATCTTGCCTTTGAGATACACAAATCTAGGAGCTGATAGTACTTTAGTGAGCAAATCTGCCAATTGATCAATTGAAGGTACAAATCAGACTTTCAATTTGCCTAAGCTGGACCTTCTCTCTAATGCAATGAACATCAAGTTCAACATGTTTGGTTCTGGCATGTAAAATAGGATTTGAGGCAAGTGCTAAGGCATTGATGTTATCACACTATAAAACAAGAGGTCTAGAGCATTGCACACCAAGTTCATTAAGCATTGTTTTGAACTATTGAATCTCATAAGCTGTAGTGGAGAGGGCTCTATATTGACTTTTCATACTGAATTTTGATATAATAGCTTGTTTCTTGGAGGACAGGGAGACAAGATTACCTCCAAGAAAAATAAAAAAAGCTTCAACGGACTTCCTGTCATCATAGTCTCCTGCCAATCTACGTTATAAAAGGCATGGATATTTAGACTTCTTGATGGTCAGTCCTTCATGTATAGTTCCTTTAAGGTACTTCAATAGTCTTTTAGAAGCATTCACGTATGTCTCAGTGGGTTGATGAATGAACTGGCTGAGTCTATTTATAATGAAGCTGATGTTTGGCCTAATTAGTGACAAATACTGTAAAGCACCAACAATGCTTCTAAACAGGGTGACATCCTTCACAAGCTCACCATTATGTAGAGAAAGCTTAATAGATGAAGTGGCAAGTGAGCGAGAAGGTTTGGCACCCTCCATTTTGATTTTCTTAAGCAAATATCTGATATATTTTGCTTATGACAAATGCATCCCAACAATGTTTCTGTGAACTTCTACTCCTAGAAAATAATGAAATGAACCTAGGTCCTTAAGTGCAAAAGACCTGTGTAAATCACTTTCTAACTTCCTTATAAGGTCAGGAATATTACATGTGAGGAGGATATCATCGACATATACCAGTAGGAAAGGTTGTTTGTCCCTTCTTAACAATAAACAAAGAAGTGTCAGAATTAACATTCCTGAAACCCTAGTGAACAAGAGCTAGTTTCAACCTATCATACCAAGTTCTAAGTGCCTCTTTCAGGGCATATAGAGCTTTATTTATTTTACAAACAAAACTTGGCCTGCGTGAGTCTACAAAGCCTTCTAGTTGAGGCATGAAATCTGTCTCTGTGAGATATCCATTTTAAATGCATTGTGCACATCTAGCTACTTCACCTGCCAACCAAACATCATAGCAAGATGGAGAACTACCGTGATAGCAGTAGGTTTGATTACTGGACTAGAAGTCACAGTAAAATCAATACCAGGAGTTTGATGAAACTCTTTTGCCACCAGCCGAGCCTTATGTCTCTGAATACTCCCATATAAGTTAACTTTGAGCTTAAATATATATTTGTTGCCAACCAGAGTCATAGAAAGATGGTAAAGCACCAATTCCCATGTATTATTCCTTAGAAGAGCATTAAACTTATCAATCACAGTCTGCTTCCAATAGGCAACAGTAACTGCTTGCTTTACTGAATTAGGTTATGTAGGTAGGTTTGAAGAAGGAAGATGGTGTTGCTATGGCCGGTTGGTTTAAAAATTAATTAAAAACAAGTTTGAACCACGAACGGTTCATGGGTGGAATATAAAAAAAAATTTTAATGAGCTTATTTAATCAAATTAAATAATTTAAAATCAAATAACGTGCGATTATACATATACGACATAAAACGAGAAGATAAAGTTAGAAACAATGTTTTCACCTATAGCTTGTATCGTAGAATTTCTAAACTGTCAGAATTCTTTCGAGCGTACTTCAAGCTTCAAGATTCGAATCACGTACTTGAACTCCAAGAACGATTTGTAAATTTCATCCACCAACAACCACCCGTAAATTTCATAAATATATCTCACGAGAATTTTGCGTAGGAATTTGAGTGTGGGCTCTCAAAATGATTGAAGAAGTAAAATAAAAAAAAATTCTTATTAATATAATTTTTTGCGGTAACAGGGAGGGAGAGGAAAACGTTTTTCTCACTTACTTTGTTAACCAACAACTGCAATCAGATTACTATTAGATATTGATAAAATGTCAGTTTTGATATTTACAAATATACCTATATATTTTTTAAATTTTTGAAAATTCACCTCATATATTCATAATTGCTGAAAATTGTAATATTCCCTAGAGTTTAAGTTGTATCGAGATTTATCAATCCAATTAATAAATTTAATTGATCATCATCAATTAATTAATTTTTATTTACTAATTATCTAATAATTAGAAAATAATAAACTAATTAATTTAAATACATATTATCACACTTAACTAATTAAGTGACATCATCCATCACATATAGGTGCAGAAAATATGTCTTGACACCAAAACATATTTTGAGACAATTTACTTTGTTTTTCTATTCCTGTTCTCATGAGCTATTTCTAAGATCGAATGGATCAACATGAACAAAGCTAAGGATTAAAATACCCGGCAAATTTATCTTCATAAATTCTTGACCTATTTAATCCTAATATCGTACGACTCCATTATAAGTTTGATGTCGAATCAACTATCGATTCATGCGCGCTACGTTTTCTGTTGGTGTAAATAAACTCTTTTTATTTTCATTGTCCACAGAATATTTTAACATAATACTTATCGTGAATATCGATAACAAGAGTGGGATGTAAAATTATCATTTTACTCCTCTTATTATTATTTCCTTAACTCATTGACTGTGAATAAGAAAGACATAATAGTGAATTATCTCGTACAATCACAAGTCTTAATCAATGACCAAATTCATTGAATTCTTGGTCAGATTAATTTATTCACACACTCATCAATAAAGCATAAGGTGATATAGTTGTTTTCACAATCTAATCATGAATTTCAATATATGTGAATCACGTAACTCAAATTTAATTAAATTACAATCTCAACAGTCGAGGTATTGCTCAGCAATTCAAACTCACTCATTTTACATATCAAAGATTGTAACTAATTAATTCAAGCTACGTATTCACCTTAAGATTAAGGTAATTATGAAAATACTCTTAAGATGTAACAATTAGATTTAGAGCTAAGTAAATAGTTTTAGACTCTAAACTAATTTTTACCGATCTATTCAACATGTTCATAACATGTCTACGTTAACCGTTTGAGTCACCACTCTCATGCCCCAAGATTGGCATTCATTGGTTCAACCTAACAGTCGTAATCGGATTCGATTACTCAGTCGATCCTAAGACTGCGAAGGTCATTCTGAACTTTCTCAGAAGAGTTCGTCTGAAGACGCCTCTGTCTTCACTCTTCGTTCGTTGATGAAATTCTCAGGACTTGAGTAATTTATAAACACACTTTAATAAAACTTTTAATTTATTCATATTTCAATAATACTAATGTCTGAGAAATAACTAAATATAAATAAATAATTATTACATGTTATTTTATGGACATATTCTAATAGGTGTTTGGTTGCTGAATAAGCTTTTGGCTTAGATATCCCATTTGTAAATCTGGTAGTCATGGGATGAGTGGAAATGGGTTCAGGATGAGGATTTTATGCAATGATTTCTTCCCGATGGTCTATGCAAGTTGAACAATAATATTTGAGGTTGGTGAAATGTTTAGACCAATAACCAAGATATTTGCCAAGGAAATAACATTATGAGTAGGATGTAAATCAATATGTTTAGTAGATAAGGAATGACAAGGAGTAAATGTGTTGTTACCTAATGAGAAGTCCAGTTTGGGACGGTTGCCTTGCAAAGAACCTTCATATGGACAATTTCCTTGATGTTAGGAATTGGATAAGGAAGAACAGGATTGATGTTATCATTTGGAAAGAAACTTGTGATATTGGGTAGGACTGACATTTGAGACTGAGATTCTTTAGGCTTCTATTTAGTAAACAAATCTTTAAAAGGTAAATAAGACTCAAGGAACACCACATTTTTGGATATATATATACAACCTATCACAGGAATGCAAGTGCTTAAAACCTTTGTGAGTAGGTGAATACCCTAAGAAAAGATACACATTAGAGTGAAAGTTTACTTTATATTTATTATATGACCTAAGGTGAGGAACACAAGCACAACAAAAAAATTTCAAAGTGTGACAATATGGTTTCCTACTGAACAACATCTGATATGGAGAAACAAGATTAAGTGTTGGTGTGGGAAGCTTATTTATAAAAAAAATTGATGTTTGGAAGGCATCCCACCAGAAGTGTAAAAGCATTTGAGCCTGAGCAAGAAGGGTAAGTCCACTCTCCATAATGTGTCTATGTTTTCTTTACACCTTGCCTTTTTGTTGATGAATATAGAAGCAAGCGTGTCTAAAGTGAATACCTTGTGTTTGGAGAAAAGGAGTAAAGTTTTGAATTCTCCCCCCCCCCCCC
>QANY01001474.1:0-13781 GCA_003255025.1 Datisca glomerata | reverse complement strand
CCCCCCAATCAGATTGTAAAGCCTTAATTCTGCTGTCAAATTAGTTTTCTACAAAGGTCTTAAAATTGATGAATATACTTAAGGCCTCATATTTCAATTTGATGGGAAAAATGCAAGAAAACCTACCATCATCATCCAAGAAACATATGTAATATTTGTATACCTCTTCAGAGATACATGGATAAGGACCCCAAAGGTCATTATAGACTAATAATGGTTTTAAGGTTTTGGATTCTGAAGCGGGAAATGGAAGGGTGTGATTTTTGCCTCTTTGACATGAAAAATAGAAAGAAGGTTTTGGGAGTTTCATATTACATGAAGTCAGCACTTTGTTTAAGAAAGGTTGTGCAGGGTGTCCTAATCTTCTATGTCATATTTTAGATTCATTATAGTTATTAGTAGGTTTCAACTCATCAATATGCAAAGAACTTGAAGAAATAGAAGAACTAGATAAATCAGTAGAGTAAGTAGAAACAATCTTACTTTTATTCAATTTTGAAGAATTAGAAGAGTTACAAAGTTGAATACTAAAATTTCTAGTATCTAAGATATTAGGCACACTTTGACAAAAAGAAACATGGTGATTACAAGACTTGGCTTTGTGAACAAAATAATTGTTTGGCGAGATTGCTAAGTTACTTGGATATGATAGGAGATAAAGTCCATATTTAAGTGTCCCTTGCAAGAGAAGCATTCCCGAGACCATGTCCTTAACAAAACAAAATTTGTCATGAAATTCAACAAACACATTACTGTCAGAAGTAAGTTTAGAAATACTAATCAGATTCTTCTTGATGTCAGGAACTCTTAAGTGCTTATTTAGTTTGAGAGGGGCTAATTTAGAAAGAAGTAAGGCAGAACCTATGTGAAAAATATTTAAACACTTATCATTGCCTACTACAAGCTTCTCAGGACAATGATACTCGAGTGAAAGACTTAGATTCCTAAGATCTGAGGTGACATGATTAGTTGATGCATTGTCAGCATACCAAGCTTGTTCACACATAAAATCTGGAAAAGGCACATAAGATGAGGGAGAAACCATAAAGTCTGAGGTATTTCCAAAATATGAGTTTGGATGCCCTTGAGAGATGCCAAAGTTTTGATTTAGAGATTACTCATGTTTCCCTTTGCCATACATGTAATAGTAGAGTATTGTAGAATGACCAGGTCTGCTGCACACTTGGCATACAATCCGGCCACCACCTGATCTTACACCTCCTTTTCCATTCATATTACCTCTAAAACCAAGTTGAGGAGAAAAATTTATCATTTGAAAGTTTCTTGATTGATTCTTGTTAAACTCACCAGAAACTGATCCTCCATTAAAATTCTTTTCGAAACCAGTATTTGTTACACATTAGCACTCATCTTTAAAGTTGTTTCATTCAAAATTTGTTGCTTCTCGAGCCTACTCTCATGATAAAAGTAAGGCTTTCATTTCCTCCATTTAGATATCTTCTACTCTCGAGATGATGTTTATTACTACTTGATCAAATTCTGATCCCAAACCATTCATGATATACACCAAATTCTTCTCATATTTACATAAAAATTTATCATTGATTCACATCCCTTTTGCACTGTTTGAAGTTCATTTCTCAACTACATGATTCTATCTTTTTGTTGACTCATAAAACTCTGTTTAAGACTTTTCCAAACCTCTGTTGAGGTTTACTATTGAGCTACCATGGCCAATATTCCTTCTGTCATGGAAGCTCTCAACCAACTTAATAAAAGTTGGTTCTTCCTTACCCAGATTTTGTAAGATGGGTTTTCATTTCCATTTTCAAGCTTTTTTTAGGTTTTGATTTCCCGATCACGATGTCATCAAGCTCATGCCCAATCAGTGCTGGTGTCACTTGTGATTTCCAGATCACATAATTACTTCTGTCTAGCTTGATAGATAGTAAGCAACTTAGTGAATTGTTGAATACATTGGATAAATTTGATGTGGAGTTGTTCGACCCTAAATTTTCTTTAGTAGCATTACTTCCAAAATATGTCATGACCTTAGTCTTTTAGCTCTGATACCATGAAACAATATACAATGTAAAGAAGAAGAAGAACTAAGACGAGAAAAAGATAGAGAGAATGAAGAATATACTCATGAATTGTATACTATCATTAAAATGAGCAAGGCAAGAAAAAATCTACTTATATCAGTAGCTATTACAAAGGAGAAGGAGAACCACAAAGCTCAATACACAAATATGTTAAAAGAAGCTAACTGACAGACTAACTAAGTCTAAACGAAAATTAACTTCTCTTACTAACCACTCCTAACTGTCAAGGGTTTTTTGCTAAACTATACCCATGGATAAAGTATTTTAAAAAATTATACCCATGGTCTAGTTACCAAAAAGCCCTTTCACGAAACGATGGCTTGAAAAAAAAAATAATGATTACACCTTTCGTGAAACATTCCCTACACGAAACCCACCCCTCCATGTACCCTCTTCACCATTTCTTCGTCTATTCTAGCATTTGCTTCATTTCTCTCTCTTAGGGTTACTATATTTATCTCTCTCGAAGTTGTAGCATCTCTCTCTCTCTCTCACATCAAGGAATCACAACAAGGTATGGTTTTTAGTTTCTGAGTTTTTTTTCTGGGTTTCTGATTTTTTTAATTTCTGAGTTTTTATTTTGTATGGGTTTTTTTTTACTACACGTTCATCACGTACCCCATCTTGTAGTGTACAAGATGACTACACTGTCATCTTTGAAGAGACCATGTAGTCATCATGTACACTACACGATGAGGTGCACAATGATCACGTAGTCATCATGTAGAGTACAGGATGACTACACGGTTGCCTTGTACCCTATCTTGTACACTTAACGATGACAACACGATGATCGTGTAGTCTACACGATTGGTACATGTACATCATGTACCCATTGTGTAGTAAATAAGAAGACTACACGGTCATCGTGTAATACATCTTGTACACTACACGATCATTATGTACCCCTCGTATAATCTACACAATGTCTATACGGTCATTGTGTGCACTTTTATTCTCTAATCTTATGTTTGTCTTGAATTTTCCATATGTTACGGCTCCATCAATGATTCAACTATGATATGTCCATGATGTTACCAGAATTCTCAAAGAAAGGGTAAATGCAAAGTGCAATACCCACGTCTTAGAGGTTATAACGGAGAAGCTGACAGCGACTCAACTATCCCTATTTAGGGAGACATGCTTTGTCCATCTCCTAAATCTCTTATCTATGAAGTTTTCAGTCACTGTCTGTCACCAGCTGCTGGCTAGAGAGGCCGAATATGTGAACTGCATGCCATCTGAGGAGGAAATCTGGTTTCTTGTCAATGAGAAATCACTATGCTTCTCCAAGAAGGAGTTCTTGCTCATGATTGGACTGAAGTTCGGTGAAGTCTGAGATGAGAAGAATACATGTGGCCCCAACAAATCTCTAATCTGTACTTTTCCAAAGCCCATGGAATAACTATGGTTGATTTGGAGGAAAAGTTCAGAAAAAGTGAAAACAAATCAGATTCTTATGCTGTCAAGATGACTTTTATTTATTTACTAGAGCATTTTTTGTTGGAAAATGAGAGTTGAACCCAAATTGAGAAGAAATAGATGGTTTTGATTAACGACCTTGAAGCATTCAACCAATATCTGTGGGGGAAGCTCTCTTTCTCTAGAACAATAAAATCATTATTATCATGAAGAATACACAAGCTATTTTTGGTGATCTTAAAGATCAAGGAAAAAAATAAAAATCCTCAGCTGTTGTTCATGGATATTCACTCAATGGATGTCATTTTGCATTCTAGGTAAATTTTATTTAATTCTATGTAGTGACGTTTTGATTTATTTATGTGTTGAATACTGAGTTACTCTCTTTTGTTTAAATAAGCATGGGTATTTGAATCTATCCCTTTGGTGGGTAGTTTGTATGGTACCCAGGTTTCAACCAAGGTACCAAGGATTCTCAAGCGGTGTCCGACCACAATGGTACCAGTTGAGAATCTGCAAAAAGAATTTTTTTCGAAGGAGAATGTAAGTTGTTACTCATGTTGACAACTTAATTTATATTACTTGCACATATATTAATTTAAATTACTTTCATTTTTGGTTGATAGTTCTTTCATTGATCCCTACGGAGGAGGAAGAAGAAGCTAGCTACTGGAGATCAGTTATCGGTAAGAAGGTATGTTCAAAATCATTTTGTACCCTTCTTCTTCTTGTACACGGACATCGTGAAATCTACATGATGGTTACACGACCACCATGTACCCATTGTGTGGGCTTCATAATAGGTACACGAGGTCGTGTAACCATCATGTAGCTTTCACGATGACTAAATGAGGTCATTGTAATTATCGTGTAGTCTACAAGATAGTTGCACGGTCACTGTGTACCCATCATGTGGACTATACAATATGTACATGAGATCAGTGTAACTATCGTGTAGCCTACATGATAGGTACACGACCATCGTGTACTTATCACTTAACTTGTTTGTATGATTTATATTACATGTTTTTTAGTCGACGCCTCATTTATCCTTACAATGGGTAGAACAGGAAGATGATGATGAGGAGAAGAAGAAGAAGAAGAAGAAGAAGAAGAAGAAGAAGAAGAAGAAGAAGAAGAAGAAGAAGAGGAGGAAGAGGTTCGAGCAGGAGGGCATTGAAAAGATAGAGGAGAAGGAGAAGAACGGGGATTGGGTGAGGAAATGTTTGATTGGAATGGAGCAAAAGATCACTTCAATGGACAAGAAGATTGGATCCATTCAATCATACATTTCATTCGTAATTTACCAAAACAAGATTTTGATAGAGCATCTGGTAACATCACGGACAGATGATTACTCATTTTATCCTCGATCATGCCATGATGATGACTATCAACGGGAAGGAGATGGAGACAGAGAAAGAAAAGGAGGAAAAAGAAGAAAAAGAAGGAGACAAAAAAAGAATGAGGAGTTAGAAAAGATAGTGGAAGAAAAAGAAGTAGAAAAAGAAGGACAAGAAGAGAGAAAAAGCTGATAAAGGTAAGGAGGAGGAGGGAGATGAAAAGAAAGAAGAAAAAAGGAAGAAAAGATAGAGAATGAGAAAGAACCACAAAAAAAGAAGGACAAAAAGATAAGAAAGAAGAGAAAAGGCTTAAAATAGAGAATGAGAAAGAAGAAGTAGGAAAAAAGAAGAAAAATAAAAAATAGAAGAAAAATAAAAATAAAAAGAAGAAAAAGGAGGGAAGAAGGAGAAAAAAATTAGAATAAGAATAAAGAAAGAAGAAATAAATCTGAAAAATAAGAAGAAAAAGATAAAAAAGAGTTGAAAAATAAGAAGAAGAAATAAAAAAGGAAGAAGTTACTATTGAATCAATAATATTGGATTTTATGGATTCGGTTAGGTCAACGGAGCAGTGCAAAGACGAAGAAGAAGAAGTGCTTGTCTTCCTTTGTGATGGTAAGAGGAAGATAAAGAGATCTCGTGTCCTAGAGTTGTCTACTTGGGTAACGGAACAAGATGAAAAGAAGAAGCGGCGAAGAAAAACGCTGATGAAAAAGTCATCGCCACAACGGACTTCAAACCTTATCAACCATTCGGTGATGTTTTTTTAGAGGATGAAGCTCGTTTTAAAGTCTGGTTCACCTCCCCAAGGGCAAAGTAAGTTTTGTAATTTTCTTGTACACTTTTTCTTATCATACACGGACATCTTATGTTCACCGTAAAGTCTACACGATGATTACACCGACATCGTGTAGAATGCATGATGGTTACACGAACATCGTGTACTCATCGTGTAATATACACGATGGATACACTAATATCATATAGCCATCATGTATGTTACATGATGGTTACACGGTAATCGTGTAGACTACATGACCATCGTGTATCAATCATAAAACTTCTAATTTTGATCTGTAAATACGTTGTACAGGAACGAGAAAATAGAAGTTGGATTTTGCATCGTTGACCTTACGTGGTTCAAAAAACTAGTCTTCTCACCTTATCAATGACTTGAGTCAGATGTAAGCAGTTATTTATAATCTTTTTTAATATGATATTTAAAATAAATATAAATATCTAATGTAATCATTACATCATGTCGATGCATACTTGGGGCTCATGATGAGGGATTTACATGAGTACAACCCTCATATCAGAATTAAGGTTGGTGATTTCATTCTGCAAGTAAGTAATATGTTTTATATTTTTGAACTTCATGAAGTGTACACGAGGCCTTTATGGGCAGCCTGTACACTTCATGTAGTGTACATGAGGCCTTCATGGGCAGCGTGTAGAATTCATGTAGTCTACACGAGGCCTTCATGGGCAACGTGTAGACTTCATGTAGTCTACATGAGGCATTCACGGGCATCGTGTAGACTCATGACCATTTTTTATTGCTTTAAAATGTTTTTTGTAACATTATAGGGAAACATGTCTGACCGAATGGAAGAATTCAAGCAAGATCTCACCGGCTAGAATATTGAGGTTGAGGATACATTCTGGTGCGCAGTCCTTGCTTCCAGACGAACTTCGTAAGGGATTGGGAAGAGTTTGATAAGGTATATCTTATATAAAAAAAACTAGTAAACATACTATGTTTTACTTAAAAAACCAATATTTATTCTTATCTATCAATTTTGATAGGTTGTCTTTCCAATGAATGTGACAAAAGTCATTGGATTGCGGTGGAGTTTGATTTAAATTGTCAGCGTATTAATATGTATAACTCCATGAAGATGCCACATCAACGCTCATTGTATCCTGAAATAGTGAAACCATATATGAAGATTGTCCTTCGTCTACTTCAAATGATGAACACTTATAAGAAAAGAAATAAGGTTCAACCTAAAGATGAGTGAAAATATGAGATCATGCCGTGTCCATAACAAGATAATGAGTAAGTGAAATATACATATTTTTTAAAATCCACTATGCACTTAAAATTTCATACATATCAATTAATTATGTTTTTGCATTTCATGTGTTTTGTAACTTTGATTGTGAGATATTTTCCCTTAAGTTTGTCGAAACCCTCACATATGGTAAGAATCTCCATGAAATAACTCAACAAAAAATGCCTGAATATCAAAAATGAATTGCAATTGAGTTATTTTCATGTGGACAAGTAGTACCAAAATATTTTTTTATTCTATAACTTGGAAATGTATTCTTTATACTTATTTTATGGTTTTTTAATGCCCAAAATTTTTTATATGTTGTTGAATGCTTGGTTTTGGTTACTATATGTTTATATCCCAATTTCTTGTAGGCTGCACGATGACTTCACGGTCATCGTGTAGGCTTCTTGTAGGCTACACAATGACTTCGCGGTCATCGTGTGGGCTTCTTATAGGCTACACGATGACTTCACGGTCATTGTATAAACTTCATGATAATGTTTCTATATTAATATTTAAAAAAATTATAAAGGTCGGTATTTATATTTTAAATGGCTTGGTCATCCCGTTGAGAGAGATGAATTATATTTCTGCATGTTTGTCAGTTGTGGCCAATCTGCCTATAACGTGTGCATTTCCTTCTTACTAGTTCCTCACCTCTAGATGAAATTCTTTCTATCCTAAGTCTACCATTTTATTGCCTCGTTATAGGTGGCAATACCACTTTTTCTTCAACCTCCTGGCTGATGACCCAATCTGCTTGATCTTCGAAAGGATGTACTGTTTTCGCATCGCAGCAATTAGAGCCTCATTTTTATAGTACATCAAACACATACAGTATGTGAAAATGTTGTGCTACCGACATGTAGCCAACACATGCTTGTATGGAATTTGATCAAGATCAAATTCTCGGCATGTACAAGTCTTAAGATGTAAGCTTACCACTGCTTCCCTACCCCCACCCATGACACAAAACTCGTGGATATCCTAAGGACGTCTCAACCCAATCTGTCATCATAGAATTACCATTGTAAAATGTCACGGATATGTTCTATAAGGCATGTAATGTGAAGCTTTCTAGTATCTCATTCAAATATTCTACGATATTTGTAGTCATATATTGTATCGTCTTCCATCAAAACGTGAACGTTCCCACCTCTTAAATCCCCCCACCGACACGTATTGTGAATATCTAGAAATGTATATGTAAAATGAGTCATCAGCCAATCGAATTCTGATCGACAGTATTCATTTGGTGCTTTAAAAAATAATGCGACTGCATCTTCCTTTTTATAAATTGATTTGATATTTTGTCCCATATGGAAGATGCAAGCTCCATGTAGTGCATTGGATAAGACAACATGTAAAGTATTTAGTATACTTGTATGCTTATCAGATATAAACACCAAGTCTTCTGGAGCACCGATTACATCATGAAGTTTACGAAAGAACCATTCCCATGAATCATTATTTTCTGAATCTGCAATTCGAAATGTATTAGGATATATTTAGTTGTTCTCATCCTTTGTTGTTGCAGCAAATAATACCCATTTGTATTTGGATTTTAAGGCGGTTGCATCAACAACAATGACATGTCGTAACAGTTGAAAATCCATGAACATATGGTCCAAGAGCCATGAAAAGATATTTAAAATGATCCTACTCATCGGTCTCGATGTGTATTGTTATCCCAGAAAAATACTTAATGTTGTTGTATTAAAATTGGCAGAGTACATAGTGTACAGGATGATCAACACCCGTGTGTTTGGACCTTATAGAATGATCAATCAATGAAAATGTAGCATGGTGGTGTTCATGTCTCAATACTTCAAATGTACATATATGTGTATTAATGAACTTTGTAACTTTGATGTATGGACAGTTATGCAGTTTCATGGCCCGTAACCTTCATTGGCATGTTTTCTCAACACATACAAGTACCAACATTGACAATGTTGACTTAAAGTTCCGAAACTCAAAATTTCTCTAGATGACCATCATACGAACACCTTAAGCAGCTCGTCTTTATCGCTGTACAACTCATTCATATTTATTGTGTCTAATACAAGCTGATTCAAATCAGCCCGTTGCTCACTGGACCCAGGCTGAGATGGTAAAAGGACAAGTGGCCTCAGGTTCGAGACCAATATTCAAGTCTGGAATTATTGTATGGTTGTCTCCATGGATGACATCATCATGGTAAAAAACATCATTATCCTCGTAAACATCATTATTGTCACCAAGGTGGTTACAATCGTCATGACTAAAAACATCATCATAATGATAGTTGCTTTCATGCAGAGGTTGCTGTGACATTGTGGTCTTGAGAACCCAACTCTGATAAAACCTTGTAGTTTCAGGAACCCGAGGTTGTTGTGACATTGTAGTTTCAAGAACCTAGTTTTGAGATGAAAAAAATTTAGGCTTGGTACTTACAAATAATGGGGTTCGAAGTAATTTTGATACATTCTCCTTATCAAAGAACTGTAAATCTCTATCATTTAAAATTTCAACAGGAGGGCAGGGGACATGGCTTCCATAAAGAAAATTGATGGACATATCATACTTTGAGGGTTCTATTTAGAGTTCTTCATACAATATATCTGATAGTTGGTGGTAAGTGCAGTTATTTGATATCTCTTATAATTTGGTCTCCTCTCCATTAAAAGACAATGTTGTACCATTTTTCACTCAATCTCCATCATGGATTATAAAAATTCGAACTTCAGGTATATTTGTATATACTTTAATGAAGGAAGTCAGTACAAGAAGACTATAAAATGAAATGGAATATTATAAGATGATCGTGTAGCCATCGTATAATGTACACGAGGACTACACGATCATTGTATAGTCATCGTGTAGTGTAGAAAAGGATTACATGATCATCATGTAGTCATTGTGCAGTGTACAGGATGACAACAAGATAATCATGTAGTACTTGTGTACACTACACGATGACCGTGTAGTCCTTCTGTACACCACATGATGGTCTTGTAGTACACCACATGATGGTCTTGTAGTACACTACATGATGGTCTTGTAGTACACTACATGAAAACTACATGATCATCGCATAGTGTAATCGTATAGTGTACATGAGGATTACACAATCATCGTATAGTGCCATCGTGTAGTGTATAGGATGACCACATGATGATAATGTAGTACTCGTGTACACTACACGAGGACTACACGATCATCGTGTACTGCCATAATGTAGTGTACACAAGTACTACACGATCATCTTGTGGTCATCATGTACACTACACAATGACACTACACGATGATCGCGTAGTCCTCGTGTAGTATACAAGATATTATACGAGGCTCTTGTGGTGCATGGTAACTGCTGAAGAAGTTTATGATACGCTACACGATGATCATGTAGTGTACATGAAGCATACACGAGGATCGTGTACACTGTGTGAAGTGTACACGATGACTACACGAGGATTGTGTGGTATCGTGTATACTACACGATTATCATGTAGTCATCATGTACACTGCATGAACTTCAAACAACGTATTGTATGTTGTTAGAAAAAAATCCCAGAATACTCATGAACAAAGAAAAAACTCATGAAACTTCAAGCTTTCTAGAAAGAATAAAACAAAACTCATGCCCGAAAGCCTTCAATGAAGATGAAGAAGACGATGAAATTTATTCTCTTGTGCAGCAAGAAGATGACGAAGAAGAAATGATGAAGAAGAAGTTGAAAAAAATGAAAAACGAATAAGGAGAAATAAGGATAATGGAAGTGGAGAGGGAGGTTAAGTGTTGACTGAAGTAGAATATGACATTTGATTGGACAACATGTAAGAAGGGCAATGGGGAAAAAGGAGAAAAAAGGAATGGAAGATGGGCCAGGGATTAGGATAAGCAAAAATTAGGCCAATGGTATAATTTTGTAAAATATTTTATCTAGGGGTATAGTTTAGAAAAAATCCAATTGTCAACCAAGTTGACAAAGATCTGTCAATGGCAACCCAACATGGTGTGCTCACTCACTTGCTGAGTTATCATGGGAGATATTCTTATCAATATATAAGTAAAAAGAATAACTTTAAACTACAATGTGTATAAGTGGTCTCACGCCACGTCTATTATCACATCATTGAGTGTGGGCTCTCAAAACAACTAGAGAAGAAAAAAATAAATTTTTCCTTCTCCTCTATAGATTTCAGCGGCAAGCAGGGGAGAGAGAGAAACTCTTTTCTACTCTATGTAATCACACACTGTGTTAGGGTTAGGGATACAACCCTATTTTCATTCATTATATAATAATTACAGAATTTACACATATACCTCTATATGTTAAATTACCAAAAATTTACCGCATGATATTTACTATTGCCGAAAATTACATCTCCCTAAAGTCAATATTGTGTCCAAATTCAATCCAAATTGATAATTAAATTATCTCCATCAATTAATTAATTAATTAATTTTATTTACTAATTATCCAACAATAAGAAAATAACCATTTAATTAATTTGAACATCCATCACGTATGGATTCGGAAAATATACCTTAGTTCACAACACATTTTTGGTCCAACTGGTGTTATTTTTCATTCATGTCCTTATGAACTACTTCTGAGACCGAATGGACCCATATGAATAAAACTATAGGACTCAAATACTCGGTGAATTTATCTTCATAAATTTCTGACCCATTTAATCCTGACATCGTATGACTCCATTATAGGTCTGAGGCTGAATCAACTCTCGATTCATGCGCGTTACATTTTTTGTTGGTGTAAATAAACACTTTTATTTCACGGTCCACATAATATTTTAAAATATTACCCTTTGTGAATATCAGTAACGAGATTGGAATGTAAAATTACTATTTTACCCCTCTAGTTATTATTTTCTTAACTCATTTATTGACTGTGAATAAAAAAGACATAATAGTGAATTGTCTGGTACAGTTCACCATGTCTTATTCAATTATTCATTTCATCGAATACTTGGCCAACTTAATTTATTCATACACCCATCAAGAAATCATAAGGTGATATCGTTGCATTTGCAATCTCACCACGGATTTTCATGTATGTCCCAACAGCCGAGGTATTGTCCGAAAATTCAAACTCACTCATTTGGCATATCAAAGATTGCAACTAACTAAGTCAAGTTTCGTATTCATCTCACGATTAAAGTAATTACAAAGATACCCTTATAGGCGTAACAATTAGATTTAGAACTAGATAAACAGCTTTGCTCTAAACTAATTGGTTACTGGTCTATTCAACATGTTCCACAACATGTCTAGTTCAACCGTTTGAGTCTCCACCCACTCCTATGCCCCGAGAACGGCATCTTTTGGTTCAACCTAATAGTCGTAATCGGACTCGATTGTCCAGTCGATCCTAGGACTGCAAATAACATTCTGAACTATTTCAAAAGAGTTTCTCTGGAAGACCCATCAGTCTTTACTCTTCTTACGTTGACAATAGTTCCAAAATTTGAGTAAATTATAAAACACTTTAATTAATAGAAAAACTTTCTGACCTTGGAAAGTCAGAATGTTTCCGTTGCATCACAGACCTTGGAAAGTCAGAAACTTTCTGACTTGAGATATTTGTTTCTGTTAATGCAACTGAACTAGTTCATTGTCGGGAGATAAACATTTAAGATATAAGCAAGTTTACCTCAGGCCCATGAGAGAATGATGGAAACAGAAAGACTCACAGACCTTGGAAAGTTGCAATGGTGATGCTCCAACTCACATAGAATGAGAAACTTGATTACTTTGTAGGGTTTTCAAAATGTAATCCACGGCTATGATTCATTTTCTAAGGCTATTATATCCGTTAGATTTTCTCTATATGAGTCCTAGGATTTCCCTAAAGCCTACCGCAATGTAGGGTGAGATTTAATGAAAAATGTACTCTGGGGAAAGAAGTTTTGATAACTAGACCTCATCCTTATATTTCAGAATTTTCTACCCAGATCCCATTACAACTCATCCAAATGACTTAACTACCCCTCTTTACCGCACACCCAATTGGAATTTTTCAACATCTCCCATTATTTGACTGGATTCCTATTTTTTTAAGCTCAATTTTTCTGTTCAGTATTTATGTAATTTACTGAATCATTTCGACTTTCAAAAAGAACATAAGCAATAATTAACACTCAAATTTAAAAAATGGAACCACTTAATGTGTACCAAGCTAGTTCCTTTTTATTTTACTAGTTTTTTTTGTTGTGTACCTAAATTAGTTCCTTTTTATTTTACTAATTTTTTTATACATGTGTCGCACGGGAATGTAAAAATTTATACAACCTATAAGTGTCAAATTTTTATGCATGTGTTTTTAGACAAATTTATGGAAAAATAGTAAGGAATGTAGTCATTCATTTTCAAAAACATTTTATACAGATAGAAATTGAAAAGTGAAGAGACATGAGTAAAAAAATATATGATGTTAATTAATGAGATATATTTGAAGGAGAATTGACGTATATTATTTTTAATATAGTTTAAAGTTAAATTTAGAGAACAAATAATCTAGTCTGAATGACTAAGTACTTAGCACATTTCTTTTGTAGTAAAAGTTTACCGTTAAAAAAGTTATTTTAATTTAGTAATATATTAAAAAAGTAAAATACAATAATTTTGTGAAATTTAGTTTATTCTAAAATATTGACCCTACATTTGCATCTACATAGTATAATGAGTTTATTCATATTGTGAAATATCAATAGAACATTAAGAATATATCTCTTGTTACAATAGTTCGTCAAAAAGTATTTAAGGAAGACCATAAGCAAAACTCAGATTCAAAACCGGATGAAGATTCTAAAACAAAGAGCCATTACATCATAACTAAGCTGATTAAGCCTTGAGGCGACCAAAGAACTTAGCCTTCTCC
>QANY01001470.1:556883-634383 GCA_003255025.1 Datisca glomerata | reverse complement strand
TATGAATTTTTCATGTGCCGATAACACAAATATTACATAATATTTAATTCAATTTACACAAATTACTATTGACCTAAAAATAATCTCAAAATTCTTTAAAATTAATCCATATGGATATTTAAGTTTCTAATGGCATAATTTTATAAAATATATTATTTTTTAGTAGTAAATAATATTCTAAATGAACTATATTAAATGATAAAATACATGAAAACCCTACATTGTACTATATGACATCACTTAATGAAAGTTTAAAGGGGACAGCGTAACTTTTATATTTTTCTAAGCGAAAGGAATTGGCAGGGGTAAATTATCTCCTCAATAGATATACTTAGGGTTGTTGCATGTTTATACATGGATTTTTGTCCCTGACATACTCGCTGGGTCCACCGCCCTAGTCGAACTCCTGTGATTATTTACCCGTAACCGTTAAATCAAGTGACAAGACTTGGATGAACTCTTACTGTTTTGAGAATGAATTGGAGGCATACAGCTTGGTAGGATTAGGATGAGACTCGTCGTGTCGGTCCACCGTTATGACCTCCGCATTAGGATTTATATGTGTCGTCCTCACGTTGATGATGAGCATATGAACACTGGCAGGATTAGGATGAGACTCTACTTACACTTGACAATCATTAATTGGTCGATCATAAAATAGGTTTACTCCTTACTTTTTATATAAAGATGTTTAACACTCCTATTGAGGTGGGTGAGATATTTTGACATTTTGCACACACTTGGGGGCTCTCTCCCTTTCTCTCTCCTTGGCAACCCCAAAGAGGTGCGTTTACCGACAGTTATCACCGTCTAGACTGTTCAGGATGCTCATCATTTCCTCCACGTTGACCTTCACATTCCCAAGGCTTATTCGATAACTAGATTACTCTCCGTTCATGTACCCGGTCCGATTTGTAATCCATCCCCTAAACACTGCTCAGTTGCAAGATTACTTTAAATGAGTAGGATAATTCAATAACATGAGTTCGCCACTATGAATTAGTTAAACCAAACAGGCCGTTTAATTAGAATCTTAAAAACAAATTAAATGATATAGAGAAAGTGGTCTTACAATAGGTACATTCATGATGTACCATCATTAAAAATTCAAAGTAATCCTGTCACTAAAAGTTATGAACATTTTCAAACTTTTTTATGGGGTGATTCATTAAGGTAACCAGAAGTTTACTCTGTCATAAAAAGTAGAAAACTGATATTTTGCAAATTTTTTATGACCGATAAGCTGTCATCAAAAGTGATTTTTGTAATGATTTTTTAAAAATTTAGAAAGATGACAGTGATAAAATCATCATTAGAAGATTTTATGATGATATTTCACCACCATTATATCGGGCGTTCATTGATTTTAAATGATAAATAATTACTTCAAAAAATCATAAAAATGGGTCTCCTTGCACTTTGTCCCAAAATCAATTTACCTTTTTAAATTAATTTTCCTTTCTAATTGATCCTTCAACTTTCTCTATCCATTAATTTACCTCACTGACCGTTAAATGACTGTTAAATGATCACAGCACGCCAGATGCCTATTTTTCTCTAATTTTACTCATTTTTTCAACTTTATAAGCTACCCATCTCCCACAAATTACATTTCCCTCTTCACTAATCTATCAAACATTTAACAAATTATCCTCTAGTTTTAACACGGTTCGGGTTTAGAAAAAATGACAACGATTCAAGTTTAGAAAAAAGCCATTTATTCATGCTGGAGAAAAATAAATATGATTGATACAAAATAGAAACATTTCAGGTTTAGGAAAAATAACAACATTTATTCATGCTAGAGAAAAGTAAATATGATTGATAAAAAATAACAATTGTTTGGGTTTAGAAAAAATATCAACCGTTCAGGTTTAGAAAAAAATAGCAACGGTTTGGATTTAGAAAAAAATAGCAACTGTTTGGATTTAGAAAAAAAATAATAATGGTTGGGGTTTAGAAAAAATAGTAGCGGTTCGAATTTAGAAAAAAATAACAACATTTATTCATGCAGTTGAAAAATAAACACAATTGATAAAAAATAGTAATGGTTTGGGTTTAGAAAAAATAGCAATGGTTCGGGTTTAGAAAAAATAGTAGCGATTTGGGTTTAGAATAATAATAACGGTTCATGTTTAGAAAAAAATAGCAACATTTATTCATGAAGGAGAAATATAAATATGATTAATAAAAAATAGCAATGCTTCAGATTTGGAAGAATAGCAATGGTTGAGGATTATAAAAATGGCAACGGTTTGAGTTTAGAAAAAATAGCGACATTTATTCATGCTGAAAAAAAATAAATATGATTAACAAAAAATAGCAACGGTTCAGGTTTAGAAAAAAATAGCAACGGTTCGGGTTTAGAAAAATACTAACAGTTGAGGTTTAGAAAAAATAGTAATATTTATTCATGAAGGAGAAAAATAAATATGATTGATAAAAAATTGTAACGGTTCAAATTTAGAGAAAATAACAATGGTTGTGGTTTAGAAAAAATAGCAACGGTTTGAGTTTAAGAAAAATAGCAACATTTATTCATGCTGGAGAAAAATACATATGATTGATAAAAAAATAGCAATGATGTAGGTTTAGAAAAACTAGCAATGTTCAGGTTTATAAAAATAGTAAAGGTTCGGATTTAGAAAAAACTAGCAACATTTATTCATGAAGAAAAAAATAAATATGATTGATAAAACTGAAACCGAACCTGCATAAGATTAAACCCAAACTGTTGCTGAAACTATAAGAGAATTTGTCAAAATTTTGACAAATTATTGAAGAGGGAGATGCAGTTTGTGGCTGATTTTTATATGAAAAAACATGAGAAATGATTAAAATTGGAGAAAAAAATGCATGCGCCATACATGAGACTATTTAACAGCTATTTAACGGTTATGAGGTAAATTGATGGATAGAGAAAGTTGAAAAACTAATTAGGAATGAAAATTAGTTTAAGGGGGGTAAGTTGTTTTTGGGGCAGATATTAACCCAAAAAAATAGAGAATATATTTTCATATAGCTCAGATTCAGATTATCTTTAATGAACTAAATTAAGTCAAAAATTCAATTTTGTCCGATTCCTGACCGTAACTTATAAGCGAGCATTTTCTTCCTAGAAACTTTTTCCCGGCATTGATGGTAGCCCGTTGTGGCTCTTGGATTGCTTTTAGAGCAATCCAGACCACACAAGGCCCAACCAGTCACTTGTCAAAATTTTACTTTTTATTCATTTAGGGTTCACCGAATATATACTGAAGTTCACCAAATATGTACAGATTAATAATTCTTGGAGGGGTTTATCAAATATGTACCGAGATTCACCAAATACGTATTGAGGTTCACGAAATATGTACAATTTCATTGTATACATATTTGGTGAACCCGATACATATTTGGTGAACTCCTCTAAGAGTTATTAATTTGTATGTATTTGGTGAACCCCACTACATTAGGAGTTCGCCAAATATGTACTAGGGTTCACTAAATATGTATAAGTCAATTTTGTACGCATTTAGTGAACCCCAGTACATATATTAATTTGTACGTATTTGATGAACCCTAGTACATTTGTGGTTCACCAAATATGTAGTGGGGTTCACCAAATACGTACAAATTAATAATTCTTGGAAGAGTTTACCAAATACGTACAAATTAATAATTCTTAGAGGGGTTCACCGGTTCAGGGTCAGGGTCAGCTCAGGCCAGTTCAGAGCCGAGTCGATGTCGGGGTCGGGCCACTTCGGAGCCAGGTCGGGGCCGGTGCCAGGTCAGGCCGGGTCGGACAATTTAGAGCCGGGTTGGGCCAGTTCAGAGTCAGGGTCGGTTCGGGTCGTATCGGTAATAAATGATTTGCCTTGCAGAATAGAAGTATGTTCATGTAGTTTTTAAAAAAGATAAGGGTAATTTTGGTAATGTGAAAAGATTAAAAGAATTTTATGTGAAAAAACTACATCAATTTAACTTAAAGTTCATTAACTTTTTAACTTAAATAAACTGGTAGTTTATTTGAATAAGCTGTGCCAAAACGCTCTCTTAAAAATAAACTATCTACTTATTTATGCTATAAGTTGCAGTTTATAAGCTGAGCCAAATGTGGCCTTAATCATTTTCAAAACTTAGTCATTTCACAAATTTACTTATTTTCACACAATTAATCATTTTCACACACTTACTCATTTTCAAACATTTAGCCATTTTCATAAACTTGATTTTTTTTATATTTAACCATTTTCACACACTGAACCATTTTCACAATTGGTTCAATACCGATGGTTTCATATACTTGGCAAATTTCACACACTTCGTCATTTTCACACACTTGATCATTTTCATATACTTAGTCATTTTCATGGACTTAAATATATTCACACACTTCATCATTTTCACACATTTTCATATCCTTGTCATTTTCTTATAGTTGTTATGAAACACTTAGTCATATTTACACACTTAGCTACTTATGTACAGTTAACCAAATTTTCTTACACTTAGGCAATTTTCACACTTAGTAATTTCACAAACTTATTTATTTTCAAACACTTAGTTATTTTCATAAATTTAGTGATTTTTATACACTTCCTCATTTTTAGACACTTAGCAATTTTCACACATTTAGTCATTCTTATTTGACACTTCTTCATTTTCATACACCTAGCAATTTTCACATTTAGTTATTATTATTTGCACATACTTAGTTATTTTCATGTACTTGTTCATTTTCACACACTTGACATTTTCATTTGCACACACTTAACCATTTTCACACAGTTGATTATTTTAACACACTTAGTTATTTTATATACTCGGTTGCTTTCGCACACGTAATCATTTTCATATACGTAGTCATTTTCACACTTAGTGATTTTCACACACTTAGTCATTTTTCATACATTTAACTATTTTCACATACTTGATCATTTTTACGTACTAATCTTATATGTAAATATTTTTAAAATAATAAACTCGCCAACATATAAAAAATTAAAGTATTTTTTCATTAAAGAAGAATCTCATTTATTAGTATCACTATGTATGCATATTCTTTTTTTTGTTACAAATCCCATCTAAACATTTTAGATTTCATAGAGCATGATACAAACTTGCTATAGATATAACCAAATTTACAACTCCATGGTATTTTTTAGTGATTGTTTTTAGCTGCATCATTTTTACCTCGTGTTGAAGTTGCAATGCATTTCTCATCTCCGATGTGTGCTCTTCATAGAAATCCTTCCATTTCTTCAAGCTTTATATATATATTCTCACCATTGCTAAAATATATATAATTTTGCTAGGTATAAGTAGCTTGTCTCTCAACCAGTATGTTCCAGTTATATCCCATGTTGATAATGGCCCTAAATAGTTAAAATTGAAGAAGTTGATCAATCTTAAATGGACTTTAAAATTAAGTTATATCAGAATTAAATTGAGCAATAACAATGAAACAATTATAACAGAATTAAATTGAGCAATAACAATGAAACAATTATAACAGAATTAAATTGATTCTTAATTCACCCTAATAGGAAACTACAAAGATTGATAGAGAAAGGATGGTCGGTAAACCTCATAATATTGCTCCTCTCTTAATAGTTCTAGGACAAGTTCACTTAATACTCTCCGGTTTTCTGTCAGGGCTGCCTGAACTTTTCCTGGATTTCTGGCCCTAACATCAACTAGAACCTAAGATTTTATAATGGTAAACATCATTAGGAAGTAAATTGGAGATCATTCAATTGAAACTAAAAATGACCAATGAAACAAAAAGATGCAGTGGAGGAAACTCACCGGTGAAAAGAAATGGCTTATTGCAGCCACTTCAATAAGACGAGTCCCTGCTAGAACGTTATGGCTTTAAGAATTAAAACCTTTAAAACAATTTACCGCACCAACCATAAGCATACTTGATCAACAAATAGCATAAGTTACTCAATGATATTTCAAAGAGTGAAAAAAAGAATGCAACAACAAAAATGTTCATTCATTTCTGGGAACGCCAAACCCTTTTACCCCCATACCTGCAGGCCAAATACATAAAAACGCATATGAGTAAGAACCAAAACACAAACTTTCTAGAGAAAGAGAGAGATGACTATTATTAACTAACATATTAAAGAAGGAAAAAATGTTCATTCGTTTCAAATTTAGGATACAATGGTAAACCTTTAAAACAATTCACCGCACCAACCATATGCATACTTAATAAAAAAAATAGCCTAAGTTACCCAATGATATTTCAAAGACTGAAAAAAGAATGCAGCAACAAAAATGTTCATTCATTTTCGGGAAGACCAAACCCTTTTCCCCATACCTGCAGGACAAGTACATAAAAATGCATATGAATCAGAACCAAAACACAAACTTTATAGAGAAAGAGAGAGATGACTATTTATTAGTAACTGACGTATTAATGAAGGAAAAAATGTTCATTTATTTCCGAATTGAAAGATAAAAGATGCCCCATAACAAGATTATGGTTACCATCTACGTAACTTTAAACTACATTAGTGTTTCAAATCTAATTTCCAATCAAGATAGACACGTATCAAAACTGCTTATGAAAGGTACTCAACTAACCAATAAAACCACTATAGTTCAATGGAAGGATAAAATTGAAGCACAAATACAAATACGATGAAGTTAAACTTTAAAAATATACGAAAGTTAACATAACCTTTTACACGAGACTACAATAATTACATAAGTGATACCATAATTAAGGAGAAATAAACATACTTGGAATCTTTACACGACCACTAATAGTGTAACCATCAGAAAGATCTGTACAAAATTAATGAGAAGAAAGATGCATAACAAGATCGACCCATTAACCCAACATAAAATATGGCTAAATATTGAAAGGAGAAATAACAGAGAAATTACCCAGAAGTGATTGCGAGCGACGAGGAAAGAAGGGAGGAGCATAACAGTAATAAAAGTATGACAATGAAAGGCTTGGATCGAGTACGCGACGCCATGAGAGTAGCGTGATTTTGGTACACGTCTCTCAAAGAGCTAGAACTAAGGCATATCTGAGATGAGGGAGATGAAAAGTCACAGATCTGAGACAAGAGAGGCGAAGGAGATGAAGAAAGGCAGATATGAAATGATATAGGTGAGGAAGATGATTAAATGGCTTCTCTCTAACTAAACAGAGTAGCAAATTATAAATGGATTCTCTACTACACCAGACAGAATACATCTTTCAGGGAAAACAAAAACACGAAATAAAGCTCTCGATCTCAAGAAAATGAAAACAAGATTTCATCTCGTAAATGAAAAAAAAAGGTTTCGAACCCAACGGAAACCCACATCGCTGACAACACAAGGCATTGTCTGAAACCCCTTATTCAAACTGTAATTGATCTTTGGAATGATGGAACCAATGTTGGAACAATTCAGGAGCAAAACCCTAGAAACCCAACATCATCGATAGTCGAACCCCTTAGCCACATTTAAAATGAAGCAAACCCTCAAGGGAAATGCGTGGAGGGGAAAATGAGAGAGCTAAGAGATACTAAGAAAGGAGGAACTTACCTTGCACTGGTTTCAGGTGTTGATTTTTGATTTTGGGTTTTCAAAAAGATGAGGGGACGATGGTTTCGAGTGTCTCATAGATTGAGTTTGGTAGGGTTCGAATGGAAATGGAAAGAAGAGAAGAAACACTAATTTCTTAGGTGGATTACCTTTTCACCTAGTGAAGGAGAGAGAGAGAGAGAGTCTCTCTGAGGAATCCAACGGCTGGGATTAACCTGATCAGATCCTACGGTCAGGATTAATCCCAATATCAATGCTGGAAAAAAAAATTCTCGGTATTGGAGATTGATCCTATCTTCCTAAAATTTTACGTTATCTATGACAATCATACCTTTTGAAAGTAAAAAATGACCCTTTTGACCTTTTGATGTGGGCCCCAACTATATTTACTATGCATTCCTTTCTCTTACTACACAAAAAAAATTAAATATCTATAATATATTAAAAGGAGAAGTAAGAGATGAAATTGTTTAGACAATCATGTGCTCATATTTTTTTTAAATCTTAAAATGTCTTCTAAAAGTACATGTGTCACAATCTTATTCGTTGTTACTATTATTTTTACCACTGCCATAAACTATGACCATTTGATACATCTGAATAGTCATACACCTAATGAATATAATTTTTGGTTTGAAACAATACCATTTTTTCAAGTGAACAACACCATTTTTTAACAATGAAATAATACCACTTTTTAAGTAGAGAAGTATACGTTGTTATGATGGAAACAAATAATATATAAATATATAAATATAGTTACATAAAATTTAAAAATGAAAAATTAAATTTGCAATACAAACAAAAAATAGAAGTCAAAGTTAAAATAAAATATAAAATAAAACATTTAATTCTAATGACACTATTTTATCTTTTAATTTTTAGAGCATATTTCTACTGTACAATCTTAAGTTTTATTCCTACAAATATACATGATGTCATACGATATGGTTGAAGTAAAATATATCGAAAAATATAAATAATAACAATATAATGTTGTATTGATTTTATTCAAATAAATTGAAAATATACAGTATGGTGTTATTCTATTCAATTCACATAAATATAATATGATTATAAGTAATAATCATAGCTAAAAATATAATATGTTTAATTACATGTACATCACACGTGTGTATTGACTAGTATATAATATACTCTACGAAATTTCAATTTTTACTTGTTTAACAAACTTTTGATTTTCTTTGTGGAAAAGTATAGAATGACAATATTGTTATATTCACATATCTATTGATTTAGAGAATTGTGATCCCTACTAAAAAGAGAATTTTTGCAAGTCACATTAAAAGTAAAGTTATTAGTAATGAGTCTAATTTGATACTAATTAAGTTAGCACTAGATCACTACAAGAAAACCCCTCAATTGCGATGGTTATATGATGACGGTTTAACAACCATCGTTAATTATTGAACAATGGGGATAAATTACGATGGTTTAGTCAACTGTCACAATTAGTTATGTTTTACCGACGGTTTTAACTAAACCATTGCAATAGGTACATATCGCGACGGTTTTGGCCAACCGTCGCAATTAATTATATTTTTATTTCCATATTGTGACGGTTTAGGTGAACCGTCACACTTAGTTGACATATTGCGACGGTTCATGTTAACCGTCACAATTAGTTGAGAAAATGTGACGGTTTATGAAACCGTCGCAAATGTCTTTGAGGGGCTTAATTTTTTTTACTTTTTTTAATCCATATTGCGACGGTTCCATCTAACTGTCGCAAAATGCTTTAAGGAATTATTTAATAAAACGGTGTAGTTTTGATTTTTTTTAATCACTATTGCGACGGTTTTTAAGAACCGTCGCTAAAGGAAACTGTAAACATCTATAATGACGGTTTTTAAAAATTGTCGCAAAAAAAATGCTAAATCAAAAGAATCATGCGTCTTCTTCCCCATTTCCCCCTGTTTTCCCCCTAGCAGCTCTCAACAGGGGTGATTTTCTCCCCCATTTTTGAATCGCGATCTCAGCCTCGTGCACCTCACTGTAGCTCAACCCTAGGACGGTGGTTCTCCTCTTCATTGATCAGCCACGGTAGATTCCTTCTTCTCCATTAATTTTCTTGATTTCTAGTATTCTTTTTATGATTTCATTTTTTGACTTTGCATTTTTGAGTTGTACGACCTCGTGCTGAATTCGTGGCTAGCTAATTTCAGCTATGTCGACCTGTTAGAGAATGTGAAAGAATATAAGCTATTGTATATTAAACAAATTATGGACAAGTAAAAAAAATTCTATCTATAAAAAAGCTTCAACAACTATAAAAAAAAATCTATCTATAAAAAAATGTCAATGTTATGTTATGTGGGCATGAGAGGGAAAGTGAATTAAGTTAAAGAAATTTTGATGTATATGAATTAAGTTAATGAATTAATTCTTATTCTATGTTACAATTTATTTGGGTTAAATTTAGTTTCACTACTGTCGTAGTACGCCAACAGATATTGTGCCATGTCACCAAATGTATTAAATGCTTCAACAGTCTTTGGCCAAAAGGTGTAGCATTAGTTTTGATTATTCTATTTGTGTAATCTTCTTTAAGCTTTGAGAGTTGCAATGGATAAAACTTGGATAACTAAACCAAGATTTAGTAAGGCATATCAAGATGGAGTAGATCATTTTTTGAACTTTGCCTTTGAGAGAAGATCGGGTGATGGTTATATATCGTGTCCTTGTTACCGGTGTGCTTGACAAATATTCGTAGGGACATGATTGATAAACTTCAGGATCATATAATTGTCATACTTTGTCAAATGGAAATGATATTTCCGCTAACATTCTTCACCATCATGGTTCATTTGGTAGTTCATTTAGCTTCTGAAGTGAAAATTGTAGGACCTATCCACTATAGATGGATCCATCCAATTGAAAGGTACGATTGACATAGTATATTTACCATTCAATTATGATTCCAAGTAATGATCTGCTCAGTATGGGTTATTCTACTTGTGTTAGGTATTTGGGTAAACTAAAATCTTATGTGTGCAATAGAGATCGTCCCGAAGGTTCAATTGTCAAGGCTTACATTATGGATGAGTGTACAACATTTTGTTCAAGGTATTTGGATGGAGTGGAAACAAAATTTAATTGGCCTACGAGGAATAATGTTTTTAAAGATGAGCAAACAACACAAAATATTTCTCTCTTTCCTATTTTAGGCCGACCAACAAAGAAAGCAACAACTGATGTGCTTGATAGCATCACATTGACACAAGCACATTGATTTATGTTGTTTAATTGCGAGTTGGTTTATTCATTCCATAAGTAAGTCTCAAATATATAGCTTGGATAAACTTACATCCCTTTCCCAGGCTGTTACTTTAGTGTGTTACTTACTTTATCTAAAATAATTACAGAGAGTTTGTGGATAATTATAAAAGACAACACTGTAGTCGTCGACCTTCTCATAATGAAGTCGAACGCGTACTTCATGGTAAATTTCTTGATTGGTTTACATCTAATGTAAGTTCAATAAATATACTTGAATTATTTAATTATATATGGTTCAATAGATGTTGGATACTTTTTTTATAATAGATAACCAAAATGGGAAATAGTGCGTTAGAAGAGTTGAGATGGTTAGCTCAAGGTCCAAATATTGTGGTGAAGAAGTATGATGGATACAATGTTAATGGATTTGTTTTTCGTACAAAGGAAAGTGATAACCTTTATAAGTCTCAAAATAGTGGAGTCATGGTAACATCAGAGATGGCAAGTTATGCAAATGTAGGAGATAGAGAGATGACTTATTATGACATTCGTAAAGATATCATTGAAATGAATTATTATGAGAAATTCAAAGTGATTTTATTCAAATGTGATTGGATTGACCCTACTAAAGTTATTAGAGTAAAGATTGATCGATATGGGTTTACTTACACTTGTTAATTTTTTGCATTTGACCCATACTAGAGAGCATTTGAAGCATGAGCCATTTATCTTTGCATCACAAGCACGTTTAGTACATTATGTTGATGATCCAAAGGATAAAGACTGGTATGTAGTTGTCTATACAAAGCCTAGAGATTTTTATGACATGTAGTACTAGAGCTGAAAAGTGACACCGGAATCCATCATAATGATGAGGTTCTCAACGGACAAAGTCTAGAAGAAATGAACTTAGATCGAGTAGATGTTGATGGTTTGACTTTTGAAGACATGCCATATGATTATAACTGTGATGATGATAACAACTTTTCTAAATAATGCGATTGAATGTTTGATAAACAGATATCCTTTTATGTTTTCTTAGTTATAAAATATTTTCTAAGTCAGATATAGTCATAATGATTAACATGTGTATGATTACACCATGGCCTCGTTGAGATGTCAATCATCACGTTCAGATACTCGATTAGATATTTACTCTCCCACTGAATCTGGAGGATCAAATCCACATCATGATATGAATATGAAAACAGAAGTTTATTCGCTCTTGTTCAAGTTAATGGAGATAATAAAATAATGTTTCATTTAATTATCACAATGTTATTCAATATTTTGTTAATAAAACCAATTGTGAGGCGTACGCGAGGATGAAAGTTATTTAATAGTACTTATGAAATATTTTGTTATTTAAAATTTTCATACTTTGAGCTCATTAAATAATTTGTATTGATAATCTATTATAGTTTTAGATATCTAATTAATGATTTAATATTTTATAACTATACGCTCTGTAAATATATAGAATGATACTCCTCTGACTATTGTGGAAATATATGTCCTATTAAAATTGTGTCAATGTGCAGGAATTTTTTGGAATTATTAGAAATAGAAAGGAGTATGTGAAATAAGTATTTTTTGCGACGGTTCATTGACGCTTCGCAAAAAATGGACTAGGTCAAATTTGCGACGGTCTAAAAACCGTCAGGGTAAATTTTAATTGACGACGGTTGCAAATCGTCACGAATTATCAAAATAACCGTCGCTTTAGAGCCTCTGTTGTGACGTTCCACCAAACATTGTCAAAACCATCGATGTTTAATCTCGACGGCGGCGATCCCGACGGTTCTCCAACCGTCCCCATATCGATTTTGACGGTTCAAAACTATCACCGTAGATTCGAATAACCGTCGCCGTAGACGTATTTTCTTATAGTGAGAGACTGATTTCAGCATAATAACGATGAAATTAGCATATCAATTCACACAATTTATTTGGAGGTAAGTTTGGTGTCGGATAACGATAACGCTGAACTTGATTTTTTTAAACGAAAAATTATTGTTGTTCGAGTGATTTAATGCATTGAAATTATCATATTTGTTTAATTCTTTTTATTAAATACGTTTTTCTTTGTTGATGCGCCAAGATTTCAATCTTAAAAGGAAAAATGCTTTGACTTAAAGGTTTTTAAATAGAACACACGCTTAATAGTTTTCAACTAAATTTTTATTTTTAGATACATACAAGGGTTAAGGATTTATCTGGTATGACATATCGCATTGTTCCATGAACTTAGATGTTTTCAGAGTAAAGTATCATCAATAAGGGTGTTCTAATGCGCTGTAGATCCGAACAGTGAAAATCTATCTCGCACGTGGTAAAATCTAGATCGAAGAAGTAATAAAAAAATATGATGGAATGTAAGCCGTAGGAACGGTCAAGTGGTTGTGAAAAGGATCTTAAGAAGGAATATTCTCTAGAGACCCTTATCCGTTCTTCAAAGCTTGCAACGGAAAAGGTGGATTTTTTATCACTTAGTTATTATTTTTCATGTATAAATATAAGAATGTACAACACCAAAATTTATTCAAATACAAGTAAACGACTACTCTTGAGCCTATTACTCTCGTATTCTTTCTCTCATAATTTTCAATATTATTCTTTTGTCATAGATTTTTCCATTCTAAAAAAACCCTTGACATTTTGGCGCTTTCATTGAGAGTGAGAGAAAACTCGAGAAATCCCTTCCAAAATGCCTAGAATCAGATCAAACGCTGCCCTCAATGAGGGAAACATCAACATAAATGAAAACGTGAATGATCATGTTGATCAACCCACACTACCAGCTAAAATGCTCTAAACTATTTTGATAGGAATGCAGGAGATGGAACGGCGAAACAATGAGGCTCAACGCAGCGCATGACAGACGTTCCAAGACTAAATTAATGAACTACTACATGAGATGGAAGAAACATGGGCAGAAGTTAGCCAATAAACTAGTAATGAAGAACGGAAAAACCTTTCAAAACCAGACGGACAAGAAAGAAGATGGATAAATCCAATATCAGAACCACACAAAGGAAACGGCGGGAGAAACTTGTCCATTGAAAGTCATAACGGAAAAGGCAGTAGAAGAAATGCTGGAGAAAAAGATGATGGAGATGATAAAACTAGCGAGTATAGGAAAGGCAGACCTCGAGTCACTTACCCGTTCCCCATTGTAACTGGAGATTTTGGCCGCTCTGATTCCCAAGAAAATCATGGTACCCAAGTTCAAGTGTTATGATGGGAAATCTGATCCAATGGACTAGCGCTGGTGGTTCAAACAAGTGATGGCTCTGTACCAGTATGAAGATGGATTAAGGTGCATAAAATTTCCGACCACTCTGAAGGGAAGCGCTCTAAAATGGTACCATTCACTCTCTTCCCATTCAGTCACAAACTTCACCACCATGTCATCAGTCTTCCTAGAACAGTAATCCACGCACCGTTCAGCGATGGAGGACACATAGTACCTGCTGGCCATCTCAATCAAGAAGGGAGAACCTCTGTGTGAGTACATCCAGAGATTCAAGGATTGAATGGCCAAGGTGGTAAGTTGTGACGATCAAGTGGCGAGACTGGCTTTTAGGCGAGGTTTGGACCCAAATTCACCGCTCTTCAAAGATTTATCAAAGGTGCGTCCATGACTGAGACATTCCAAAAGGAACAAACCTATATCACGTTGGAAGAAGGGAAGAGAAGCTTGATAAAGCTGAAGGAATGAAGGGTAGATGAGCAACAGAAAGAAGAACAAAGCTCCAGCACCGAGAAGAAGAGAACAAGAAGATCAGAAATGAATGATGGATAGGGAGACAGTAAATGGGAAAATATTGAGAGTAGGGGAAGACTTGCTGATAGGGTACATACCAGGGAAAAAGTCTACACGCCTCTCACCATGCCTGTGAATCAAATTCTGTAGGTAATTAAGAATAAGCCATGGTTGAAAAGACTAGCTCCGTTGACGAAAGAAATGAGCTGTAGACAAGGATAAGTAATGCTTCTATCACAAGTGTTACGGGCATTACACGAGAGATTGTTTCCAGCTCAACGACTACATCGAGGAGTTGGTCAAGGACGGATATCTCCAACAATATGTCCAGAAGGACGAGCAAAGTGGGAAATGGAGAAGGACTCTAGGATAAAGGGAAATAACCGCTCAGGATTATGGATACAATAATCAGACTGACTGAGCAGGAAGGAAAGAAAAATGTATTGCAAGAAGCCCATGTTGGAAGGATATCAGGAGAAAGGAAGCTCATAAAAAAATGACGTAAATTTACTGTTGATCTTTGATGAACTGGATCTGGAGAATGATGGGGAAACACAATGATGCTCTAGGCATAACTATTCAGGTTGGAAACTGCTTGCTGAAGAGGGTACTGATCGATGACGGGAGCGCCGTAAATATCTTATATCGATCGACCCTTTCGAAGATGTCCATGGGAGACAAAGGTTGAAAGGTCCATCACAACCATTGATAGGATTCAACGAGACTATAAGCTACTCTGAAGGGATCATAACTCTCCCAGTGAATGCTGAGCCATTCACTTATGGTTTTGGACACTCCATCCTCGTACAATGCGATCTTAGGAAGGACGTGGTTACACAACATGAAAGTTGTTCCGTCCACCTATTATCATGTGATGAACTATCCTTCTCTAGAAATGATAAAGACAATAAAAATGAGATCAAGCCCTTACTCGTATTTACGCTGTAACGGCACTAGAATCCATCAGACGAGCGACAATGGAAAAGAAATCAGACGGCCAAAGACTGAGGTAACAGAGTAATAGCAATCAAAAGAGGACGAGCAAGATGGTCTGTCACACCTGAGTTACAAAGTGGGAGAAGCCACTAAAATTGTGTACTTCGAGGAAGGAACTCAGAAGACCACTAACATTGGGGCCTAGCTTGAAGCAACGAAAAAGGAAAGGCTGAAAGTTATCTACAGAAGAATGGTGACATCTTTGCGACTACGACATAATAAATGCTATGTATTCTAGTAGATATAATATGTCATAAGCTGAACGCAGATCCTGTTGTCAAACCAGTGAAGCAACGGCAAAGAAGCTTTGCCCCAAAACAGAAAGCGACAATTAAAGAAGAGGTGAAGAAACTTTTAAAAGCTGACTTTATCCGGACAGTGGACTACTCACAATGGCTGGCCAACGTGGTTATGGTGAAAAAGAAGAATATAAAATGGAGGATATGTGTTGACTTTACTTATCTAAACAAAGCATGCCTGAAAGATGATTACACATTACCAATGATAGATCAGATGGTGGATGCAACCTTGAGACATGAACTCCTCAGCCTCATGGATGTTTTTTCAAGATATAATCATGTGAAAATGTTTCAATCTGATCAAGAAAATACTTCTTTTGTCACTGAACAAAGTATTTTCTATTATAAAATAATGACATTTGGTTTGAAAAATGTAGAAGTAACTTACCAGAAACTTGAAAACAAGATCTTTCACGAGAAAATTTGAAAAACAATGGAAGTTTACATGGATAACATGCTGGTTTAAAGTTACGAACGGCAAGATTACATCAAAGATCTTGATGAGGCCTTTTCGATCCTAAGAAAAAATTGCATGAAACTCAACCCAAAAAATGCATTTTTGGTGTAGCAGCGAAGATATTTCTTAGGCAACTAGTAATATAACGGGGAATTAAGGTCAACCCAGATCAAATGAAGGTCATCATGGTGATGAAGTCCCCCAAAACTCACAGGGAGGTGTAGAGTCTAACGGGAAAATTGTCAACTCTAAACAGATTTCTTTTGAGGTCAACCGATAAGTGCAAACCATTCTTCATAAAACTGAAGGAAAATTCCGTTGATAGTTGGGATGATGAGTGTGAGGATGCTTTCAAAAAGATAAAAGAATATCTGATGACTCCGTCGCTTGCTGGTGAAGAATTTCTCCTTTACATGGAAGTCTCTCAAACGACAGTGAGTGCCGTTCTAATCAAGGAGGAAGACCTGAAGTGAAAACCTGTGTATTTCATAAGTAAGAATTTAGTGGCGGTCGAATTCAGATAGAAACGGATGGAAAATTAGTATTGGCCATTGTGGTTGTAGCAAAGAAGCTAAGGGCATACTTCCAAGCTCACATCATAAATGTGTTAATGGACTCGCCAGTCAGAAGTCTGTTGCACTCACATGAAGTAAGTGGAAGATTGGCCAAGTGGGCAATTGAACTTTGTGTTGGAAACGCGGCTCGCAAGGATTTTAAAAAATTTATTGAAAACAAATCTTTTTTATAAAAGAAAATAAATATGATACAACGATGTTTAAAATAATTTTTTTATTGAAAACTATTTTTCAATCGGATCCATTATATATTTATATATTAAATCAAAGACATACATGGATACGAAAATATACCTCTTGTAGTCTAATCAAACGTCCTTGCAAATCAACGATCTTAAATTCCCACGAACAACGAACTTTGAGATTTACACCAAGATCTTCCAAGCCAATCCTCAAAACACACTAGGATGTGTATGAGCATGTAGAATATAACAAACACACTTTTTTGTCTCTAGATGTAATAAACACATGAGATCTAGAGATTTTTTAGGACTGATTTGTGAGACAAATCTCTGAGAGAATACAATGATTATTTATTCTCACAGAATTTTTTTGATTAACTTATTAATCTCGAAGAGTTTCATCCTAATAGAAATTGTGTTGTTAGCACACAAAAATCCAGCACTAAAGCCAATATAATATATATATNTAATTCACATCACTACAATATTGCACGTCTAACTGTAGTGTCACATGACACTATAGTAGTTCATGTCAATTTCTGATTCTCAATCACTGATTGACATGTGACAGTCCAACATGTCACGTGGTAATTTTTGTAAATTAATTATTTATTTTAATGAAATAAATATCTAGATATCAGTTATTCAAAATTAACTTATCTGATCATCAATATCAACTAGATTGTTTGTTAGTTCACAAATAATAGATTTAGTTGATTCAAATTTTTAATTATTATTTAATAATAATTTAATATTATCTAATTTTACAAATTAGATATATTGTCTCACTTATCGATAATTAGAAAACTAATCATTATAATTACTTATATTTTCAAAAATTAATATAAATAATTTAATTAATGAATTCTTAATTAATTATTCACACATAATTATCTCATAATTATGTACTTGCCCCACAAATATAATTCTCTTTGCAAATTAGTCATTTTCTCATGTCTTGAAATATTCACACCCTAGATTATGTAGTACAGAGGTGACTTGGGGACTATAGACCTATATCTCAATATTTTTAGGGATATACACATCAGATTGATGTGTATTAAATCTTTATGATAAATGACAAGTTAATAAAGATATTAATTCATATCGATCCTGTCATATATATTCTTATTATATAAAGTACATTCATTAATATTTCTATCTATATCAATGATCCGGATCTAGATCACATGCATTCATAATGCTTAGTAAACCGTACTAGCAACCAATCATTCATTAAAGATTTCATACTTTAATATGTTGCTGAAAATTTTATTCATTATCTGTGGTCTTAATACTCTCGTACTAATACAATATCATAGTCTCATTAATGAATATGAAATTTTTAGATATTTATATAAATTATTCAACAATAATTTAAAAGAGCAATTATAAGAGAAACATAATTTCATTAAATTTTATATTAAAATGTTAATACACATACTTTGACGGAATAACCCCCAACACTTGGTCAATATGAAATCCGGTATGAGCCAAGAACGCCTATCAAAGGATAAGTATTAGCTGATTTTGTAGAAGACTTCACTCAAGGTGAAGAAGACGGAAGCAAAGAGTTTCAGTTGGAAATAAAGAATAAATCTTGGCAATTGTTCATCAATGGAGCCTCAAATAACAAGGGGCGGTGCGAGAATAGTGTTGCAGACTCCATTTGGAGAAACTCTTTAACACTCCATCTCTTTTTGGGTTCAACGCATCAAATAATGAAGTAAAATATAAAGCCTTAACAGCAATAGTCGGCATGCTACTGGAACTCGAGGTAACGAAAGTAAAGATATTTTGTGACTCCATGTTAATCGTGACACATGTAATGGGAGAATTTACAGCCAAAGACCTAAGGATGATAGAATATTCATAACGGGCAAAATGGGTTATTGGATCTGTTAAAAAACTATGAGATCCACCAGATACCAAGTGTTGAGAACAGTCACGCAGATACGTTGGCAAACCTGGGATCATCGCTGCAAATCCCTACAAAAGGAACGTGCCAGTGGAAGTTTTGGCAGAGCCATGTATAAACTTCTCGTTGCAAAATGTAGCAGACATAGAAACCGAGGTTGAACCCACTAGTAGGATGACATAATCCGTTACCTAGAAAAATGACAATTACCTGAGGATAAACAACTGGGAATAAAAATTCAGCAGCAAAGTGCCATGTATTCTTTAATTAACAGAGCATTATATAAAATGTCTTTTTCAGGCTCGTATCTTAAGTACCTGAAAGCAAAAGACGCCTGATATGTGTTGGTGGAAATTCATGAAGGAATATGTGAAAATCACGCTAAGGGAAGATCATTGGTGCACAAAATATTAAATGAGAGATATTGTTGGCCCAAGATCCATCAATATGTCAAGCAGTAAGAGAAAAGCTGCGACAAGTGTCAATGCTTCACCCCCGTAGTAAAAATGACACATGTAGAACTCAATACAGTGGTAAGCCCTTGGCAATTCATGCAGTGGGCCCTGGATATCATAGGGTCGCTTCCCATGACGCCTCCTAAAAACATTTTATGTTGGTTGCAACAAATTACTTCATGAAGTGGATTGAATTTAAAGCACATGCAAGGATTTGAGAAGAGGCGGTGAAGGGATTCCTATCGAAAAATATAGTATGTAGGTATGGAATTCCATGAGTACAATCTCTGACAACAGACTTCAGTTCACGGGAAAAATACTTAAGGTTTTCTGTGAAGGTTTGGAGATTGTCAGCCAATTTTCTACGTCGTACTACCCGCAGGGAAACAGCCAAGTAGGAAAATAAAAAAGAATTATACTGGAAAGCTTGAAAAAGTCGTTAGAATCAGCTAGAAGAAAATGGGTGGAAGAGCTGCCAGTGGTATTATGGGAGTACAAGTCCACTCCCATGGAGTTAACAGGTGAAACCCCATTATGAAACTGATGAAGGAAAATCTTGATCTTCTATTGGAAATGAGAGAAATGGCATTGATTCAGATGGACAACTACAATCAGAAAAGAAGAATATACTTTTGAAAGAAGATTCAGAAACGGGGATTCCAGAATGAAGGAGCTTGGGAAGAACTGGAAGCGTTCGTTCTCGGTGGACATTCCTCCCTTGGATCTAACCCATCATAGTATAGAGCCGCCTTGCCATCTATCTAGAAGTTTCACGAGTCCTTTGAAGAGGGACTTCTTCTTCCTCGGAGTTCGTCGACTCAAAGGAGTTTGAGATAGTTGGGAAACATGGAGATATGGAACGGAAAGAGAAAATTGGTATACCTCTAGGGAGAGAAGCTGGAGTCGATGTAGAGGCAACATGCGCATGAGTCAGTACCAAGGCAACGTTGACTTCCTGTCTAACTTCGAGGAGTTGGTGCAAACTTCCTTCTAGTTAGCGGATAGTAGCTGCAACCCATTCATTGAAGAACCTAGTCAGAAACGACTTCGCGTTGGCTCGCTTATTTGTATCACATAAAAGGAAAATATGCTAGTAAATGGAAATATCTCATAAAAAAGATAAAAGAAAAAGAAAAAGGAAAATGAGCTCAGACCGAGAACTTACTGAAAATTTCCCATCTCTTGAGAATAATCCATCGGCCATCACCGCTTTAATTCTCGTCGTCGGTCAAAATGTCTCGTTCCCATCCTTTATTCCCTTTGAGGAGGTCTCTTATAAGAGGCCCTCTTTTGTTTGGTCTAGTAACTTTCCTTTCAGAACTTTACTACATGAGTGTATCAGAATTTGGCTAAACCTAACCCTAGGTTGTATTGTTTGTTCATCACCTCAAAATAGAGAACGACCCTATATGAATTTGTGGTAAATTGATAGGGGGTTAAACGGTAATGAGAAAAGAATTCTTTAAAGAACGAGGAAAGGGGAAATTTGAAACTGAGGGCTATATATATATGGTGGATGGTTATCTCCCAAGAGGGCCTACAAAGAACACCTGATGCCCCACTCTCCCCTAAGGAACGGGTAACATCGGAGGGAAATACATCTTTATAAATGGTCATGAATTACCTAAACTCTGGCTCATACCTAACTAAGGGGACAGTGGGGGAGAATTTGGGCTCTTTCGCCATATTTCTGAATATTGAGAAGAATACGAAAAGAAGAAGGAGAAATAGAGAAACTTACAAGGATGGAAGTGAAAAGCAGGAAGGAATGAAGACAAAGCCCTTTAAATAGGTCGCGGATGTGAAATAAAGCTCCAATCCCTTCTAGAGAAGTCAAAGGTCACAATGAAAAGACGCCTAAGTGTGAAAAGGCATGATTGAATATGTGTGATGGAAACGGATCATCGTGACGACTAACTAAAAGAGTAGTGACAATTAGCAAAAAGGGTAGGTGCAGTTTTCCAAAAGTAACTTGGAAAACTACGTCGTGTGTTCCTAAGATTCTTATCTAAGACTTGTATCATTATGATGACATGTGAATCGCTAGAAACATGTGAAGAGTATGGCTAATAATTAACTTAAATAAAAATTTATAATTTATAATATATTAAAAGGTGGATAAGTTGGAGAAACTTTTTTGGATGATTCTATCAACTTTTTACTTGTGCAAAAATACATTAAAGAAATATACTTGAGATGTTTTTATTGATTATGATTCAAATGATATGTTTCTTTATCATTGCTTACATTTCATATCACTTCTCATCTTATATATGAAAAGCCATCTCCCAAAACTTCTCCCAAATAACCGAACCCAATCATCCTCTTTCTTCTCAATGGTTATTCCTCGATAAATGCACGTTAATTTTCAATCTTCTACTTGCATCAATTTATTTTATATTTCAATATTAAAACAACTTAATTCTAAATACTTATTACTTTTTTTGTTTGTATTTTTATAAATTTAATATCAATGTCATATAAGGTTTTTGTTCTTCATGGCATGGACTAAAAAATATTTTTCATTTACATTTTTCTATGAAAAAATGGAAGTGACTAAAATTTTGGTACTTTCTTTCTTTAGTAATTAGGTATTTATCACTCTAAAAAATATAGCTAATATTTCTTATTCACGAAAGAGGCATTATTATTATATAACTTTTTAGACTATATTATTTTATTGCTTTAATGGTCTTGCATTACTTATCTCGGTATATTGATGGAAAAATTTATTTTTGCTATTTATTGACTTCATATCAAACACGAAGATGTAGATTATTTAGAAAAAAGTTCAACAGTTGTTTAATTTTTTAATTTCAAACTACATTTTTTGGTATGGCATATATAATATCTTAAAAAATATAAATGGTTAAATCATGTGCAATGCACTTGAGTATTACCTAGTATATTAAAAACATCTTATTGTAAAGAATTTTCGATTGCTAGACATGCTTCTTTTAATTTTCACAAATTATTTTGATAATTATTGGGAGTTTCAATGTCCTAATTTTAGGGTTGCAAGCCTTCATTCATGTGCTAAACCTCATGTTTGGTGATAGAAATAAAACTTACAGTAGGTTTGATAGTTATTGAAGGACAAGTGGTAATCTTAGAAGATGGAGAAGTGGGGAAAGTGTTTATGTTTCTCTGATCAAATTTTGAATTCTTTGTTTTTATCTAAGTATGTTGGAAAATCCGAACTCGGGCGGTCATAATGAGAGACTCGTATTCATTATGAAAATGATTGATTGATAACTTTTTATGTGAAGAACTACTAATGAAATTTTATAATGAAAACTTCATTAGAGAAAGAGGTAGCTTGACATTTTAGAAAAAATATCAACAAAATTCGGAGCTCTACAAAACCTAGAGAGAAAATCATTCTTCCAACATCAAAATCAAGTTTTCACACATGAAATCAATGATTCTCGGGTTGTGGAATAAGTGGGGAGTTCATTTTCGTGATTTTCTACATGATCTGACACGTAATTAATCATTTTGATCCATTCTATAGCGTAATAAAGTTAGTCTGCTCGTCTTATTAGATCAACATTGGTATTCATGCCAATATGGTTGTGAAAAATCTATTTCAATTTTTTATACGACCGAATTTGCTTGGTGACAAATTTACTCCACCGTGTTTGCGGACTATATAGTATATTTTGTTAAATTGAATTTCAATTGAATTGATTTAATTAGATTGGAGAAATTTCAGTTGTGTGATGTCGTTGCATACTATTTTTGAATAGTGTCCTTTGGTGTTTAATTTTTTGTGTAGTTTGCCTCATTGTTTAGGTGGGACTTTACAGATTTTTTAAAAGGAAATTGAATCAAACTTAGACATTTTTGGTTTTCAATGATTTGATTTTCTTTCATGTACCCTGAGATTTAATTCTCATTCATTCTTTTTAATTCGGTTAAGAATTTTTTTTTCTCAATCCAACTGTAAGTGTATTTGCACTGATTGAACTTGGCAACAATTTTTAAAAAAATATATAAGTTTACAATTTTTCAATTCGGTGGCAATCACAGTTTTTTGTTATTTTTTTCATTCCAATGTTATTTACTGATTGTATAGTTGCATCCCTGGTAGGGCGAGAGGGAGCTGTTTTTTCCTTCCACATTTTGGCTTTTATCTTGAACGTTGGTAGGGCTGTTGATGGATTCCGATATTCTTTTGGTCTTATCGATCAGGACTTAGTGAGGAAACTCGATTCTTGGAGTTTTACGGAAGAAGAAATCGAAGAAGTTTACATTTCGAGGGAGGAAAATTTTATGGATATTGAAGACTGTCATCTGAGTGTGTTGGACGTCTTTACGCGTTTAGGAAATACAATCTCCTAGGTCTCCGAAGACCTCTCTCTAAAGCTTGGAACTCTACTGACGATTTGCGTTTTGTTGAAGTTGAAAAAGATAGATTTAAGATTTTCTTTAAATCTGAAGCCATGATGAATTTTTTTTTTATAATAATGGGCCTTGGTTGTTCGAGGAGCAACTGTTTGTGGTTTAAAAATGGTCACGGGTCTGAATTTTGATTCAGAGATTTTCCTCAAGGATAACTTTTGGTTTCAGATTCACCAACTCCCAATTGAATGCCGTAATAGCATGGTCGGAGCCATTCTTGGACGGAAAATGGGTGAAGTGTTGGCTACGGATGATTGTTTTGTTAAGAACGGTATTGAATTGAAGCGGTTTACTCGTGTTAAGGTTGAAATCTCAATCTGCAAACCCATCTTGAGAGGGAGTTTTCTTAATTTGATGGTAGGAAATATTGGTGCAATTTTAAGATTGAACGACCTCCTACATTTTGCAATTTTTATGAACGTATTTCTCACTCGGAAGGACATTGTTCGCGTAAGGTTAATATGATGGGCGAAGGTGATAGAGTTGGGGTTTATGATAACTCCATTAAAGCTGATTTTTTTAATGAGAGGAGGGGCTTTCATTCTAAATCTGGAGGTAGTCAGGATCATCAAAGGGGCAGATTCGGTGGCAGAGGCAGAGGTAGAGGCCAAAGAGATAGATTTAACAATAGACAGCAAAACTGGAGTGATCAGAACATGAAAGGTAATTTCGATCCTAAACCCTGGTTCTTCCATGAAAGGGTTGAGGAGGATGTGGACAATTGGAGAAGATCAGAAAAGTCGAAGGTTTCACCTGGTCTTGAAATGCACGACATAATGGATGAAGGAAGTCTCTCTGTTGTTAAAGAGAACGATGAGAATCAGATGAGTTTTTCTGGCCAGTCAGCGATCGGAGAAGATGATCGGAGAAAGGGGAAGGAGTTCATCGAAGATTTTTGGATGAAGGAGATATGGTAAGGGAGACTTTGGTGGAAACTGATAAAGATTTGGCTGATTTTTCAGAACTTCCCTTATCTAGGAGGTCAGCGGTTGTTTCCCTTAAGGATATTTCTGAAAATTCTCATCCTGATTCCACTAGATTTGTGACTGATAAAGAGCCTTCCCTTGCTCTTAAGGTGATCTCAAATTCAAAGAATCATGGACCAACTAAGGTTATTTTGAGTGAAGGTACATGTCTTGATTTCAATTATTCACGTGTTGGTGTCATAGAGGATACAACTGGCAATTCTTTAGTTAATATTAATTTTTAGAATATTGCGGAAAGTAGTGGGCCTAGATTGGGAGCTTTTGAAGTCCCAATTATGGTTGAATTGGACCCTTTTAGCTTGGGTCCCTTAATTGATAAAACAACCTCTACGTCCAGGAGAAAAATTAATAGTAAGATTAAGAGGACGGTAACCCAGCACAAGTCTCTTGACGATGCAATGTTCGTGGTTGGAGAAAAAAGGGGCCAGTAGTAAGTTGATAAGCGATAGTTTCGATGCTAAAGTCACTGAAGCAGGGAAGAAAAAGAAAGTTATCATTGATAAGCCTGGTCGTTAGGTGGACGAAGCAGCCTGAAATGGCCCTACCCTGATCGATGAGGATTTTAATATGAAACTGTCAGGGTGTGGGAAGACCCCTTGCGATCCATTCTTTGAAGAAGCATATTAGGCTTCACTCCCCGGACGTGGTTTTCTTATGTGAGACTAAAAATGGTGTTAGTAGGATGGATAGAATTAAAAGAATCATTGGTATGGATTTTTGTATGGCGATCAATCCTAGAGGGTTGAGTGGTGGTTTAGCTCTGTTTTGGAGGGATTATGGTAGTGTGGTTTTGAGTAAACATTCCAATTTCTTTGTGGAAGTGGTGATTTTGGATCCTGGGAGAAATATTAAGTGGAGATTGTTTGGTATTTATGCGAGTACTAATGAAGTTACTCATCGGGAGCAATGGAAATTACTTTGGAGAAGGCTTCAAACTTCTTTGGAGCAAACTCTTATATGTGGAGATTTTAATGCTTTTTCTTCTCCTTCGGAGAAAGTAGGAGGGAATCATAACTTTTGGTCTTCTATGGATGATTTCAATGGTTTCATTATGGATAATAACTTGATTGATTTGGGTTTTGTGAGAGTTCTGTTTACTTGGTCGAATAGGCGTGATGGGAATGCTTTAATTAAGGAGAGAATTGACCGTGGTTTATGTAATGAGGGCTGGATTGATTTGTCCCCGGATTGTAAACCGAGGCATATTGAGAGCGTAGCGTCAGATCATGTGATGTTACTTATAGATATGTGCCATGTTTTTACAAATTAGAAACGTATTTTTAAGCTTGATAAAAGATGAGCAACTTTTAAGGAGTGCAAGACTATTGTGGAAAGATGTCTTAAAAATCAGGTGAGGATGACCATGTTTTTTCGAAGCTTAATTTTATTAAAAGAAAGTTGCTGACTTGGTGAAAAAATGAACCGGGTGCCAACTCTAAGACACTTTCCTTAAAGTTGGATAATAAACTTAGAGAGCTTTATTCCAATCACACTTCGGATAATGATTTGAATGGTATTAGAGAGGTGGAATCTAGTCTTGAGCAGGCTCTTACCAGGAAGAGAATTATTGGCGTGATAGATCCAGAGCTGAGTGGTTAGCTTCCAGGGATTAGAACATCAAGTTTTTTCACACTAAAGTGCAAAGCAGGAGAAGGCATAATAAAATCCATGGTGTTCAAGATAGGCATGGAAACTAGATTTCTAAGCACAAGGATATTTTGCAAGAAGCTAAATCTTATTTTGTGGATATGTTCAGGTCTTCTAACCCGATCAATATTGATCATGCTCTTCATCTTATTAATCCTAATAAGGATGCTATCGAACGTGAAAATATGGATAGACCAGTGGATGTTTCAGAGATTGGCAGCTATTAAAGATATTGAGGATACTAAATCCCCTGTGCCTGACGGCTTCCCGGCTAGTTTCTATAGTCAATTTTATGACTTGCTTAAAGAGGATGTATATAAACTTGTTAAAGGTTTTTTCAACCAGGGTTATGTGCCAAAGGATATTAACTATACGTTCCTGACTCTTATCCCGAAGAAGAAGAGTCCATAGTCTATGGCTGATCTTCGTCCTATTAGCCTCTGCAATGTGTCCTATAAGAATTTCTTTAAAATTCTCTCTAATAGGATTCAGGGTGTTATGGATTATATTGTTAGTCCCTTCCAAAGCACTTTTATTCAGGGTCAGAATATCAGTGATAATATCTTAATTGCCCATGAGATTCTACATGCAATCATGAAGAAAGGGCATAAAGGTATTAAGTTTGCGGGTATAAAAGGCATAAGGCTTATGATATAATCGAATGGTCTTTTGTCATTTCATTTTTAAGATGGCTGGGTTTTTCTGAGAAGTGGTGTAACTGGATCTTTACATGTATCTCATCAATTTTTATCTGTGTTATTGTTAATGGAGATGTTTCTAGTGTGTTCTATCGAGAGAGATGATTGAGACAGGGGGGCCCTTTATCTCCCTACCTTTTTATCCTCTGTGCTGAAACCTTATCTGTTATGCTTGTTGATGTTGATTCAATATGAAGGATTCATGGCTTTAGAGCTGCAAGATCTGGCCCTTCTATCCCCCCATCTTTTCTTTGTAGATGATAATCTTCTTTTTTTGCAGGGCAGATATTCACGAGTTTAAGTATATTGCGTAAATCCTTAAGATTTATGATTCTTGCTCAGGCCAGGTGGTAAATTTTCAGAAAAGTAATGTCATCTTTAGCAATAATGTTTCCAGGGCAGATAAGTCTATATTGGCTAGCTTGCTGGGTATGCAAGCAAGGAAAATTCTTGGGAAGTATCTTGGCTTAGATTATGATTTATCTAAGTCTAAGAATGAGTTATTCAATGAGATTAAAGATAAGGTTATTGGCCGGCTTAATGGTTGGACGGAACGTTGGTTGTCCGCAACAAGGAAATAGATTATGATCAAAGCCATTCCTCATGCCATGACTATTTATGATATGTCATGCTTTAAGCTTCTTATTATGCTTATTGATGATCTTTGTACTAGGATGACTAAATATTGGTGGACTGGGTACGCTGCTAGGGATGGTATTATTTGGGCGTCTTGGAAGAACCTACCTCTAGCAAGAGTGAAGGAGAGAGAGATTTCAGAGATATGCATCACTTTAACATCGCAATGCTTGCTAAACAAGGGTGTAAGATTATTAATGGGCTAAATTCACTTTTAGCCAAATTTTTTAAAGCTAAGTATTTTCAGAATTCTGAATCCCTTAATGCTAAAATTTGCTATAGACCTTCGTGGGGTTGGAGGAGTATCCTGGAGGGCAAGAAAATTCTATTGCATGGGATTTGCTGGAAGGTGGGAAACATAAAGATTATCGATATCTGGAAGGACCCTTGGGTGCCTAGACGTAAATTATTCAAGGTTACATTTATTGCACGAGATAATGTTCATAGTCAAAGATATTTTGCTCCCTAATGATGGGTGGGACCTTCATTTACTCAATAGGGTTTTCAACAGAGAAGATGCAACTATTTTCAAGACTATATATCTCAGTAATAGAGAGATTTCATACCAAACCAATTGGTATTATTCTAAAGATCGTAAGTACAATGTTAAAGCATGCTATAAAGTAGCAGTCAACATGCATAAAATGGAAATATTCATAATTTCACAACAGGAGAATCCAGCTCGAATGATTCAGACTTATTTCTATGGAAGAAACTCTAGAAATTACATGTTACTCCTAAAATCAAAGACTTTGTGTGGAGGTGTGCTAAGAATTTTGTAGCTACTAAAACTAACCTGGTGAAGAAGGGCTTGCACATCAACCCTTTCTACCTGTTATGCAACCAGATGGAGGAATCGGTTGTACATCTCTTTTTCTAATGCTCTTTCAGTAGGGCTTGTTGATTCACAAGCTCGCTCCATCTTTGTATTGATTCACTCGCTCTGGCGGATTTCTAGTCAACGTAGAAAGGTATTGTTGCTGGGTATGATGTGATTTCTGGTGGTGACGAATGGTTGGCTTGGTTTGTAGTGGGTCTCTAGGGAATATGGAAAGCTCAGAATGATTCATGCTTCAGGGAAGAGTCTCCTTCTCCGGTGGTAGCTCTTAATTTGGAGAACCATTTTTTTCTAACCAGAATAGTTGTCGATCTCCTCATTCTCCTGCCCAGATCTCTCTTCCAGATGATCGGTGAGCTCGGTGGCAGTTGTGGGCTAATGGTTCATGGAAGCAAGGTAAATGAGGTATAGGTTTTTTAGTGAAGGACAGAGATGGGCTGATTCAAAGGGTTGAGAGCTTTGGAGTTTTTGATTGCAGAGATCATTTCTCCTCGAAGCTCGGACTGTGCTGAGGGGACTGGAAAATGATAGTTTTCACAAAGGAGAGGGGATCAGAGTCTTTAGTGATTCAAAGGAATTGGTTGAGCTTCTGAGGGATGGATCTAGTGATTTCTTAGGAAATGATGTCACTGTTGCAGATATTTTTGCTCTTAAGAAGTGTTTTAAACTCAATTTTAATTTTATCCTCAGGAAGGAAACTTTATTAGTCATAAGCTGGCTAGTTTAGGTCTTGCTGGGTCTAGTTATTTCTGGAGGGATTGGCTTCCTATTTGGTTTGGTAGTTGATTCTTTTTTTTCTTTTTTTTTTCTTTTTTTTGTCGTTTGACTAGTACTCTTTTTCTTCTTATGGGTTTTCCCTTCAGGGTTTTTTTCATAAGAGATTTTAACGAGACTAGTCAGTGGGGGTTCTTGTAACTCTGGTCGGGGGGTTCTTGGATCTCTAGTTTTGGTTGGTTAAGTTAAGATGATGAGTGTGCTAAGGAGGTGCCAGCCTAGCTGGGATGTCCTGGTGCATCCACTGATTTCTCTTCTCCAACCTTGTTTAGTTTGCTTTTGCCCTGGGGTATGCCCATTGAATTATGTACTCTTTTTTATTTATTGAAGGGCTTGATTTGTTGGGTTTTTTTTTGCAACCCTTCTCTTTGACAAAAAAACTCGAAGTTATTTTTATCGGGTTAAACAATCACAGTAAGTTGCCATTTTTTACCGCATTCTATTTAAATAGTCACTTGTTTTTTTAAATGTCATCAACTGTGTAATATGACAAATTCTTTTCTCTTTATTGTGAATCGTTGAAACAGTTTGGAAAGAAATTTGAGAACAAGTGAAACAGTGAATTTTTTATTTTAAGTTGGCTTTTTTCAAAGTACTGTGTTTACTTCCAGATTTAGTACTTGCATTCTTTATGTGAAAGTCAGTTAACAACACTAATCATTTCGACCACATGGTTTTATTATTTAGATGAGAATTGTGTGCACTGATATTTGGAAGAATATGTAATATCAATATGGACTCTGAGTTTTAGTTTATCCACATCCTTTTTCACCAATAGACGTGTATGTTCATGAATGTATTTTTCCAAGTTTCTATATAGTCGATAATTTGATAAATCATTTTTAATTTATAGGCAATTATGATAGTATAAATTTTTTAAAGTTATTTGAATTTTTTATGTTAGTACAAAAGATGGATTGTGACTCAGATTAAGAAGGATCATACTTTTGTACTACGAACTTTGTGAGTACAAAATAAATTCGCATCACAATATAGTTGACACATGTAGTAAATTTGAGCAAAATGTACAACGAATTGCGAAAAAGAAGCATTGAAATTGAGATAGATATATGCCAAATTCTTCTCAATTCCTTGCCAGGCCTGTGGCATACAGATAAAGAAGAGATCATTGAAAAGTATTCCTTTAAACAATACAAGAGTATTGCAGAAAATCTCATATCAAGAGAGGAATGCAATATACGTTCTGCGATTCACAGATCAGCTGCATTATCGTAATTTGTAAATCTTCCGAATGGAACGCTGAGCCTTGGCGTAGACAAGAAGGGACATATATTTAATGGAGTCTTATGTTCAAGTGTTGAACAGATCGTAATGTCTCATTTCTCTTTTACATAAAGTGATTGTTTTTAACATTATTTTCGAACTAAGTAAGTTGATATGATTGATGTAGTTCTTTAATTTATGTGCATACTCTTCATGTTATGATATTAACTCAGTGGGAGTTATGATAAATGAGATTAGTATATTCTCATATGTGCTATGTTTTGGGCATATGAACTAGGTAATGGTGATATGATATTTTGCGTGAGAGATGCTTGTAACTGCTGTAAACATTTGATCTCATACTCAATATCACATCATCATTGACTTACTTGAGTTTGCCATAACATTAAGATGTGAATGTATGTTTTCTTCAAGTGCTAGTAATTATATGCACTATTGTGTTTATATGTTGTAGTTAATATGACTTCCATATGTAAAATCATAATATCTAAACTTAACAATTGTGATAAGCTGAATGACAATAATTTTGATATTGGGCATCGAAACATTCTGTATATTCTTAAAGAACAAGAATTTCTTGAAAATAGTATGATTGAACCTAATAGGGACATTAAGGAGATAAAATGTTATAATTGTGGCATTTTAGCTCACTTTGCACGTGTATGCACTGCGTCTCCCAGTGAACCCCAGAAAGACAAGGAACTTTCTAACATTACTCCTCGTTGGTTTTACGTCTCTAGCAGTGTGTTACTTGCTGAATCTTATCATGTGTGGAGTATGATTCAGGTACCACTAACCATGTGGCTAGAGAGGGAGGAGCATTCATAGAATACCGTCGGCTCCCAATGGGAGCAAGATGGATTTATGTGAGAAATAATTTCAAAGTAGAAGTTAAAGGGCTTGGCACCTGCAAGCTTGAGTTGTGTGGTGGTCAAACTCTATTCCTCATGATGTTCTTTATGCACCTGAAATAAGGTGAAACTTAGTCTCTGTCACTGTCCTTTTAGGTTTAGGTTTTGATATTAATTTTCATTCGACTGGTGCAAACTTTTATTTAGATACTAACTTTTATGGATCTAGTTAATTTTCAAATGGTTTTATTGTTGTAGACACAGAATATAATGATGCAAATATTCACTATTATTTTTCTTTAATAACATCAACTAGTAATAATGTGATTGATACTAATACATGACATGCTAGATTATGTCATATTGAGCCAGACGGAATGAATAGACTAGCTAAGGAAGGTCTATTAGGTTCACTTATAAATATTAAGTTGCCTATATGTGAGCATTGTCTTGCTAAAAAATCAACTAGAAACCCATTTGGAAAGGCAAGAAGAGCTGATTATTCTTGCAATTAATTCATTCTGATATTTGTCGTCCATGAATGTGAGGACGAGGCGTGGCGCTTCATATTTCATCACTTTCATTGATGATTTCAAGCGTTTCAGTTATGTCTATTTAATCTCCTATAAATCTGAAACATTGGGTTGCAATAAATGATTTATAATTTCGGTCGAGAATCAAATAGACAAAATTATAAAAACATTTAGAACATATCAAGGTCATGAATATCTTTCTGATCAATTCAAAGAATTATGTGATGAAAAAGGTATATAGAGATAACTAACTATTCTTGGAACTCTACAACAAAATGGTATTGTAGAAAGAAGGAAAGAACTCTCTTAAATATGGTAAGATCTATGATGGCACAAGTAAGCTTACCCATTTCATATTGGGTTGCTTACTGCTAGATATTTACTTAACCGCATACCTTCAAAATTAGTAATTTCCATCCCATATGAACTTTAGACGGGCAAGAAACCTGACTTAAGTAATCTGCGACCTTGGGAGTCAGCATCTTATGTTCACAATTCCTCTCATAAGCATGGTAAACTTGGACCAAGTTAAGAAGTCAACTTTCATAAGATATTCTAAACACTCTAAAGTATATGTGTCCATTGGTGAAAAAATTAATGGAAGTTTTACTGAATTTGAATCTAGAGATACCACATTTTTAGAGAATGAATTTCTTAGTAAAAGAGAATCTAGTCAAGATCTCAATCTATATGCGATAGAAGATCTTGACACTAATGTTACTACGGATCAGAAATCTGAAATGAATGAGAATGCGTCTCATCTCCTTGATTCGAATGGGAGTAACATTTCAACCAATGATATAAATCTGTAAGAAAATTATTTATGGAGAAGTACTCGTAAAAGTATTCCTCGTCGACGTTTTGAAATTGAGAGGGAAAATTTTATGATTACTCTACATGATGAAATGAGTCAAGAACTGTACAAGAGGCTTTTTCATCAGCTATTGGGAACAAATAGATTCTCAAAACTAAATTCAATGAGGATGGATCTATAGAAAGATATAAGACACAATTAGTAGCTAAGGGTTACACTCAACAAGAAGGAATAGACTATGAGGAAACATTTTCACCTATTGTTAGGCTTGTCTCTATACGTTTAATTTTGGCTAGCGTTACCCAGTTGGATTTGGAATTACACCAGATGGACGTAAAAACTACTTTCCTAAATGGGGAACTAGATGAAGAAATTTATATGTAACAACTTGGGAATTTTGTTGCCAAAAGCCAAGAGTGCAAAGTATGCAAGCTCCTAAGATCAATTTATGGTCTCTAACAATCATCTAGACAATGATATCTTAGGTTTCATAAAGCCATAACCTCTTATGGTTTTATGATTATCGATGAAGACTATTGTGTTTACATCAAACATGCTGAGAGTAATTTTGTAATTCTATCATTATATGTAGATGATCTTTTTTGTTGGGAATGATAAAATATTTGTCGTTAGCATTACATAATGGTTATCTTCTCATTTTGAGATGAAGGACATATGTGAAGCAACATTCATACTGGGTGTGAAGATATATGGAGATCGTTCAAAAAAGCTTCATACTCTGTCACAAGAATCATATATTAAGAAAATACTCGAATGATTCAATATGCGAGATTGGAAACCATTGACACTTCAATAGCAAAAGTGAAATCCATTTTTAGGAAATGTGTCTTAAGACTCCATAAGAAAAATATAACATGACCAGACTCCCATATTTGAATGTCATTAGAAGTTTGATGTACGTTATGTTATGTACATATCTTGATATTTGTTATGTCGTCGGTATAGTCAGTCGTTATCAGTTGATTCCTGGACAAGCTCATTTAAAAGATGTTAAAAGTATTTTGAGGGATCTTAAAGGTACCATAGATTCATGTTTATGCTATCATATAAATTATTTTCATTTAGTTGGGTACTCAGATGCTAATTGGGGTGGAGACCCTAACAAACGCAATTCAACGTCTGGATATGCTTTCTTACTAAGTAATGGCGCAATATATTGGAGTAGCAAGAAAGAGACATACATTGCATTATCAATAATGGAAGTGAAATCTATAGCGTGTTCGGTTGTAGTGTAAGAGGCAATTTGGCTTAAAAAGTTTATGCAACATTTACAAGCTGTTTCTAGTGCATCGAAACCAGTGACTATATTTTATAGAGATACTATAGCGCAAAAGAAAATAGTGATATAACATGTCTTCACACATCGAATGATGGTTCATCTTTTAACAAAGCCAATTACTAGAGATATTTTTATAAGCCATGTCAAATCTCTAGGATTGCACAGATTATAATATAATGTATAATTTTTAGTACATTCTATATCAATGTTATTAATTAATGAACTTGATGTTGTTCATTATTTTATTTATTTGTAGCACAAACACACATATCCTGTTTTGATGGAAATGTATGTCGCCAGGCATATTCTGGCTTACTTATACAAGCGGTCACCTTAGGTACGTGAAGAGCGAGTTGAAATGAGATATAATATGCTTAAAATATTTGAAAAGTATGAACAAAGTGTACTTTGATTATGTTGTCACCTTGACAAGAGGTTAAGGTGAGGTCTAAATATTAATTTTATGGATCGACATGATACCCAAAATCATGTAGCCTGGTTGGTAGATGGGATGCGAGAACTTATTGTAGGTGCTATGAGAAGCGAGCTAATAAGATCTCGAGCTAGGTGCGAGGAATATTTTGGTATCTGTTACTGAGTTAAGATCCTTATAGTGGTTCAATATAAGATAATAGACATACACTCTTTTTATGAAGAGAAAACCACTATAACATGTGTTCATACCACATATATCGTTTTATGATTAAATAAGGGAAATGTGAGATAGAATCCTTGTTTTCACACTATATGAGTCTTTTGAGGTATTTTGAAACCTCGTATTTATGCCATATGTGACTTTCGTCTATATAGTCAAGTGACAAATAAATGTTACTACTTTAGCATGTTATCTAGGGTTATGGTAATTCGACCTAATGCAGTATGTCTAGGAAAGGAATTTATGTGAAGCTAAAAGCTATATATGTATGAAAGGAAGACATTTTTTGTCTACATCTATAGTGTGTTCATCGGTCAATCAATTATGTCACCTCGTAATGGCTAATACATGATTGTGAATACATGTTTTGATGAAGTCAAACATTGCTCTTTGAGGGATTAGAGATGTTTGAACTGATGTAACAAATATGTCTAGGGTATAGAGAGACAAGTAGATATTTTTCAGTTTTGGAGTTATTATGTTATCCATAACAGGTTCATAGCTAGCTCTTATATGTTCTCGTGGGTCTCACAATTCATAGCAACTTGCTCTTATATGTGAATGTTTAATCATCTATGATTAAATTTGTTCAATCTCAACATGTGTGAGTGAGAAATGTTGGAAAATTCAGACCTGTACGCCCATGATGGGTTGACCCGAACCCATTGTGAAAAGGGATGATTGTTAGCTTTTCATGTGAAAACCGACCAATGGAAGTTTATAATTTAAACTTCCATTAAAGAGGTAACTTGATGTTTTAGAAAAAATATCAACAAAATTCGGACCTCTACAAATCTTAGAGAAAAAATTATTTCTCCAACATCAAAATCAAGTTTTCACATACAAAATCAATGGCTTTTGGGTTGTGGGACAAGTGATAAGTATATTTTCGTGATTTCTTACACAATCCGACAAGTAATTCATCATTTTAATCCATTTTGCTGCTTAATCAAATAAGTATGCTCTACTTATTAGATCAACAAAATTGATATTTGATTTTCCAACGTTAATATGATTTTTCAATAACTGTTTGCATACGTGTAAATTACAAAATAAATATTAAGAGAGAAACTATGTATATAGATTATGTAGACATATTTTGAAAACCAATATTATAGATAAGATTTTTACAATTTTAATTAATAAAGTGCATTTTACCTTCATGATATATTAATTAATTAGATTAATGAGCATACAGGATGAAGATGATTTAATTCTATATAGGAATTAGCGCCAATAAATTGGTAATTATACTACAATACAATACAATATAAGTCACCATAATCTATAAAAAAAAAATCTTCAGTGACTGTAATATTTTAACTGTTCATAGACAATTGAGGAAGGCAATCATACTTGTGGAGTTCAAATTCAGATGCTATAGAAGTTACTATTGTAGGTGTGTATTGGTGAGCTCTTGAATGTTAGACGATGCCTATAGGAAGATGATTGCAGTATCTTATTGTTTAGATGTTTAGATGTATTTCTTTTACCCAAATGGTTGGACACATTTTGAGCTTTAAAGGTTGCCATTGGCATCATTGTTGATCTTGAACCCCGAGACGACAACATATATCAAGATTAATAGCTTCCACAAAATAATTGTTAGAAAAATAGAGGTAATTGTATATCAAATTAAGGTATCATTAAGAAAAATCAAAGTAAATATATTACCCAGATTGAAGTATGGAGAACTATTGTCCTTAAAAATCGATTTCGTGTCCTCATAGAAAATATATCGGTCTGTCAAGGTTCATTACGCATCCAACCTCTAATATTCAACAACTTAAGCTCTATTCTTCTACACCTGCACTAGTCGTAAAGGAATCACAGAAACCATACACTAAATCCAGCATAGAGGGAATTTGAGAGAGTTTTGAAAAGCGTGAGTTGTGATCATGTAATAAAATGCTTCTCTTTTATAAAAATAAATCAACTATATATGGGTTTTGAGAAATGTAACTCCCATCTAAATATCAAATTATTATATTAAAAGCTTAAAGCTAAAAATACAATTCTTCAAAATAAAGTTTGTAACTCCTCAAATAAAGATGATCATTTAAAACTTGTCATTTAATTTATCACACAAATAAGAAAATAACAAAAAATTCCAGGGGTTAAGGGGGTATCTTTTAGTGTTCAAGACGTAGATTTACTACGACTCCAATTGTCAACAACATAAAAACTTTTTTCTCTCGTGAGCTTTTCTCTGAGAGCAGTCATCTTGTCTAAGTACAATGGGTGATTCCTCTTATTTACTCAGTAGGACTATGTGTTTCTTTTGCTCCTTTGTCTAAACATTTCTTGGCTATGAAATGGAGGAGGAAAATCTACTAAAGAGATGAAAGGAATTATCACTCAGTGAAGATGAAGACAAGGAATTCGTGGTTGATGATATGAAATTATCAAAAGGTGAAGAGAACATTTCACTCTGCTTGGTAGGAAAAATTCTATCTAGCATGCAGATTGGAAGAGAGGTGCTAAAATCAAATCTTCATCAAATTTGGAGGGTTGGGAAAGGCTTTGTGGTGGAAAAGGTGGGGGAAAATATGTTCATATTCAAGTTTCATCATGGTATGGATAGAAATAGGGTTCTACAACTGGGGCCTTGGTTCTTTGACAAATCTCTTATAATATTAGCTATACCGGAAGCGAATCGAAATCGAGCATCTATAGAGTTCTCTAAGGTGGCCTTTTGGGTGCAATTTCATAACTTGCCACTTGGATGCATGAACATGAAATGGGATGAGAAACTTGGTGAATTGGTGGGACAAGGAAGTTAAAGAAGGTGTGAATGGGGAATGCTGGGGTAGATATATAAGGATTCCTATAATTTTAGATGTCACCAAACCTCTACTGAAGGAAATCAAGACAAGATTAGGAGTACATGGAGAGGTTTCTTGGAATCCTCTAAAATATGAGAAGTTACCAGATTTCTGCCACTGTTGCGAGAGGATTGGTCATGTTATTAAGGAGTGTGAGAATGATGTGATGAACTTATCTGAGGAACAATATGGACATTGGATTGGAGCTTCAATGACTGAAAAGTGGAGTAATAGAAGAAACCCGGGTAACTGGAATAGTGAAGATAAGACTAAATTCTCCACCATGCGAGGCAGAGGAAGAAGGAGGGAAAAATCGGGCTTGATGGATATTGATGGAATTGGCCAGAATCTATCGCCAGAGCGAAGAGAGCTGGCGGTTCAAGATGAAGGTGCATATATGGAGAGGGAGACGTTACAGGAGAGGATGAAGGCAAAATCTAAGGAATCTATTGATATGACAGTTGGAGGAAATAAGGTTGATCTAAATTCAAATTTCATTAATTATTTCCTTCCTAATTTAAAGGAATTGTCAAATTCCTTAAAGAATAATTTTTCTTAAGGAGATAATTCAATGGGGGATTCTAGTGAATTACGTGAAAAAAAAAAAAGAAAGGGTTTTATATCCCTTTGGTGGAGCAAGACGCTTGTAAGGACCTTAAAAGAGGAGGGCATGTGACAAAGGGGAAAGTTGACAAAAAGAGGGTGACTTGGCTATTATTGGATGTGTTAAAAAAGGAAAAGATCATGAGCTAGTGGCAATCAATAAGGGGAATGCAAACAAGGATGGGAATTTTTTAACAAAAGGAAGGCATGGTTGTAATTTGAGTGAAGCTGGCGGCATAGGCCATGCATCACCGAAGGGTTTACGTTGCTGGAAGAGGATGGCTAGGGTGAACCCGAAGGATGAGAATGAGGCAATTCATGCATAAGTTAAAACAAAAAGGAATCCCGAGGAGGAAGCCTGGTCGTCTATGTTCGGAAAGAAAAGAAAGACACAAATGGTGGTGGACTCCACAGATGAAATTATATCGGCGGTGACTGGTAACCAGTCATGCCGATATCCCTGAGTATGATTATAAGGAATGTTCAGGGGTTTGGGAACCCTCAAGCAATCCGATCCTTGCGGGAGGTTATCCGTAAAAAAATATCCCTCTCTGGTATTTTTATCAGAGACAAAATTTTCAACGAATGAAATGGAGGCTCTAAGATGACAGTTGAATTTCAATAACCGTTTTACATGTGATTCCATTGGCACTGGTGTTGGAAAAACTCTTCTATGGGGGGAGGACATTAATATGAGGATTATTGGCTACTCTAGGTGACATATTTATGCAATTATTGAAGATAATAAGAAGTGGAGATTCACCAGTTTCTATGGGGATCCGATTCAAGCACAAAGAGATCAATCGTGGATGTTGATTCGAAGAATCCATCAGGAATCAAACAGGGGGTGACAAACCTACCATGGGTGACTGGAGGGAATTTTAATGAGATTATGTTTAGGAGGAAAGATTGCGTGGGTCGACGGAGGGTGACAACCGGGCTTCCATGGAAAACTTTAGGTGCGTGATTGGGAGATAAATCTAATATATCTTGGATGCAAAGGAGATCTATTCACATGGAATGATAAAAGAGAGGGAACTGACAATGTTCGAAAGAGGCTATATCATTTCTTGTGCAGTCCAGAATGTAGAAGCTTGTTCAAAAACGCTGTTGTCACAAATCTTGAGTTTGGGCATTTGGATCACGGTGTAATCGAGCTTTGCCTTTGGTCAATCAATAGGGACAACAATTACAGAAGGGATGGTGGAATAAGGAGAATTAAATTTGAGGAGTACTGGACCCAACATCCAAACTATGTTGATGTTATTAAGAATTGCTGGAATAATGTTTTAGCGCCTACAAATGCTACTATAACACCCCCAAACTAAAATACCTTGTTGATTATAATGTAGGAAGTGTTATTCTCTTTAATGTTAATTGAACATTAAATATAAAAGACAGTTCAATTTAAATCTTAACTTAAACAAAAGTCTCAAGTTAAATTTGTCAATATTAAATTCGAAGTACTTAAATAATAAAAATTTTGCAGCAGAAACTTAATCAAATAACAACCAATAAGTTTGAGCTAAATCATCAAAATAAGAATAATTAATCATAAAGCGATTGTTTTAAATCCTTATTCAAAATATACTACTCAGTCGAGTTCGCCCCCAAGGTGTTCTCCGGCAATTACTCCTCACCTAAAAATATTAAGAAACAACGGAATGAGCTAAAACCCAGTAAATAAAATCTTACACATACTTATCAAACACATGCGCATCCAATTCCATTTTAAAACATGTGTGCTTGAAATATACAATTATAGATCATTTATAACTTTATTACATTTGATTTCGTTTTACATTATTCATTATTTTTCTTTCCATGCAAACTTGTCACATTCCTTTCTTTACTATTTTCATTGCATTCATTTCTTTTCTTTATTCGCGAGCTCACTTGTGTAGTGTTCAGCCAATCAGAGGCAGTGGGTCATTATTACGGAACCTGTTTGACTATCGGGCCTTGATAGTATCATTCATTTACATTGTATCGCTGGACAAGCCAAACGACCATTCATTCACATTATATCGCTGGACAAGCCAAACGATTATCCATTCACATTATATCGCTGGACAAGCCAAACGATTATCCATTCAAATTAACCATTAACCATTGTGGGGTCCTCCGGTTCCCCTCATCTTATTTCTCACTCACGACTTTCATGGCATAAACACACACTAGGTGTTTAAAATTTTTTAATTGATTATATTCATACTACAACCTTCATGTATAGGTATGAACGTATTTACATTCATTAACATTACAATACAATACAACACAGATATCATAATAATAATAAAAATATAGTTAAACATAATATCGAGCGATAGCACAATGATAAATCAATTCAGCATCAAAGTTTACAAACATTAAAGTATGCGTAAAGTTTTACTTACCTGACGTCCTTAGTAAAACCAAATGTCTAGAGAGTGCTTCAAGGGGTCAACTCTCAAAGTACCAAAACTATTAAATTGTACGCATTAAAATGTTTTATCAATTTCACATAATCATTGAGGACAAGTATAAAATCTACATCTTAAAAGAATACCCTAAAAATTTTCACACCCAAAATAGTAGTCGTTTGAATAAAGATTCTAGTACCGATCAAACTCTACGTAAATAACAATTAAAACTATTCCATCAACTTATATCATGTCCGTACATGTTTGAGGTTACCCAATTTAAGTCATTCCCCGTGCATAAATACACGCAATCTATTTAACTATTAAATTACATTACTTATACTATTCCAATAAATAAATCATCAATCTGAAGCATTCATTGTATGTAAATTCTACCATAGAAATTCTCTTAATGCTGCAAGGTTATAAGCTATAAACTTTCTCCTGAAAACTTATTAAATCAAGAAGTTCATAGAAACTTACAGAAACACATCCTTCTTTGAAACTTTGTCCACGATGCTAGAATTTGCTAGAACTTGAATATTGTTACCGAGAAGAGAAATAAATGACCCAAGTTCTAGATAAGTTTCAAATCGCCTTTTTTTTTAATAAAGAAGGAGAGGCAGAAGTTTTCACTTTGATGCCGCCAATGCTTCAAAGGTTTTGAGAAATTCTCTTATAAACAAAGTGCGCAGTCAAAGTCTAGGGTTAGGGTACTTAAAACTCTAAGCTTTAGGAGAAATATGAATTATGATTGGTTTATAGGTTCTATTAGTTGGGCTTGCGCGTACTTTTCAAGGTTAAGAAAGTTTCCAAAACTTTGGAAATCTTTATATAATTTTTTGTTTATTTAAAATAATTTATAAATTTAATTAATCTCATTACACATTTATAATAGGTCGACAATTTTGATAACTAATATCAATTATATTAAAATTGTACTAGGCACATTTGAGTCACTAGATCACTTCAAAGTGTTTCTCTGCAAGATATTTAATTAATTCATTTCAAGCATTAAATCAGATAACATGGAGAATTAAATAAATAATCATGATAATTTGATGCACAATTAATAATTAAAAGTAAAATTAGTTGGGGTGTTACAATTTCCCCTCACCTAAAAATAATTTCAACCTCAAAATTAAAAAGTACAAAACAAATGTGGATGCTTGACATGCATCTCGTCCTCGCGCTCCCAGGTTGCCTCTTCTACTGCATGATTTTTCCATAACACCTTGACTGAACGAATCTTCTTTTGTCTTAATTCTTTTTTCTCTCGGTCCAAAATCCTAATGGGTGCTTCTTCTTAGGTAAGGTCTATGCGGAGGTCCAAAGCGTCATAACTAAGGACATGAGACGGGTCAGGAAGATACTTCCTTAACATCAAAACGTGGAATACATTATGAACTCCTGACATCGCCGGTGGTAACACAAGTCGATAAGCTAACTCTCTGATTTTGTCCAATATTTCGAAAGGTCCTACAAAGCGAGGACTTAATTTGCCTCTCTTCCCTAACCTCAAAACACCTTTCAAAGGAGTGACCTTTAGAAATACTTTATCGCTAACAACAAACTCCAATGGCTTCCTTCTTTTATCTGCATAACTCTTTTGTCTACTTTGAGTGATTTTCATCCGCTGTCGAATCTTTTCAACTATACCAATCATTTTCTAAACAATCTCAGGACACAATAGTTTTCGTTCTCCGACTTCATCCCAATGAATAGGCGATCGACATTTTCTCCCATACAACGCCTTTTAAGGTTCCCTATCAATTGTAGCTTGATAGCTATTATTATAAGAGAACTCGACAAGAGGTAATATCACTTCCCAAGTACTTTGAAAATCAATAACATAGGCTCTCAGCATATTCTCAAGGGTTTGAATGGTCCTTTCCGATTGCCGATCAGACTGTGGATGAAAAGCTGTGCTGAACCGCAACTTGGTACCCATAGCTTTATGCAAGACTTTCCAGAAAGTAGATGTAAACTTCGGATCATGATAAGACATAATCGACAATGAAACTCCATGAAGCCTTACTATTTCACGCACGTACAATTGAGCATATTGCTCCATCTTGTAGGTATTTTTTACCGGCAAGAAGTGTGATGACTTCGTAAGCCGATCAACAATTACCCAAATAGAATTGTAGCCTTTCAAAGTCTTCGGTAGCCCCAAAATAAAATCCATACTGATGTGCTCCCACTTCCACTCAGGTATCATAAGTGGTTACAGAAGACCAGAAGGTCGTTGATGCTCAGCCTTAAACTACTGACACGCAAGACAACGTTGTACATAGTCTGCTACATCTCGACTCATGGCAATCCACCAATAATGCTCCCTTAGACTCTGATACATCTTCATACTTCCTGGATGAATTGAGTATGGAGTGTCATGTGCTTCACTCAAAATTTCTCATTTTAACTTAACAGTGTTTGGTACTACCAATCTACCATCGTAACGAAGAGCTCCATCAGTAGTGATGACGAAGTCAGTACGTTCGCCATCTTCCACCTCTGTTCGAAATTTCAAAAGTTGTGGATCCAATTGTCATGGCTTAATTCTTTCAAAAACAGTTGGATAAACCATCAAAATAGCGAGATAACCAGAATCGTCTTGAGGTGAAATTTCCAGTCCAAATCTCTGAATCTCCCTTAACAATGGTTTCTGAATAACTTGTAAACAAACAATATAACCTGAATTCTTTCTATTCAAATCATTTTCTACCACATTAGCCTTGCCCGGGTGATAATTGATTTCACAATCATAATCTTTGACAAGTTTTAACCACCTTCGTTGCCTCATATTCAACTCCTTCTATGTGAAGAAATACTTGAGACTTTTATGATCCGTGAAGATTTCACATCTAACCCCATAAAGGTAGTGTCTCCAAATCTTCAACGCAAACACAACCGCTGCGAGCTCAAAATCGTGGGTAGGGTAATTCTTTTCATGATCTTTTGGTTGTCTTGAGCCATAAGCAATTACCTTACCATGTAGTATAAGCACACAACCAAGACCATTCTTCAAAGCATCACTGAGAATGACAAACCTTTCGTTACCTACAGGAAATGTTAAGACTGGGGCAGTTGTTAAACGCTCCTTCAACTCTTGGAAACTCTGTTCGCACGACCACTGGAATTTCACATTCTTCCATTAGCTGAGTTAATGGGAGGTAACTTCTGAAAATCCTTCTACAAATCTTCGATAATAGCCCACTAATCCCAGAAAGCTACGAACTCCACCATCATTAGTCGGAGCTAGCCAACTTTTAATTACTTCAATCTTGCCGGGATCAACTGTTATACCTTCTTTTGATATGATGTGCCCCAAAATGGTACTCTATCCAACAAAACTCGCATTTCTTAAACTTAGCAAATAACTCATTCTTACGAAGGGTTTCCAGCACCGTCTAGAGGTGTTGCTCATGCTCCTCCTTAGAGTGAGAATAAATCAAAATGTCATCAATAAATACAATGATGAATTGATCTAAGTATTCTTTAAAACATGATTCATAAGATCCATAAATGCTACAGGGGCATTCTTCTCTGAGCTTCAATTGGTGATACCCAAAACGAAGATCAATCTTGGAAAAATAACTTGCACCTTGAAGTTGATCAAATAAATCTTCAATCTTTGGCAGTGGGTACCTATTCTTGATAGTCACCTTGTTTAGCTCGTGATAGTCAATACACAGCCCCATCGTTCCATCCTTCTTCTTTACAAACAAAATAGGAGCACCCCATAGGGAAAAACTAGGCCGAATAAATTTTTTATCCAACAATTCTTGCAACTGAACTTTGAGTTCCTTGAGTTCAGCAGGGGCCGTACGATATGGAGCTTTAAATATTGGGGTTGTACCAGGCACAAGGTTAATGATAAAGTCAATTTCCCTATCTGACGGTAGACCTAGTAGATCCTTGGGAAACACATCAACAAACTCTCGTACTATAGGTACATTTTCTATAAAAGGATCTTCTTTTGGTAACTCTATCAATGATGCTAAGTACCCTATACATCCTTTATTCAGCAATTGCCAAGCCTTCATAGCAGAGATAAAAGGACTACGAGGTTTTGACTTTGCCCCCACAAAACAAAAACTGGGCACTCCAAGGGGTTGAAATAACACTTTTTTTCATGATAGTCAATAGTTACATAGTGCTTCGATAACCAATCCATCCCCAAAATAATGTCAAAGTCATGGAAATCTAAGATGATAAGGACGGCTGATAGTACGTGTTATTCTATCACTAATGGATAGTCATTTATAACTCTACTCGCCTCCAGAATCTTGCCCGAAGGTGTAGATACATAAAATGGTGCCTCTAAATATACAAATGACATCCCTAATTTATGAGCTAGCAAAGGTTTAATGAACGAATGAGTAGCACCATAATCAAACAAAATACAAGCAACCATTCCACATACAAAATAATACCTGAAACAACAGTCGGGGAGTTAGCAGCGTCTTCTTTAGTCATCGTAAAAACTTGAGCCTGGATCCTTTTCTTGTCATTGTTGTTGTAGATATTTCCATCAAAATATTTAGCAAGATGACTGCATTTGCTGCACCTAAAACACAAGCATGTACCCATACTACATTCACCAAGGTGTTCCTTACCACACTTTTGGCATGTCTTCCTCAGTTGTTTTCCTTGTTACTTTTTGTTGTCATTTCCACCACCAAATTTCCTTTTCTGATTATCCCCGTTCCAGAAATTTCTCTTAGAATTGCTTCTATTATGTTTCTGACCACTTATATGGAACTTTTTCTAGTCTGAGATTAAGCGTTATGCTTTTTCCACTAACAATGCTTTGTTGACCACTCCATTATAGGTAGAAAGCTCGAACGGAATCATTGCTTGCTTGATTCTGGATCTCAACCCTTCCTCAAAGCGTCTGGCTCGACTCTCTTCCATTGCCACCAAATCTAGAGCAAACGTCACTAATCGTGCAAAAGTTGCTTCATACGCAATGACGGTTTTACTTCATTGCTCTAACTTGACAATTTCTCTCTCCTTTTTCTTGTCGAATGCTTTTTGAGAAGTAATGATTGAAAAATGCGTTCTTGAACATATCCCAAGTGAAGGCCTCAACATCATTTTCATTTTGGCGTTTAATCAGCCACCACCAATCATACGCATCTCCTTGTAACATGTAAGAAGCAAAGTCAACCTTATCCGCATTAGTGCACTTCACAACAATGAATTTTTTCCATCTCAGTAATCCACATTTCAACTCTAAATGGGTCGGTAGTTCCTTCGAATGGTGGGGGATATAACTTCTTAAATTCAAAAAAAAAAAATTGTTGACCATTTTGCGGAGGGGCCACATTTTGTTGTTGAGCTTGTCCTAAAGTGGCTATTACTTGCATAAATGTTTCCAAAGTCAACGGGGTGCCATGTTGATCGTTCCCCATCTCATTATCGTTCACCCCAATTGGTTCACCACTAATACCATTTATAGCATTCCTAGGAGGCATTGTGGTACAAAGAGATCAATCTTAATGACTTAACACGTCTACCATTTCACTGTAATTTCATATAACATACAAAATCATACACTAAATATCATTCTAACAATTAAACATTAAATATTACCAAGAGATTGCGAGAAGACCTCTTGTGGCGTGACTCAATAGTTTTCCTCCTTTTATATTATAAAAAGTTTATGAAGTCTACAGAATTGTCTAAACATTTGCTCTAATACCAAACTGTAACACCCCCAAACTAAAATACCTTGTTGATTATAAATTAGGAAATGCTATCATCTTTCATGTTAATTAAGCATTAAATATGAAAGACATAGTTCAATTTAAATCTTAACTTAAACAAAAGTCCCAAGTTAAATTTATGAATATTAAATTCAAAGTATTTAAATAATAAAAATTTTACATCGGAAACTTAATCAAATAACAACCAATAAGTTTAAGCTAAATCGTCAAAATAAGAATAACTAATCATAAAGCAATTGTTTTAAATCTTTATTCAAAATATTTTACTGAGTCGATTTCGCCCACAAGGTGTTCTCCCGCAATTACTCCTCACATGAAAATATTAAGAAACAACGGAATGAGCTAAAGCCCAGTAAGTAAAATCTTACACATACTCAGCAAACACATGCGCATCCAATTCCATTTTAAGACATTTGTGCTTGAAACATATAATTATAGATCATTTATAACTTTATTACATTTTATTTCATTTTACATTATTCATTACTTTCTTTCCATGCAAATTTGTCACATTCATTTCTTTACTATTTTCATTGCATTCATTTCTTTTCTTTATTGGCGAGCTCACTAGTATAGTGTTCAGCCAATCAAAGGCAGTGAGTCATTATTATGGAATCAATTTGACTACCAGGACCTGATAGTATCATCCGTTCACATAATATCATTGGACAAGCCAAACGATCATTCATTCAAATTATAACGTTGGACAAGCCAAACGATTATACATTCAGATTAACCATTAACCATTGTCGGGTCTGCTGGTTCCTCGCATCTCATTTCTCACCCATGTCCTTCATGGCATAAACACACACAAGGTGTTTAAACTTTTATTTAATTGGTTTATATTCATACTACAAACCTTCATGTATAGGTATGAACGTTTTTACATACATTAAAATTACAATACAATACGCCACATATATCATAATAATAATAAAATACAATTAAACATAATATCGAGCGACAACACAATGTAAATCAATTCAGCATCAAAGTTTACAAACATTAAAGTATGCGTAAAATTTTACTTACCTGGCGTCCTTAGTAAAATCAAATGTCTAGAGAGTGTTTCGAGGGGTCAACGCTTAAAGTGCCAAAACTATTGAAATTTACACATTAAAATATTTTATCAATTTCATATAATCATTGAGGACAAGTATAAAATCTACATCTTAAAATAATACCCCAAAATAGAAGTCGTTTGAATAAAGATTCTAGTACCGATCAAACTCTACTTAAATAACAATTAAAACTATTCCATCAACTTATATCATGTCCGTACATGTTTGAGGTTACCCAATTCAAAGTCATTCCCCGTGCATAAATACACGCAATCTATTTAACTATTAAATTACGTTACTTATACTATTCCAATAAATAAATCATCAATCTGAAGCACCATCATTCATTGTATGTAAATTCTACCATAGAAACTCTCTTAATGCTGCAAGGTTATAAGCTATAAAATTTCTCCTGAAAACTTATTAAATCAAGAAGTTCATAGAAACTTACATAAACACGTCCTTCTTAGAAACTTTGTCCACGATGACAGAATTTGCTAGAACTTGAATATTGTTACCGAGAAGAGAAATAAATGACCCAAGTTCTAGATAAGTTTCAAATCGCCTTTTTTTTATAAAGAAGAAGGAGAGGCAGAAGTTTTCACTTTGATGCCACCAATGCTTCAAAGGTTTTGAGAAATTCTTTTATAAACAAAGTGCGCGGTCAAAGTCCAGGGTTAGGGTACTTATAACTCTAAGCTTTAGGATAAATATGAATTATGATTGGTTTATAGGCTCTATTAGTTGGACTTTCGCGTACTTTTCAAGCTTAAGAAAGTTTCCAAAACTTTGGAAATCTTTAAATCATTTTTTGTTTATTTAAAATAATTTATAAATTTAATTAATCTAATTACACATTTATAATCATAATAGGTCAACAATTTTGATAACTATTATCATTTAGATTAAAATTGTACTAGGCACATTTGAGTCGTTAGATCACTTCGAAACATTTCTCACCAAGACATTTAATTAATTCATTTCAAGCATTAAATCAGATAACATGGAGAATTAAATAAATAATCATGATAATTTGATGTATCATTAATAATTAAAAGTAAAATTAGTTGGGGTATTACAGCTAACTTGCAAGAAAGGTTAGTGCGTTGTGGAGATCAATTTCAGCAATGGAGTAAGTCTAAGTTTGGGAATTTAAGGAAAAATATTAAAAGGCTAGCAAAGGATGTGGACAATTTTATGATGAAAAATGTTTCCCCTCGAAATTTACAAATGATCAATTTTAAGGAGAAGGAGTTGGACGATTTATGGGAGGCTGAGGAAATTTTTTGGAAGCAACGGTCTCGTGAAAACTGGCTGAAATTGGGAGAACGAAATATGAAATTTTTCCATACGCAAGCTTCCTATAGGAAACAAATGTACCAAATTGATGGGATTATTGACAATTCGGGGAACTGGTCAGACGATTTTGAGGAGGTGGAAAGCACATTTCAGAATTATTTTGAGGATATTTTCTCTTCAACAAATCTGACTGAAGAGAGAATAAAGCTATCACCCAGTATGTTTCTAAATCTGTAACCGACAGCATGAAAGAAGGATTGTGTTCTGAGTTCATGATAGAAGAGATTAAGATCGCAATCGGGCAGATGTATCCGACGAAGGCTTCGAGTCCAGATGGGATTCCAGCGCTATTCTATCAAAGGTATTGGAAAATTTAGCCCTAAAATTACTACAAAGTGCTTGGATATTCTTAATAACGACGCTTCTTTGGATGCGTTCAACCATACGCATATTGTCCTTATTCCAAAGACTCAGAATCCATAGAAAGTTACGGAGCTTCGACCGATTAGCTTATGCAATGTTTATTATAAAATAATTGCAAAAGCCCTTACTAATCGGCTGAGACCAATTTTGGATGGTTTGATTTCAGAAAATCATATTGTTCCGGGAAGACTTATCACTCATAATGTCATTCTGGTTTTGAAAGTATTCACTATATCAAGAATATGAGAAGAGGACGACAGGGCTAGATTGCGTTGAAGCTCGACATGAGTAAAGCCTATGATAGAGTAGAATGGAACTTCTTGAGGAGTATGATGGAAAGCATGGGTTTTGTGAATGCATGGATTAATAAAATTATGAAATTTCGTTCTCGATTCTAATCAGTGGGAAACCTAGGGGTTACCTCAAACCTGGTAGGGGGTTAAGGCAAGGAGATTTGTCATCTCCTTACCTTTTTCTTCTGTGTGGTGAAGGTTTGTCTTCATCCATCAAGAATGCGGAGGTTTGTGAGTTAATACATAGGGTTCGAATTGTCCGAGATTATCACATTTATTCTTTGTAGATGATAGCATTCTTTTTGTTTGAGCAAATGAGAAGGAAGCTCATGTGATTAAATATATTCTAGAGGATTATGAAGTTGCCTCAGGCCAAAAAATAAACTTGGAGAAATATGCTCTTTCTTTTAACCCAAACATAAGGGAGGAAGCGAGGATCAAGATTCAGTCCATTCTAAATATTACCATGGTACAGTGCCATGAACGATATTTAGGCCTTCCTTCAATGCCGGGCAGGAATAAGAAAGCATTGTTTGCTAGTATCAAAGAGGGGTTTTTGGAAAAGCTTCAAGCTTGGAAGGAATCCTTGTTTTCTTATGCAGGGAAAGAAACTCTTATTACGACAGTGGTGCAAGAAATTCCAAATTATCATATGAGTATTTTCAAACTTCCAGTGGCTTTATGAAAGGAGCTAAACATGTTATGTGCAAACTTCCGGTGGTGTTTTACCAATGGTAGGAAGAAAATACATTAGCTTCTTGGTCTAAATCATGTGCTCCTAAATCGTATGGGAGATGGGCTTCAAAGAACTATAACTTTATAACCAAGCAATTTTGGTAAAATAATGTTGGAGGTTAATCTATAATCATTATTCTCTTATGGCTAGTGTGATTAAAGGGAGATACTTTCATTCTGGTACATTGTTGGAGGCTAAATCTGGACGTAATCCCTCTCTCATTCGGAGAAGTATTTTATGGGAAAGAAGGTTTTGACGAAGGGTACCTAATGGAGGATAAGGGATGGAAAGTCTATAAGGACAATTGGATTCCTCTCCCATCAACTTTCAGACCTTACTCCCAACCAAAATTGCCCATTGACACTTGTTTTAGTGAGTTAATCACCCCATCAAAGGGATGGAACACTACTCTCATCAAGGATAGTTTTCTGCCTGAGGAAGCAGACAGCATTATGAGCATCTCATTAAGCATGAATGGAGGGGAAGACAGGATTTTTTGGCATTATGAGAAAAATGGGTGATTTTTTAGTAACGTCTCGATCCTCGAGGGTTAAACATACATGTAATTTCACAATTTTGAAATCTTCAATTCGATACAAACCCTAATTTTGAGAAAATTTCCAAATTGAAAATTCTTCATTTACCCACGATGGAAAAACCCTGACCTTAAATAACGGAAACATTAAACTTATCCATGATCAGAATCTTAATCATTAAATAGTGGAAGCGATAAAGTGTCTTAAATGCATAATTAATAAAATCTCAAAAAACTGAATTAAATTGTGAAATAAAGTCAAAACTTGAGATCCATAATTCATGAAGCTTTCACTCATCATAATTTGTAGAAAATTATAACGTAAAATAAACTACTTAAATAACCAAGTTTAACAGAATACATTTTCCTAATTTTTAAATCAAATCATAAACTGAAAACATAAATTTCTATGATCTAACAGGTTATGGCAGTCTCCCACTCATGCTACTCGCCATCACCACTTGCATTATAAATAACTGTGGGGGAATGAGTCCACATGTCATAAATGCAATCATGACATAACATAACTGAACTTGACATATATCATAAATGAAATAAAGTAACATACTTGATCATGACATGGCTTAACATAGCACGCAGATAACACGTGTCTCAAACAGAATCATTTAACAATCTTAATCATATCTTGTCTTGGCATATCCCCTAGTTAACAACCTAATCAGAACAGATCACACGTTAACTGAAACAGAATGGCACACATCGGGCGACGAAATAGATGACACACATTGGGCGACAGAACAGATGGCACTCGTAGGTGATGGAAAAAGTGAACAGATAACACCTCATTAGTGATGAAAAACATTTACAGATGAGACCCAATATATGACCAAAATATGAACAGATGACACCCTATGTGTGATAAAAGCATGAACAGATGATACACATTCGTTTAACAGAACAAAACGTGAACAGTCCTGATTTCTTGTTAACTAAGGGTCGTGCTTAAGTTCATATCTTGCTTAATTATCACTTGACTGAATTAACATAACTTACAGAATCCAACGTGTGATAATAATTAATCATATAATGCATACTGATACATGTAACAGAATCAACATGATAACATACTAACGTAAAATCAGTCATACCCAAATATTTATCTCATGATAATCAAATTAATAATTGAACAATAAACAATTACCAAAGTGTTAACAAAATATAATAATTATAAAAAATGGTTAAACAGATAATAAATACATGATACAATTAAATCTCAGAGTCACATCGTTATATAAGTCAATTTACACAAACATATATATAAACATAACATGCTTATAGATAATTAAAGCTGATGAGAATAACACATATTACATTTATCACACGTATGTCACATTACAATGTAAATTCACTTACACAAAGCATATATATTTATCACACATGGGTCACATTAGATATCAATTCACTTACACAAAGCATATACATTTATAACAACGAGAGTCACACCATCATGTAAGCCCACATACCTGAAGCGGAAGAATGAACTAAACAATTTAATGACCTGAAATCCAAAAATATATAATCACTAGATTGTTTTGAAATAAATCAATACGAACACATTTTAAATATCATATAAATAGAAAATATAGATTTAATTAAAATAGTGCAAAGCGGTCAGAACGAGGTCGAAAAACAATATATCGGATCCAAAAGTCAAATGATAAAGCTTTGGGTCAAACGGTTCAGACCAGGCTGGTTCAGTTTTATCTGATGGACCAGTTCAGACTGGTTCGGGTAAAGTGAACCAGTATGGTTCGTGTTGAACCGGTTCATGGCAGAACTAACCTGCCGAACGAGAAAAAAAATGGAAGGAAGGAGCAGAAGAGAACGACGAGAAAGTGAGAAAACATAGGGGAATGGAGAGAGAAGCAGAGGTGATAGCGAGAGAAAAACAGTAGGAGAAATATGAAGCAAAAGATGGAAAAGAAAAGAACAAAAGAAGGAAAAAGAAGAGAGACAGAGGAAAAAGGATATGAAACAGAGAGAAAAATATAGACTGGGAGAAACAGAGAGGGGGACGAAGAGAAGAAACAGAAACTTACCGACGTGAAGACGTGGCAGCGCTGGAAGTAATCCTCATATGAGAGAAACTTTTTTCTACTCTGATTTAACACACTGTGGTTAGGATTATGGATGCAACCCTAATGCATTCTCTTATATATTAATTATGAAATTTACCCATCTATCCCTATATGATAAAACCAAAAATTTCATTCTCCCTGCATTGTGATGTGCGATTTTTACATCTCCCATAGAGCCAAAATTATGTCCAAATTCATCAGTCTAAATTGATGATTAAATTGATATCTATCAATTCATTAATTAATTTCTTTTATTTACTAATTATCCATTAATGAAAAAATAACAAAATAATTAATTTGAACATTAATTTTACTCTTCACCAATTTAGTGATGACACTCATTTCATATGAGAATCCAGAAGTGTGTACCTTGGTCCAAAATATGTTTTTGGTACAACTGATGTTGTTTCTCATTCACGTCCTTATGAGATACTCTTGAGTCTGAATGGACTCATATGAATAAAGTTATGAGATTTAAATACCCGGCTAATTTATCTCTATAAATTCCTGACATATTTAATCATGATTTATTAAATCCCGACATCGTATGACTCCACTATAGGTTTGACGCCGAATAAACTCTCAATTAATGCGTGTTACATTTTCTGTTGATGCAAATAAATATTTATATTTCATGGTCCACAAAATATTTTATGATATTACCCTTCGTGAATATATGTAGATGATATTTTGCTTGTAACCAATGATAAGGGTTTGTTTCATGAGATGAAACAATTCCTTTCTAAAACAATTTATATGAAGGATATGCACGAGGCATCTTATGTCATTAGCATTAAGATTCACAGAGACAAGCTTCAAGTCATTTTAGGATTGTCTCAAAAAACCTGTATCAATAAATTTTTAGAGAGATTTCAGAGAAGGATTGTTCACTAAGTGTAGCTCCTATTGTGAAGGGTGAGAAGTTCAATTTGAACCAATGCCCGAAGAACGATCTTGAGAGATAACAAATGAAGAACATTCCATATGCTTCTGCTAGCGGAAGCATGATGTATGCTCAGGTCTGCATGAGGCCAGCCATTTTATTTGTTGTAAGAGTGTTAAGACGATATTAGAGTAATCCAGGTATGGACCACTAAAGAGCTGCAAACAAAGTGATGAGATATCTTCAAGGAACCAAAGACTATATGCTTATGTATAGACGAATAGATAATTTGAAAGTACTTGGATACTCAGATTCTGAATTTGTTGGTTGTGTTGATTGAGCAAATCAACATCTGGGTACATTTTTATGATGGCCAGTGGAGTTGTATCATGGAGGAGTGTCAAGTAGACCTTGAGTGCTACTTCTACTATGAAAGTTGAGTTCGTTACTTATTTTGAGGCTACTTCGCATGGTGTATGGTTTAAGAGTTTTATATTTGGGCTTAGAGTTATGGATTATGTTTCTAGGCTACTCAGAAATTTATGTGATAATTTAGCTGCTGTTTTTTATGGCTAAGAATAATAAAAGTGGGAGTCAAAGTAAACATCAATATTAAGTACTAGCCATAAGGTAATGTGTTAAGGAAAAGAATGTGATCATTGAGGAAGTAAGTATTGAATTGATTATCATTGATCATTTGACTAAAGGGATGCCATCATTGAAATTCAAGGGTCGTGTAGAGGAAATGGAACTTGGTTCCACTATGTAATTATATATACAATTTATGAATGAAACTCTTTTTTAAATTTTCTCATATTTATGTGCACATTAATTTATTTGAGAAAATTCATCTGTATTGGACCAAGAATAAACATAGGGTTTATTCATTAACTGTTATCACATAAAGAAAAGCTTGAGAACTAAGTACATCGTAATACATGGAAGATAATACTCGTTGTCGGAGGACTTGTCACCATGATTTATGTGTTTATATCTTAAGAAAGATAATAAATAAGGTTAAGTTAAGGCATCAATCAGGTAAAACATGTGGACGAAGTGGGAGAATGTAACTATTTCTCATTAATGGCCACCAAACAGACCAATTTATGGTCCAGACATTTTTTTTCTTTCATAAATTAAATGCTCACAAAACTAGAACGTTTCCTCATTGTTTGAGAAGATAATGGTAACGTTTTAGCCATAAAGCTTGATGGGAGCTAGGCTATATATAGAGGTTTTGGTCCTTAAGCTCAAAAACACAATTCAAAAAGCTATATCATCAACTTAGAGTGTTTAAGAGTTTAGAAGAGTCAAAAATTATGTGAGAAAAAACAAAGATTGTGAGGTTTGAGTTTGAACACCAATGGTCGACCAGAACCTTTGCCTCCAACCATTGGTGTTCAAACTCAAACCTCACAATCTTTGGCCTCCAACCATTGGTGTTAAAACTCAAGACCATCGAGATGGCCAAGGTTCTCTTCACTCCCCTATGGCCGAGGCTCCCCTCAAGAATCTAGGAGCGAGGCCATGGTTATGGTCGAGGTCCATCCTACACCACCACGGATGAGGTTACGAGGATAGTCGAGGCCTCTTCGACGTCCATGGCCAAGCTAACTAAGATAGTTAGGGCACATCCGCTGACGGGACGTACGTGAATGTAATAATTAATTATACAAGGAAAGAGCAATTGAATTGGAACCCGTATAAGAAAAACTCTAAAGGTCACTTTAGGGGGTTGAACCAGGAAAGGAATGTCCACACTTATGGACCCATGAATATCTCCCTTCCCTATAGGAATAAATGGGGAGATACGTTGAACATGGATAAATAACTGTTGAAGAATTGTTATAAATAGATGGTGCACCTCACCCAAATGGTATGTATTCTCTTTGAGTCAAATTCATTCTCCTAAGACAATCTACTAACTTGATCGTCAGAGTATATTAGGTTGGGCACTACACCAGAGTTAAGATAGTCATTCTTTCTTGCAGGTGGATCGTGAGCTCATCATCTTGCAAAGTGTGGCATCGCAATTGACCATAGATTCCCAGCATCTACAGGAGGTTGGAGATATTTTTCCTAATTAGTTTTATAAAATACATTTGGGCTCTCTAAATTAACAAAATTTAAATTGTATAGATCAAGTTTATAACTCAAGTTAATTTGGAGGATGTATACACTAACATTTTACCCCATTCTTTATAGTATGTGATTAACATATTAACTCATAAATATAAGATACAAAAATCAATTTTGTAGCATGAGTAATTAATAGGCCTTCAATTTTGAGGCATAAGTGAGATAGTAATTATGACATATAACCTCATTTCCGATTACTAGTCAAGCAGCACGTGCGATGCATGTGCCTCGACATAGGATATTTAACTCATTAAGAAAATTTATCCGAGTCGAGGTATAGAATGATATATACAATGATGAAGAAAATTTTCGAGTCGAATAGAGTAAAGCAAATTATTTACAGAAAAAGATACTTGCTTAATGTACTCACTATTAATTTTCTTTCATTAAGACTTAAGATATTCTTTTATTTCGCGCTACATAAAATAGTTAGCTTTAAAAATATTGAGTTAATTTGAGACTAATCATTTATTTAATGTAGAATAATTCAAAGATGATTGGGGGTAATATTGTCTGAAACTATTTTCTCAACTTCGACACTTCTATATATAAGATATAGATAGATAGTTATTAAAAAAGATAGTAGCATCATAACATGGTTAATAAATATGTCCTCTTAAGATTTGAATAGTTCCTTCATTTTCTCAAATTTTCTAAAATTTATGAATTTTGAAACAAATGAAAAAAAAGAAAGAAAGAGGAAATTAAAAAATACGAATTACTAATTAAATTCAAAATCTTAACCTTCATTTTGTAATGTGAAAACCAATCTTTTAAGTAACGTGCATTTAATGAAAGTATGCCAATGCTAAGTGCGTTGCACGTATCATCTGTAATTAATATCAATGTCATTTACGAATAAAAGTCTCTACGTTTATAATATAATCATAACTAAATATAAAAAATAATAAATAAAAAACATTGTATCATATGAACACTTTTTATATACAATCATATGTAATACACACAAAGAACAGTCAGACAAACTAGATCAAGATAAGTGTAATAAGCCTTTGTAGAAACACATGAACACAATAGCTATTATATGAATGTATACTATATTTTAAAAGTTACTTCGCATTATATCACATTTCAATAGTCACATTTCAAAAGTCACCTTTTAAAAGTTGCTTACTAATTGTTATATTTTGACACATCTTTATTTGGTACTAGCATTATTGAAGGCTATGGGCTCCACATTGACAAATTTCAATTCTGTGTTTGCAAATGTTCTATGTTTGAAGCATTACGAATAGATTTTGTACCAAAAAAAAACTATTATTCATGTAGAAAATGTTTTGAGAGTAATATCACTTATTGAAAAATTGTGTTAAGAAAACATTAATGCAGCCATAATCATCTATGAATAACCTTACTGTAACTATGAATATAAATTTTGCCTTAATCAAAAGTGGTCCAAATTTTAACACCTTGTCATTAGCCTAAATTTAGGGAATATAGTACTAATTTTAAAGTTAGGAATTTAGTGAGAATCTCTAATGAGGTATTATTTTGCTTTAGCTGCGAGAACGCATGCGGCATGTGGTTACTCTCTTTCACGTCTTTAAGGAGAAGCTAGATTTAGACCATCAATCATGTTTTAAGAAGTTAAGAGACTATAACACTTTTAAAGGGTGAAAGACTTAAAAACTTGGGCTAGTTAAGTAGTTTTAGCTAGTTCGTAGTGTCATACCTACGAAAAATGTTAAGAGACTTCCACTTCTTATGGATGTTAGTATGCTTTAGCATCTTAACAAATAAGAATGTGTATTAGCAGTTACTGCTTCATGGATAATGAGAAGGTTTACTCTAAGGGGGATGATGAAGCTAAAGGGAAAAGTAGAAGGAAAAAAAAGTAGAGTGCCAACCATTATGGCACATCTTGCTCTTGGTAGAAGTGGTGGTGATAAAAAAAAGTTGTTCCTTATAACCAGAAAGGTCAACCAATAGGCCCTATAGGCTCTGAACTTCAGAGTTATATTTGTGTTTTGGCCCGTCGAATGGCCCCCATCACATACAATCAATGGACGGATGTAACGAAGGAGATAAAAGAGAAGATTTACAGTTATGTTTAGGTATGTTTGCATAAGTGTGACCATTATTTTTAATGCTTAGATACTTTGAATAACATTATATACTAAGTCTACCATATTATGTTTTTGCTATTTATGTAGATGTCATTTGTTGTCAACCCGACATTAAAAAAGAAGCTTATTTTATCAGTGGGTATTAAATGGCCTAATATAAAGTACAAATTGATAAAAAAAAATTATAATCATGTTTATGCATGACATTGATGCCTTGAAGAATCCACCAGAAGAATTTCACTATATTGAAAAGAGGCATTGGGATCAATTTGTTCGTGCCCAACGTAGTGATGACTTTCAGGTAATACTTAATTATTAACGTTCACCTCAAATTTGTAATTAAATTTATTTATCCATTGTAGATTGTTAGTCAACAACAAAAAGAGAAAAGATCAAAAAATATTTACAACCATCGATTGTCAAGAAAAATGTATGCGGGCTTGGAAGAAGAAATGGTATATATCTTTTATTAGTTTAATACTCATTTTTATTTATGTTATTATTATTCTAAATATGTTATTCATATTGTGGGATAGAAAAAGACATTAGGTACCACAAGTGACATTAGCCATTCCACATTATGGAAGGCGGCTCGCACTAATAAGAAGGGAGAAATTGAGGATGTGGCTGTGGAGGCATGTGTTAAGAGGATTGTAAGTACTATATTCTTGTTAAAGTTAATATATTTACAGTTTTAATTAACTAAAATACAATGATTGTTTTTCTTTTTTTCTAGAATGAGTTTGAAAATTCAGGAGTAGTTACTTCAGACAACAATGATGCATTAACAATGGCGTTGGGCACACCAGAACATAGCGGGCGAGTAAGAGGCATCGGAGGTTATGTCACTACTTTAATATTCTTCCACACCACTCGGAAAAATGCAAGAATTGACTTAGAGGAAGTTGTAGAGCGACAAGAGAGACAGATGGAGACGTACTCGTAATCGGTGGCCATTGAACTGAGAGGGAAGAGGATGAGTAGATTGCTAAATTGGAAGTAGAGATTGCTCACATGAATAAGGCAGTGACGTTATCTGATAAGGGAAGTTGCTCCAACATTAAAGAAGACGAGAAGGTTCTAAATGGAGTAGTCCAACTTGATTTCAACAAGGAGCCCGTAAAGAAGGTAATCAATCATATTTATGTTGACATGTTTTTCATATAAACTAGTTAGGACAACTCATAAGTACCTTGTTTTCTAAATATAGGAGATACTTGTATAATGCTTCTAAATAACTTTTTCTCTTCATACTAGGGAAAAAATGTAATGTTGTTCATAGAGACTCATAGTGATTTTGTTGCATATGGTACACAATTTGAATCTAATGAGGTTGAGCCTATGGTGCATAATGTCCCATTAATACCAGACAATGAACGAGTATCAATTGATATTGCTATTGACTGAACTGCCCCATTACCCGTACCAGTTCGTAATGAACTAAGAACTGTTGGAAACCCACTATGTTCTCTTGTGGCCTGGCCGAGGAGTCTCATTAGGGTTAGGAAGATGAAGGTATTAGTTTTTTATTAGTTACATCACTTATTAAAGTTATAGTGTTTCTTGGGTTTTAATATTTATCTTATAATAGGAGAAACGAAAACATCCTTTGAAAAAAACGCCTTTGGTGACTAGTAGCGTGCATATGCTAAGTTTCTTTGCGGTCAAATAAATGGGTGATCATACAATTCGAATGAATTTAGTGAAAGAGATGGTGGGTAAAGACCGTGATATATATTGCCAAAAAGATGATATTTTGTGTTTTGCTAATATGCATGAAATCACTGCGACGTGTATTGTGATATACACAGGGTAAGAAGTGCTTATTTACATTATTTTTCATTAATTATCAATTTTTTGTGTACTTATGTTAGTTTTTTATAGGCTTCTTTTTTAGTAAATGAAAAAGAAAAACATACAAAATATGTTTGTATTTGTCAATCCATTAGCTATCTCCTTTAGAGGAGGTAAAATGCATAATAGATCTCGTTATTTAAGCGATGTTTTGGAGAAGTCATTACCTGATCAATTGGTGCTTGTTCTTTATAATGTTGGGTAAGAAATTTTGTTCTTCTTATAAGAGAGATATCTTTCTTGGGTCTTTGTGGACATATAACTGTATTCATGTTTCTATTCTAGTGGTCATTGGGTACTCTATGTCATTGATGCTCCCAAAAATATTGTTTACCAATGGTATTCTAATAAGGTCAAAAGATATCTATCATGACACCCTCAAAGTTATAAACGTGTAAGTTTCCATTATGTATATATCTCTAACAAATCATTTGATAAGAAGAATATAGGTAGATTATATGCTCATGTCATTGTCGATCATTCTTTATAAATGTAGGGTGATAATAATTTATAATGCTCAGAAGGGGAACAATCATGGGAAAAAGAGTCCCCTATGGAAGAAAGTAATGAAGGTAAGTACAAGACATTTAATGTTATCTAAACCATTTTAAATTTGCTATTATTATTATTAAACTAACTATTTTTCTGTTTAGTGCCCTCGTCAACCTAGGAACGTCAAGTGTGGTTACTATATTTTACACTTTATGAAAGAGATTATAGCTAACCAACATCGCCGCAACATCCTTGAAATGGTAAAAAAAAATTGAGATATTGCAACAGCAAATATGTTTTTGTGTAGTTTTATAATCTCCTTAAGGGTTGGTTTGCTTATTTGGGGGGGGGGGGGTTNGGGGTTATAATAGGTTGGTTTACTTATTTTGGGGGATATAATAGGTTGGTTTGATTATTTGGGGATGATTGTAAGAGGTTGGTTTGATTATTTGGGGTGGGGGTGGGGGTTATAATAGGTTGGTTTGATTGGGGATGGTTATAAGAGGTTGGTTTGCTTATTAGGGGGGTATAATAGGTTGGTTTACCTATTTTGGGGGGATATAATAGGTTGGTTTGATTATCGGGGGGATGGTTATGATGAGGGGGAGGGTTATGATCTATTGTAACAAGAAGTAGCTTAAATTATTAATTGATATTATATGCAATTTTTTTGGAAAAGATGAATATACTCAAGGCAAAATTGATGAGGTGCAAATACAATGGGCACAATATGTTGGGCATCTTGCTGGTGATATTGTTGGAGATGAATGCAATATACAATAGTTATTTTGGTTATATCAATGGTCGTACATATGATGTGTTTGTCTAGGAAATGTTTTTTGGAGGTGGATGCACACATATCCAGGTGATGAATGATGTTTGGGTTAGGAATTTTTTTGGGAATGAATGTACATATAACGTCCTGGTGATGAATGATGTTTGGGTTAAGAATTGTTTTGGGGATGAATGTACATATAATGTCCAGGTGATGGTTAGAAATTTTTTTGGGGGATGAATGTACATATAATGTCCATGTGATGAATGGTTTTTTGGTTAGGAAATTTGTTTTGGAGATGAATGTAAATATGATACTCAAGTGATGTATCAATGTAACTACAATTTGTTTTGTCTTAGCAATATTTGGCTTTAATGAGTACTTTCATGATAACTAGCTTTCTTTCTTCTGATTCGGTATTTATTCTGTAAAGTTAGATATCAACATATTAATATATTTGTATGAGAAAATACAACCTTTACCTAACGAAACAAAATAAAAAAATTGGGATATTGAATAACTACACTTAAAATTAGAATCTGATAATTATAAAGACCTATTCTTCAATTTTCCCACATTGTTTTGAAAATTTCTTCCTTTATATATGAAACCTATGTCCTATGATAACTCAAGTGGAATAATATAACTCACATATATCCTATGATTACTCAAGTGGAATAATATAACTCATTCAGTAAATTATGACTGAAGGGTATTGATATTTAGAATTAAGATAACAAACTTGATTTATTAAGTTACTTGAATATGCCTCAATGGTCAGGATTACTCTAGAGCAATCCAATGGCCATAGAGGCCCAACGTTAAGTCTTGGTGTAGCTCTTTGTCGTGATATAGTCCACACACATTGTTCATTTTTTTTCAAAAGGTTAACTTCTCCAAAGTAGCAGATCGTCACTCCCGAAGCTCTCCTTTCCCTACATGGATCCTTCTCTCAGCTTAGATCTCCATCCCGGTCGAAGCTTATTCTAGGTCACTCTTATTTTACGTCCATGCACAGCTCCCGAAGTTCTCCTTCCCCTGCGAGGTGCTCTCCTCTGACAGGTATCATCCCGAAGCTCTCTTTCTCTACACGGTGCTCAGATTTTCTCTTCCCCAAATTTTCCCTTTTCCTTCTATGATTTTGACTTTTGAGAACTATGATATCCTAGATCTTTGTTCTATTTTGTTTGTTCTTTATGGTCGCGACTATCTGGGTTGTCAAGATGAAGGCTTATTATGTTCTACTTTATGGACACGTTCTGCTTCAATTATGTTACATTGTTGAGCAATAGTATCTTCTCATATTGTATAGTTTGTAAATAGAATTATCAAAAACTATTATTTCCTAGAATGACCGAGAGTAGATTGAGATCAAATTTAGGGTAAAAGCCTCTATTACAAAATTTTTTGCTCTTTGGTGTTGAAAAGAAAATTGTTTGACTATTAGAACATTAGTTAATAAAATGCAGTCTATAGCTTTAACAAGATATCTAATAGTTTACAATGGACCCTCTACTTTGATTTTTCAATTGTACTTTTTGTTAGTTTAATTACTTCTTCCTAATCGACATTATTCTCTACTTTTAATTACCTTTTCGGTAAGTTTAAAAGTCGATTAGTGTCATGAATATATTTGTGACTCATCTCCTAACTTCCTAATTATGTTTCAATCTTTCACTAAATCTAAGTTTGTTGGTAGCTTATTTAGAATGGATAGATCATGGATGCATTAGGATCGACGATCTAAAGAATATGAAATCGAGGTTGATGCTTTTATAAATTATGCATTGCGACAAGGTGGTTATCCTAATTTTGTTCATTTTTCGTGTCGAAAATGTGGAAATCTCAATGTTCACACGCCTGAAGTGGTAAAAGACCACTTGTTTTTAATGGTGTTGATCAAAGTTACAAGAAATGGTTTTGGCACGGAGAAGCAGTATCTGAATTAGATGCGTCAACTAGTTTAATCAAGATGAAAATGCACATATTATGTAATATGTTAATGATGAAGATTTGTCACCAAATATTTATAAGGTTAATGATGTAACTGGCTGATATCATGATGCCCCTCACGAGTTTGAGGAAAAGCTTAATGATGCTCAGGAACCTTTGTATCCTAATTGTAAGAAGTTTACAACGTTATCAGCAGTGGTAACATTGGACAATTTTAAGGCAAAATATAGTTGGAGTGATGCCACTTTTTTAGAGTTGCTGGAAATATTGGAAGAAATGCTTCCTAAAGGGAACCAAATGCCTCTATCAATGTATGACACAAAGAAGATATTATGTGGTTTGGGAATGGAGTATGAAAAAATCCATGCATGTCCAAATGATTGCATCTTATATAGAAAAGACCATATAGATGACATTGTATGCCCTACATGTGGTGTCTCTAGATGGAAGCTAAAGAAGAACTCAACAAATGAAAGAAAATGTGTCCCTGCAAAGGTCTTATGGTACTTTCCACCGATCTCAAGTTTCAAGTGAATGTTTAAAAGTAGTGCAACTGCTAAGAATTTGGTGTGGCTTGCTAATCAAAGAGAGATTGATGGTAAACGTCATCCAATAGACTCGCCTTCATGGAATCTAGTTGATAACATGTGGCCAGAATTTGCGTAAGAAACAAGAAATCTTCGTCTAGGCATTGTAGTAGATGGAATAAATCCACATAGTTCCTTTAGTAATAAATATAGTACTTGGCATGTTATGTTAGTGGTGTACAATTTGCCTCCATGATTATGTATGAAGAAAAAATTTATGATGTTAACACTTTTGATATCAGGTTCAAAGCAACCAGGAAATAACATTGATGTGTATTTAACACCATTAGTTGATGATCTAAAATTACTCTGGGAAACAGGAGTTGATGTTTATGATGCATATCTTCTAGAGAGTTTTACACTAAAAGCGGTTTTATTATGGACTATCAATGATTTTCCCGCATATGGAAATCTATGTGGTTGTACTATTTTAAGGTATCATGCATGTCCAATATGTGAGAAAAAAACTTACTCAATAAGGCTGAAGCATGGCAAACACAATGCCTATATAGGACACAAGAGATTTCTACCATGGTCTCACCCTTACAAAAAAATAAAAGAAGGCCTTTGATGGTAACCAAGAGTTCAGCAAGGCTCCTATTGCATTGAGTGAAGAGGAAATATTAAAAGAAGTTGGTTGTCTTCAATTCACATGGGGAAGAAGAAAGTCAAATCAAAAGAAAACGATGGATGTAACAAATCATATTGGAAAAAGAAATCCATATTTTTTGCACTTGAATATTGGAAACATCTTCATGTTAGGCATTTCTTAGATGTTATGCATATTGAAAAGAATGTTTGTATGAACATAATTGGAACATTTCTTGATGTTCTTAGGAAGACAAGAGACAGATTTTCATCACTCTTGAACCTTGTGGAGATGGGCATCAGACTTGAACTCCAACATTTGAGAAAAAAAAATGTGCATTTCTACCTCCATCATGTTACACTTTATCTAGATCTGAGAAGAAAGAATTTTTGAAAGCTTTGGCAAACATCAAATTTCCTTCAGGTTATTCTTCAAATGTAAGAAATACGGTGTGTATGGAAGGTTTGACACTAAATGGTCTGAAGTCTCATGATTGTCACATATTAATGCAATAATTACTTCTTATCGTTATACGAGGGTTCTTGCCTAAGCATGTAAGATATGCTATCATTAGATTGTGTTTCTTCTTCAATGCTTTATGTGATAATATTGTTGATGTTTCACGTTTAGAAGATCTACATAATGAAATTATTGTGACTTTATGCATGCTAGAAAAATGCTTCCCACCATCTTTTTTCTCCATAATGGTTCACCTTATAGTGCATCTAATAAGAGAAGTACTCCTTTCTGGACCAGTATACTTGAGATGGATGTACCCATTTGAACGATTTATGAAAGTGTTGAAGGGATTCCAGAATCGCAATCGTCTGGAAGGTTGCATCGGCGAGTGTTATATTGCTGAAGAAGCTGTTGAATTTTGCACATATTTCTTACCAGGAATGCGTCCAGTAGGAATTCCATCACCCAGTCATTTGAAAGGTAGACCGTTATCAAGTGGTCATGTTACAAGTATTGATCTTAATGCATGGGAACCAGTTCATCGTTATGTGCTACAAAATACTAATGATATTGAACCATATATCGAGTAACTACAATCCTTGTGCTTATCACTAAAGTGCTACATTTCTCCTCAAATATTAGTTATTATGAAAGTGTATTAGTTATGTAATTTTGATTTTTTGTAGACAACATATGAAATATTTGAAGGAGCATCAACCCATAAAATCAAATAGACAAAAGTGGATACAAGACGAGCACAATCATACATTTATATATTGGTTTCGTGATCAAGTAAGTTATAATTACATATTTGTGAGAAACAATCTTATTAATTTTTTAACTACAAAGGTCTTACTTGTCCTATGCCTATATGCCTAGGTTTCGAGAGAGATTGAAACCTCTAGTAAAGAGGTTTCAGAGACAATAATGTGGCTAGCTCAAGGGCCAAGCATTGAAGTGATAAATTATCACAGTTATGCCATTAATCATTCTCGCTATAATACTAAAACCCAAGATGATGATCGTTGCGTTCAAAATAATGGTGTTAGTATAGCGGCAGAGTCAATGCAGATTATAAGTGCAAAGGATAAAAATCCTATCATTGCTGATATGTCATTTTACAGGGTTATTCAAAAGATATAGGAACTTTATTATTACATTTTCAAGCTTCCAGTGTTTAAATGTGATTGGTTTAAGAACCATAATGGTATCAAAGTTGATGAACTTGGATTCACATTGGTAGACTTCTCAAGAATTAGACACAAATATGATTCTTTCATCTTGGCCTCACAATCGAAACAAGTGTTTTACATTGAAGATCCACTTGATTCAAGGTGGTCAGTTGTCCTATCATCTCCTCAAAAATACCATTAGGATAATATAAATGATGGTGATGATGATGATCTTGGTGATATTATTAGAGAATGTAAATCACATACAAGAGTAATGCCCTTAATTGAGTCATTTGATGTAGAAGATGAGACTGAGACAGCTTATGTTGCTAATCATCAAGATGGTACATGGTTTGATATATGAACTGAATTGACAGATACATGTAAATTTATTACTCTCTTTCAATTATTTATGGTAATTGATTAGTTGATTTCATGTCTACTTTATCAACATAGAAATTGTCTCTAGCCTTTAACATACAATTTTGTTTTCCCTAACTATAGTTGTGTTCTGTATTCTCAGTTTTTAGACATTTTTCAAAGTTGTTAGAAGCTGGGCCTCGAAAAAGTTCATGATTGAATGGTGCATTAACATTTCTCTAGCCTTTAATTCTCTATGATGTAAATATAAGCTAGTGATGATTACTTGCCATTATTCATTGAGAATGCATAAGTATGTTGCTTGTATTATCTTTGATAATTCTCTATGATGTTAGTATGTTGCAATGATGATTAGTTGCTCTTATTCATTGAAAATGAAGAAGTATGTTACTTTGATTGTTCATAGAAACAATAGCTCTCATGATTTATAAATGTGAAATGGTTGTTCTTTTGAGATTTGAGCTTTATTTTTTCTTCTATTGGATCATTTTAGAGCACTTGGTTCCACTTTATAAAAAAATTTAGGTTATTTATTCTGATACTTTTGACTTGGGGTATGATCGATGACCTTTTTGATTGACTAGTTTTGGCTTGGAGGGGTGATTATTTTCTTTTCATTGACTAGTTTTGACCTGGGGGATGATCGATGTTCTTTTGATTGACTAGTTTTGGCTTAGAGGGGTGATTATTTTCTTTTCATTGACTAGTTTTAGCTTTTTTGGCACTACTACAAAACTGGGCTTTAATGACAGCCATAAAAAAATTTTATGACAGATTTGTTAAACCTGTCATAGAAAAAAGGTTTTTGAGCAAGGATATTTTTGCTTTTTGAGTTACATAACAGTGTTTAAAAGAGTTGTCATCAAATATTTACCTACTATGACAACTATTTTTTACGCTGTCATAAAAAGTTTTTGCTTTTTTTTTTTAAGATGCAGGCATGATAATACATATTTCATTTTAATTATGAAAAAGCCATCTGTATAATGCTCAAAATTCTCAGAACCCTAACATTCTCTCTCATCTTTCTCATCTCTTAAACAATCGCTCTAATCTCTCTCAACCCTTAAACTGTCCCACCCTCTCTCTCTCTCTCTATCGTGAATTATTAGTAGGGAAGAGACCTCCACTCTCGTTTGCTGTGATGGCAAAGAAAAAGAAAGCTAGGGTTTCTGAGGAGCAATCAGCGAAAGAACAATGGTTCGAGGTGGGTTTTGTCCCTCAGATGTTTGTTGTTTTGAATTTAACGGTGGTCAACCTAAGGTAAGAGTTTTAATTTTTGTTGCTTTTTGTTAAGAGTCTCTTTGATTTCAGCTTCCAAGACGTGTAGGAACTTGTTCGTCTGGTTAGGCTTGCTATGGAGGCCATAAGTCGTTCAGGATTAGCCAGTGCTAGAGATGTAAGTCAATCATATAATATATATATATATATATATATATATATATAGAGAGAGAGAGAGAGAGTGTGTGTGTGTGTGTGTGTGTGTGTGTGTGTGTGTTTCTTATTTAATTCTCCAAATCAACATTGAGATAGGGGAAAAAGTCGCTTACCCAGATCTGTACGACCTGACTTGATAATGATTATCAAATAATCAATCCGTTGATGTTCTTAGGTTTACTGTCATCTGAATCTTGATAACGATTATCAAATAATTTTTTTTTCAAATAAATTTTTAGTATAATTTGAAGCTTGCCTGATGCAAATTTCTTCCGAGCTTCTTATGTTTTAATGTGTTTATAATCACAATTTTGTGCTACATTTCTATTTTGGGGGGGTGTTGCTTACAATCATATTAAGCTGGGAAATTTGCAATGATAGGTAGCGCCATGATTGGTTCACTGTTCTAGGGAACTTAATATGGAATTTTATTGCAGAGGGCAAAGAAGCTTGAGTTTGACATTTGTAATTAATCAATTGGTGAAGCAGGAAATTGAAAAGTGTCGATAGTAATTCTATAAAGAAAAATGTGGCGGACAAATCTCTAGGTTTTCTCTCCCTGCACTTTGATGTATTTATCGGATTCTCAACCATATGAATGAACATAAACAAAATAGAACAAAAACTAAAGTAAATGGCATTTTCCATTGAGCAGGGTTACCGAAAAAAATAAGGTCAACAACATTAATTCTCCTAAAGCCTCACTTTGTATGTCACATTACTCCCTAAATTTTAACTTGCCTCATTTTGAAATCCCAATTATCATGCAAGTCTAGTTGTCTTGATAGCTCAAACGATTAACCTTGTAAATTTTCATATTTGGTAGACACAAGGTCCTTATTGTCTTTTATATTCTGATTTCCTTGTGTGACGTTAGCATTTTTAGCTAGCAGTTTATGTTTAAGGCTCAAAGTGTTGTAGTACTCACCATAACAGATTGTTGTTGCTTCTTTATTTAACTAAATGAAGTTAACATAATGATTATTTCATATGGATCTGTTCATAAGTAAACTACTGTATGGTCTACTTTTCTGAAGTATATATTAGCTAGCTTAACAACTTTTTCATCTCATAGTTAGTTATTTTGTGCAGATTATATTAGGATCATGGGCCATCATTTTAGGAGATACATTGATCTAAAAGTAATGTATTTTGGGAGAAGATGCGTATCATTTTCCTCGTCCTCTATCACCTTTATGTAAATGTTAAAGAAACACTAGTTTAGATCTTAGTGATAGCTATGTATTTTGGGAAACTTGCGTATCTTTTTCCTCGTCCACCATTAACTTATGTAAAAGTTCAACAAATACTAGTTTAGAAGGACCTTCTACATTTCGAAGAGGTATTCTGGAAAATAATTTTACTTTTGGCTTTGCAGAGGACTTTAGTTACTGAACGTTTTCTTTTTTATTACAAATTTTGATTGAAATGATGCTTGTATAAAATGGTTTTTTCTCTTTCTGTTTAATTTGATTGGAATACTCATCCACCATGCCTCATTTTTCTTATTTGATCGTTTGCTATTCTTGTGATTCTTTTACATTTCTTTATTATTTATTGCCCTTCTTTTAAAAATTCATGATGTGTGGATAGTCTTAATATTCTTTTCACTTCCGAATGACATTTTTTCTTCAAATTGTAACTTACTAAAACAACAGTAACAATTCTAATAATACTAATCATTGTCATTGTGTTTTAGATTTAATATTGTCCATCAAATATATTGTCTCACTAAAAAAATATATTCCTGCGAAAAACTATTGTCTACCATTAGTACTTTAATTTTTGTAGTTGGGATTATAATCTTTACTTTATAACCATTGTTAAACAAATGGTAGCCTATTATATCTTTGTCTAAGTGGTCTATAAAGATGTGGAAGCCGTAGTTAAACAAATGGGGGATTCTTTTGGTTCTGATTGGATTGTTCATCCCCGAACTTTGTAATTATCTCTTTCTTTTGATATAATTCATTTCTTATCCCAAAAAAAATCTTGGACCTTTGATGGTTACACTGTTCTCATTAAGCAAGTTGTAGTCTATTGCACTTTTTTTCCACAATATTTGAAATTATTGACAACTTCCAAACTTGTCCCGAGTGTCAAGCTTGAAGGCATGATAGTACTTTAACTTGAACATAGTCACGTTTCTCTTATGTGCATTCTTTTATCCCCCCCCCCTTTATTTTTATAATACACCCCATTTATTGTGTCTTAACATAATGATATTGATTTAAAAAATTATTCAAGTCATGATAACGTTGTCCCTGCAAATAGGTTCTATGGTTTTGCTTCAGAGGCACAGATGGAACCAATAGTTGAGGTACCTCATTTTTTATCGTAAAATTCTTGTCAAATTATGTTATAGGTTGTATAAACTAGTAATGTGCAAGACTCTCAGTTGATATGCTAGGTTTTCTTTTTTTTCTTCAATAGATAAACTATGTTTGGTTAATAGCATATCAAAAATAACGAGAAGGCAAGGCTTCTATTTGGTGACAAGAAGGACTCGCATCATTCAAGATTCCACTACAAGAAATTCGCTCATTGGCGGGCCAAATTTTTTTGTGGAGGACGCCAAAAATCCATATCATTTACCGACGAAATCATATATACGTCGATAAAAGTGGCTATTGTCATCGAAGAAAGTCTAAATTCGTCGGTAAAAGTGGCTTTTTACCGGAGAAGGTCTAAATTCATCCGTAAAGGCCGCAGAAAAACTAAAAAGAATAAACCCCCCTCTCAACCCGCGACTCACCCCCTCTCAACCCCCTCCGCAACTCACACCATCCCCGTGACTCCTCCCTTCCCCTTCCCCTTCTTCCCCGACACCTCTCCTCCCTTCTTCCCCAAGCTTCCTCTGCCCCTCTCCTCTCTTTCACTTAAAAAAATAGGGTTGGAGTACTCAATCTAGTCCCGAGCGACTGGCTACTCCGCGATCGGCGACTACTGCAGCAAATCGACGGCCACCGTTCACTGTTGAGTTGTCGATGCTCGACGACCATCGTTTTGCAGATTTATGTTCGACTAGCTTACAACTGATCGTTACCATATGCCCAGATCTTGGATCTCTAAATCGAAGCACCACTGCGAAGCACAAATGGTTGGGATGACTACAAGTGGACACTTAGGCCAATTAGATCATGATTCTGTTTAGGATTAAATATCTTAATCAAAAGAGATGCCATAGAATTATGATGAGGATTATAAATAAGAAAGGACAATACAAAACATAGTTTGCTTCATTCACTGGTAATCTCTATAGTTGGCTAAGTCCTTTAAAAAAGGTAAGAATGGGGTTCTGACGGGGTGTATGAAGAAGACTGGCATTGGTTATGCCATCTTTGGGATGCACCAAAATTCAAGGTAATTTAATCATGTAATTATTTTCTAGTAGTCTAGAATTTATTAACTTGTAATGTTTTATAGCAAACATGGATGACAAATTCAAGGAATAGAGAGAAGTTGTCATATAATCATAAAAAGGGCTCTAAACTTTTTATTCGCTATCGATAGAAAAAGGTATAAACTAAGTTGATTGTATTATTTACTAATGTCTATAATACTACTAATGTTTTTATGTTTATTTTGTTTGAATAGAGACGTCAAACCGTGGAAATGCTCACTCAAATTGAGTTATTTCATGACACCCATATCTCAAATACGTACGTCTAATGCTTGGATCAACACGGTGGCTCAATCTCGCTATATAAATAATATTTGACAACTATATATGTTTATGTTATATAAGTTATAACTTCGTGCTGTGCATTTGCACTGTTATTACTTAATTTCATACTCCATACACTCTCATGGTGGTATAATTTCATTGGGCAGTTTAATATCTTGAGTGTAAATTCTCATATAGCAATCTCCTGCTTTTCCATCGATTATTTTCATAGGACTGTCTATAGACTCCATACAATCCCTCAGGGATTAGGCATGTATTATTCTATGATGTCTAGATTAGATACTCCTCGACTTAGTTTTCTGCTTTGCTTCATGTTCAATGCTTGCAGGTTTGGCTCCTTTTTTGTTTCGGGATTGCCTAGTTTTAGGGGAGGTTATGTCCAAATTTGGACTTGCCTGTTGACTTTTTTTGCAGGCGTTGACTGTTTTACTAACATAAGAATTTTCAAGAATTTTCAGGAGTATATGTTAGAACTAAATAATGAACCGGTCGAAGAGGCGACCCCGGGACGTACTGATGCTGAGATTTGTGAAAAGGTGTTGGGAAGACGGCCAGGGTATACCCGTGGTCTTGGTCGTGGAGGGCCAAAACTTCCACACCTAAGAATATTTGATATTTTAACTTATGTTTTGTGACTTAAACCTTTAATATTATCTCTTGGAATACTTATTTTGATAGTTATATATAATGGAATTGACTTTTATTTTAGTATTCATGATTTATTTAAATACTTATTTTGAATATCATTAATCGTCGATGGAATTATTAGGTGTAGAAGTGGTTTATGGGGAAAGAATCCTAATGGTGTTTTTATCAGATTTTTAGTGAAGAAATGATAAATTTAAATGTCATTGATAAAAAAATTTAATGACGAAAGTAAAATCATCGCCATACATTTTATCGAGGATTTCATTTTGTCGGTAAAAGGTATTCTCGACGAATTTATATGTCATCGGCAAAAACGCTTAGTGATGATTTTCTTCATCGATTATCGACGATCTAAATATCATCGAGAAAGATCTTTGTCGATGAAAATACAATTGTCAGCAAACATAATTGGCGGCGACATAATGTCGTTGACAAAAATATTTGTCGACGAAAGCATAAAATCGTCAGTAAAAGGTATTACTGAGACACATTTATCGATGACTTTTTAGCGATGACACTATCGTCGTCAATACTTTTCCCAACAATTTTTGGATTCTTACCAACAAAAATTTTTGTTGGTAATAATGAAATTTCCTGTAGTGTGTGGAAGAACAGACAAGGGTGTTTGTTCTGTTGGGCAAGTAAGTTGATGAGACAAAAATTTGCTTATTTCCAGTTTGGTTGATAGTTTTGGACATGAGAGGAAAAGTGGTCTATATTACTAGCTGTTTCAACAGTTTTGATAGCTCGAGTAATCTTTTCCTTCAGATAGTCTTCTTTTTTAGAGCAGTTTAACAACAAGGATTTATTCTGTCAATGAAGGTAGCAACAGAAAGAGCTAATTAGAAAGCTATGATACCTACTTTCTTCAGTGCACAAAGGTTTATGTGGAAAAAACTAACTACTTTCTTCATCTCAACACTTTGAGTTGGTGAATATTTAACCTTTTTTGTGTAGGACAGAAAAATATTATTAATAGAATAAAGATAGAGTACAAGAATAGATTTTGGAGGGTGAGAAATCCACTAAAGACTGAAAATTGAAAAAAAAAAAAAACAATGCAAAACAACCAAACTATACTCAGTAAAAGATTCCAGTTAATAATTAAAAAAAAGACCTACGGGTATATTCTCAAAAAATTTTGACTTAGACGACCAAGAGGAAACCAGCAAAATAACTATCTTCTATAAAACTAACTCATCAACAAACAAATTTAGAAAAATTCTTCCATTTTAATCTTTTGTCTGTGCTTGATTATTGTTCTTTCAATTTTAGCTCGTGTGATAAAGGGTGTGGTCTTTTGATAAATCAAGAGAATTCTCTTGTAAATCCTTCCAGAAACTCCTTTCGGGTGATTTAAATTCTCAATCATATTCCTTTCTTTTTATATGGAATCATGTTCTCCTTTCAAAGTTAGGGTTTGTCATGACTGTCAAATTAAGAAAGGTATGCATTTAAAATATTTTTCAGAAGAAAAGACCTTTATGTGTTTGGCTCCTTCTTGGATTGTTTTCTAGAAATGTAGTTCTGAAAGTTTGAATAATCTTTTCCTACATTGTCCTTCAGCTTTTGTGTTATGGAATTTTATTTGATTTAAGCTAGGTGCAGTCTTGTTCAGTTAAAATGATGTTAAGATTGGATTTAGGTGCTTCTAGTAAGAAGAAAAGAGTGCACTAGTTCTTTTCAGCTTTTACTATTTTATGGTTGCTTTGGCATCAAAGAAATGGAAAGATTTTTGAAGATTCTACTTTCTGAGACATAGTCTTATGGAAGAGAGTGATTTTGAAGCATAAGAAGATAACTATTTTGAATGCTCGAGTAAGTAGATGCAGTTGAAAGTTTATCTATGCACTTGAAAGATCCAACTCTGTTGTACTAATGGTTGTATTTTTTTCGAAGTAGGTTACATCAATACTAGTTATATGTTTGTTTTGATTAGCTTAGTTGAAAAAATTTTAAATGTCCTTGAAATTATTCACTAGCTTGTTGTGTTCAATAAGAGTTTCTCCACCTTCTGTACTTCCACTGCTATCGTGGGAAGGCAGGTTTTTGCCTTTCCATGACAGTTTTTTTTAAATGACCCTTTAATGACAGGGATTCCCCGTCAGTATAGGTGTTTTTGCGAAACCTATAATGACTGGCAATCCCCATCATTAAAGGTGTTTTATGATAAGTTTAATGACGGGGATTCCTCGTCATCAAAAGTGTTTTGGTGAGACCTTTTGATGACGATTTTTGGTAAAATGAGTTTAGTGACAGTCTGATAGATGACAGTCACATCCCCGTCATTAAAAGATTTTGATGGCGGGTACTAACTGTCATCTAAGCCTTATTTTATAGTAGTGGGGGTGGAGGGAGTCGATTATTTTCTTTTGATTGACTAGTTTTGGCTTGGAGGTGTGATTATTTTCTTTTGATTGACTAGTTTTGGCTTAGGGTGATTATTTTCTTTTGATTGACTAGTTTTGGTTAGTGATTCTTACAAGTCATGAATGTAGAACTAAGTTTAATATGTGATGTGTAAAAGATAATTGAGATGGTGTTTCTTTTGGCGTAGTAATCTTTTAGTTCAGATCCGTTATCCATGCGAGATTGTTGAGTTAATAATCTATTTCTCATATATCTCTTACTTTCTAGGATATATGAAATCTCAAATATCATCATACGCCCTTCTATATGTGAGGGAATGCAGCATTGGGGCTACCATCATGAATCTGTCTGGTAAACATTTTATGGTTTCTGAATATACAGCCAACACTTGGTATTTTATCAATTAGTAGTATTTTGATAATGAAACTTATTTCTCATGACGAACTTTCTTATAGTTTTTGGACAATGTGTTATGATGAGATAAACGTGAGTATGTTGGTAGTTAATTTTATGATTTATATTATCGGTAGGGAACTATCTAGGATCTATGTTATATATTGTTAGTAGAAGTATCTAGAGGATTTATGATTTATATTATTGGTTGGGACCAACTGAGATTTTATGATTTATATTATTGCTGGGAACTATCTCGGACCAATATTATATAGCTATGGAAATTTAATTAAAAAAATCTTTTATTTTTTTTCTTTTCTTGAACTTTAGATGATGGAGATTCCTCATCATTTAAAGTCTAGAGTAACTTAAGATGACGGGGATCAGCCGTCATCTATGTTTTTTTTACGGCAACTAAGATGACGGGGATTCCCCATCAACTATCTACTTTTCACGATACATATGATGACGGGGATTCCCGTCATTGTACCCCCTTATAATGACAATTTTTTCAAATGACTAAAGATGACAGCTTGATAGATGACAGTCGGTCATTCGTCAATATAAGGTTATAACGGGTTTTACCCTTCATCTAACCCCCTTTTTGTAAAGGTGATTTAATTTGACAGTAAACAATGTTAAAGTTATTATTGCTTTTATTTGTTAACCTAATTGTATTTAAAGAAGTTGAATGAAATCATGTATGCTTCTAGGAAAAAATTAAGAGTTTATAGTAGAAATGTGCTCTGGAAAATTGAAAGAAAAAATGATATCGTTAGAGTTAAGGTATCTATTTTTGTTTACGTAAACTTTGATCTTCCTTTTTTGTTTGTATTTTAGATTTAATTTTTTATAATTGGTAAATTTTGTGTAACTGTGTTTATGTATCATATGTTGTTTCTATCCACCATAACAACAAATACTTCTCTATTTAAAAAAGTGGTGTTGTTTCACTTCTTAAAAAATTGTATTATTTCACTTGAAAAAATGATATTGTTTCAAATAAAAAATGGTATTAATAGGTTTACAGCAGTTCGAGTGGGCCAAATAGTTATAATTTATGACAGTTTATAAAAATAATATTATCAACGAATGAGCATGTGACAAATGTATTTTTCGGGGACATGTTAGGGTTATTAAAAGATATGTGAACATAATAGTCATCGTTGTTGCAAACGTTCATTTGAAGTTGAAATTATAAAAAAAAAGTAGTATGTGCTATGAAGAGAGCTTGTAATGATTTTTTATTATCTTAATGAAGATATTTTTAAAGAGTTACAACTTTTCGCAGTTCATAAAATGTTGTTTCAGATATGTAAAGTTGTACTAAAAATGTAATTTGATAGTTATGATCTGTAAGATTATGTTTCAGATTTGTAAAGTTGTATTATGTGCTAAAAAGAGATTTTGTAATAAGTTTTCTATTGTCTTCATAAAGATTATTTTAAAGAGTTGTAACTTAAGAAACTTAATTAATTAACATTTCTAAATTAATTAGTTTTGCTAAATATTTATAAATTAATTAATTTAACAGTTGTTTGTTATAAAATAATTAATTACTTAATTAAAATTTATAAATGAGTTAATTTTGCAACTTATCAAATTTGTATAATTGTATAAAACATATGTAATTTGGCAGTTGTCATACATAATATGTTATTTTAGATTTATAAAATTGTATTAAATAGATGTAATCTAAAGGTTGTCATATTGAAATAGTGTATCATTTCAAGTATTTCAAAAGGTGTGTAATAGAAATGACATGACTCTTCAATTTATGATTCATTAATAATAACTAATAAGAGTCTGACACGTGTCAAGTTGAAGGGTAATTTAAAATTAGTAACTAATTAGATTTTGACACATGTCAAGTTGAAGGATATTTTAGGATAAATAATTAAAGTAGAATGATAAAATGAATACATGAAAGTTTTTCTTGTGATTGTCACTTTTAATATATTATTATAGATTATAGATGATAAAAAAGAAAATATTTTGCTATATATTATTCTCTCTTTTATGTCATTCTCTTGTGTGTAGTTAAGAAGCCGTCCATTAATAATAATTACTGTGAAACTCTTCCTCTCGTAATATGAGTTAATATTCTTTGATCATGTATACCACCTCAAACATCTGATTGCTTGCATTTTTCAACTAAATAAAATATTATTCGGTATTTACATTGTAGATATCCAATATCGATAAGAATACATTATGCCAAGCGGATTCTTGACATGTCTATCATCTTCTAGGTCCAACAAGAAAAACGAAACTAAGATTAGCTTTAATCCGATATCAAACTCCACAACATAGATCTCAAATTTTCTAACAGGGATAATTTATTAAATTTAACTTACAGTAATATAAAACTTTTGACGATTGATAATTTTTACTCGTAAATTTTCATATGAGTAAGAGTAATATTACTTCCTGAAATTCAAAGTTGAAAACATTTTTACGCTAAATATTCTCTCCTTTGATATTATGCAATGAGAAAAACACTCCAACCAATGATAGTGAAATTTTAGCTTAACACGTCCATACCATACCGTGCACATTTGGACCGGTTATCGGTAAAAAAACGCGTTAAGATTAAGAATGTGAGCCACAGGGTGGGGTCTCCTCAGCATTCAATACAAGCACCGTCCTATCGACATGTTATTTACGAAGGTTAACCGGCAAGTACCCAGTTATTCCAAAATTCAAACTACCCAGCTAAAACCCTTTCACACTTAAACTCTCTCTCTCTCTCTCTCTCTCTCTCTCTCTCTCTCTCT
>QANY01001470.1:392036-556768 GCA_003255025.1 Datisca glomerata | reverse complement strand
CTCTCTCTCTCTCTCTCTCTCTCTCTCTCTCTCTCTCTCTCTCAACCTTTGCAATAAGAATAAAAGGAGGTGGAAAGGAAGAAAAAGCTAGAGGGAGTGATAAAAAATGGAGAAGAATGAGAATTTGATGTCAAATTCTTCTACAATCATGTTTTCTGATGATATTCAAACACCTACCAGTTTTAATAATAATGCTTTCTCAAGCTTCTTCGACATGTCTACTGACTTTCATGAGAAGGGATTCTTAGAAGGCTACATGGAGTTTTTGGACACTAAAGATCTCAACCCTTCTTTATTCGATGTGTTTACTCCACCTTCTAATACGGTCTCGGAATCGTCGGATGTATTTGATGCTCCGGCAACTCCTACCTCTTCGTCGATTTCTTCACCCTCTCATGAAGCTACAAACGATGAACAACGTGAAGATGATCAAGATGAGCAGGATCAACTGAAAACTAATAAGAATCAGTAAGCTTTTATGTCTTTAATCAAGTTGTTTTTATTTTTACTCAGTATAAGATGAAAGAGCAAAATATACTAAACAATGTTATGAGCTGAAAATACTGATGTGATGTGTATCAAATATCACTATCATGTAGGTTCTGTGTTTGTAAATCATATATTATTACTTAAAATGAAGAGAGGAAATCTTAAAATAAAGTAGGAGAAAGCAATTTTTTTTATAAAAAAAAGTCATTAGTATATGTTACAGGCCTGAATTCTCTTTTCTGGTCAAAGTTCTATTAATTTGTTAAGTGTCTAGTTTTTTTTCTCTTTTTTGGTGAAAGTTCTATTAATTTGTTAAGTGGCAACAGGAAAAAAAAGGGAAGAAAAATCTACCAAGTGTTTTGATTAATTTTTGTGCGTGTGAAAGGTGGGTTAGGTTAAAACTCAAAAAGAAGAAGCAAAAATGGGAAAGAGAGCAAAGATATGCTTTCATGACAAAGAGTGAAGTTGATCAGTTGGACGATGGCTATAGATGGCGCAAGTACGGCCAAAAAGCTGTTAAAAACAGCCCATATCCCAGGTATACTATAATTTTCACAGCATTTTTTAATTGAAATTATATGGTACCTAAAAAAACAAATAATTGGAGATAGCATATTTAATTATTGAGTTTAATTGTATAATTAGAAACATGCAATTTTTTATTACGTACACAGAAGCTATTATCGTTGCACGGCCATAGGATGCGGAGTGAAGAAACGGGTGGAGAGATCATCGGAAGAACCATCGATCGTCATAACGACGTACGAAGGCCAACACATACATCCGAGCCCCGTAACGACTCGTGGAAGCTATGGGATCGAGCATCAACTCCCCGGCGATCATGCATCACTTGTTTTCTCAACACCCCAATTTCATCAAGAACAACAAGAGCCGAAATATATGTATAGGACAACATTCCCTATTAGATCATCTTCGGCTTCTTTAATTGGAACAAATGATGGACTTCTTGAACACATTTTCCAATCCCAGATGAAAAATAAAGATCAGTAATACAGAGAATATGATTATTATTCTAGCTTAGGACTGATCATGATCTTCTTTAATTATGTCTTGGGATTAATTTAGTAATTAAGTAGTAGCTTTTGTAGCTTGCTTAGAAAGCCAGTTTTTTCAGTACATGTGGCCTCTAGCTTTTCATTTTTTTCCAAGTTTTTGGGTTACTCTTTGTACTTGGATGTAATTTTATTAAGCTGTGGAGATTAATATAATTGGCTTTTGTATATTGTCTCTTGTTTTCTTCTCACTTTCTATATATATATATATATACAAGAGTCACATCAAATGAGAATTACTTTATGTACAATTTTTCCAAGTTATATTCTAAAACTCTCTTATTAGTTGATGCAATTAAATGCTTTTTATCTGTCTTTGTGTTTGTTTCATTTTAATTTAATTATAAAGGAAAAATATTTTATTCTCTCATTAAAATTTTTATTATTATGTAACTCACATATGTGATTTAACGCCAAGCCCATATAAGTTTCATAGGTTCAAGATATATATTAATTCATAATTATGTCATATATATTTTTCTATAAAAACACTTATATATAATATAAAACAAATTTATCTATATATAAAAACATTTTAAAAAACACGAGCTTGTATATCTCTTGAAGAAATGATTTCACATATCAAAACGTGTTTCATATAACTTTATAAGTACATATAATTGAAAAATATTTTTTCATGCATTAAAGCATTTTAGACAGAACGCTCACAAACTCACTTACACACCCTGAAAACATAGGTCCGTAGTCATTTCACTTGAATAAAGCTCATTGGATGCTATGAAAAAAAGGTCCATTCTTTTTTGAGTTAGAATTTGTCAAAAATGATATGAGGATCATTTTTTACAAGACAAGCTGTTAACTAGTAATATGAACTTTTATAAGTATTGAATTTTTTTTCTTAGTATAAAATAGTACATTAAGTAAATGCAAATGCCGAACATTAGATAAACAACTCTTATTCTAATTCTAGACCGCCGAATACTCAATAACACCTACAAAATAAATAATTTTACATATTGCACTTTTACTGAGCAAGCAACTGCAAGAGAGAAATCTCAGCATTGAGTATAGAGAATAGAGACAGAAGAAACTGTTATGAGGATTCAAGCTGATAATTCTGCGTTTTCCACTTTGGCTCAGTTTAAGAGTGCGATTCTCTCGCGACGATTTTGCAGAAGAGTGAGGGAGCCCTTGAGACACTCTGTTCAACATCAAGCTCCTGGAGATAAGAAAATTCCCAGTAAAGCAAAGAACAAGTATGGATATGCCAATCATTTGATAGTAAATAAAAAATGAAGGTAATGTAGAGTGAAGAAGGAAATATGGTATTTTCTGCTTCATGTCCCCCGGAATTACAGATGAAACCATTCTCCCAAAGGATTAATCAACATGGTAATATTTTCTTTATGATAAAATGAATTTAATTACAGAGTACACAAGGAAATATTTTCTTTATGATATTTTCTTAAGGCTCGTGATATGATATTTTCATACACAGTGCGGTCTAGAATCAATTGTCGATTGAGCCTCGGCATGAAGCAATCACATTTTCCAGGACAATCAAATACGAATATAGTATAGGTGGATTAAGACCACGAGATGCGTACATATATTGAATCTAGAATCAAAGGCAATGATGATAACCTGCTGGCTTATTCTTCCACGTCCAATCCTGAGAAGCCTGGATTCCCTGAGGCTGTCATAGACGATCAAAATTAATTCGGACCCAGACGATAGTAGATCAGTAGATTTAATATGCAAAAACCATTTACCTGTGGAACCCGCTCAATGACTCGATTATTTGCTGCCTGCAATTGATGATTATAACCACCTGCCTGCGAAACAAATTCCAAGCTGAGATATGAAAGTAGAGCCTAGCAACTGTCCAAAAGTGCAATTTCCTAAAAGGGCTCATCAAAACTCTGCTGTGTTACAGAGAAAACATAATCATTTATTTTATCGGTAGAGAATGCATAATCAATTTAGCAAGTCCTCTTTCAAAACCACTGTGCAGATACCCATGATCAGCACAGATATGCATTTGTGGATAATAGCCCAATTAGTAGCCACACCTCTACTCAAAGTAAGAGGTCCGAAATCAAACCCCTATCCACAACTTGACCAAAAACAAAACCTAAGAAACCAGCTTAAACCAGATCACTGCGACTGTCAAACCAAAATTTTGAAGCAGAAAGATGTTTGGTTAGCGTTAATCAAGGAGGAATACAGAATGACCATTTCCTTTATTTGGTTGATACTTTTTTGTCCTAATGGAATGAGAATCATTCCTACTGATTTCTTTCAACGCTTAAATCCCCAAATCTCATCAATTACGTACAGATATACATTCCATTACTCTCCTTATCCCCCTACCCAACTATTTTCCTATTGTGCACCTGTCGGCCTCTCCTCTCTCTCTCCTTCCCTCACCAAATTGTCCAATATCCAATCTTCTATTTTCCTTCCTAGACTAAAAATACAGATTCGTCTTTTCCACAACCAAATGAATAACAAAATAGTCATGGACAATAAAATAAATTTTATATTTCTATTGCAAGGAAAAACTTAGATATGAAGAACACCAATAATTAATATCCGATACTTATATCTAACTCATGTTTCTTGTTTGCTTTTAGTCTGAAAATTTGTATAATTAAAATGGATCATCACTTATAAATGGTTAAACTCGAACACAATAAAAAATGATACATTTTAAACCTTTTAAGAAATTAATTGAATCTTTTTCAGGAAAGCTCTTGGTTTTTTTGCTCCTTGTTAATTGTGTTGGATAATATTGTTTATCTTTGCTACTTTTCTGGTATTTAAGGGTATTTTAGTATTTTTAACTTTCTTATCCATGTGTATAAAAACTCCATGTACTATCTAAATATTATTTTTTTTATCAATATAACTCTTTTAGCTTTCTAGTTGGTATCAGAGCCTAACCCTAACCCTAATTTGCCACCCATCACTGCCATAGCCACCAAACAGCGTCGACCACCGCCACTCGCGCCGGCCGCCTCCACCCGCCGCCGCTCAGCCTCTGGCCGTCGGCGCCGCCACCTCCGGTCGCCGAAGCTCTTTTTTTACTGTTTCCAGCTTTGTTTTTTCAAAGCGGTTGGTTTTTCCTAGGCTGTGTGCTGACCAGACCTAGGATTTTCTGTATTTTTTGGATTGCTGTGGCTTAGACCACAGTTTGGTCACTCGTTTGGTGACTTTTTCATGATATAAACGGTCGTGTTCAATCTTTCTTCATCTCTCCATCGGATTTTCTTGGTAATTTGTATTGCTTTCTTGGATTCGTGATGTCTGAATCTTCAAATGCCGCTGTTATGGCTGTTGCTAAGCCAGATCTGGCTTATCCTGTGTCCGGTGGAAGAGTTACTAGTGTTCTTTTAAATGGACGAAATTTTGCTGCTTGGTCTCGATCGTTGAAGTTATTTCTTGGTGGACGGGGAAAGAGTCTTTGGCTTCAAGGACGTGTTCCTCGCCCTAAAGATGACGATGCAAAGGAAGCCCAGTGGGATGTTGATAACTGTTTGATATTGGGATGGATGTTTGGATCTATGGAGTCTTCGGTCTATAATATGTTTATGTATAATGAGACGGTTGTCGATTTGTGGAATGCTTTGACTGCCATGTATGCCCATTCAAGGAATGAGGCTCGATATTTTGAGGTGTATCAGGAGATTGCTAGTGCCAATCAGGAGAGACTTGGATTGAATGTTGCTCAATTTTTTGGATATTTACGTGTACGGTGGGATGAGATGGCTCAATATGAACCAGTCAGTGACTTTGGGACAATGGCTCATGTAGCAGTCAAGAGGCTAGATCGTCATCACACATATGCATTTCTGATGGGGCTTAAGCCTGAATTTGAGTCACTTCGTACCCAAATCCTTAATTCCTCTCCTGTACCATCCTTGCTTGAGACCTTTGCCATGGTTGATGGAGATGAGCGTCGACGTCTTATCTCGGTCCCAATTCCCATCCCTACCACTGCTAGTAATAATGATCAGATGGCCCTTGGTGCTCGTGGTTTCTCTAGTTCTCGTCCTCCAGCTGGGAGGAAATTTGGTCATCATTGTGGGAACAATGGTCATATCAAGGATACTTGTTGAAAACTTCATCCCGAGTTGCACGCTCAATTCCAGAAAAAGATTAATATACCCACTAGATCGGCAACGGTAGCTAATACTTCTGTAGCCACCAGTAATTTGGCCGAGTCATCTGTCCTCTCTCAAGTAGCAACTTTACAGGCTCAGGTGTCTCGCCTTATGTCTCAACAGACTCCTACTATTGCTATTGCTCCTGTCTCTGATCCTCCTACCTTCATTGCCTTAGGTACTCCCACTGCACTTCATATTCGTACTGAGTCGCCTACATGGATTTTAAATTCGAGGGCAAATGATCATATGACTGGTGAGTAATCAGCTTTTTCTACACCATTGGAACCTGTTAAAGGTTCGGCACAGTTAGCTGATGGTTCTCGGACTGTTGTGAGCGGTAGAGGGACTGTACAACTGTCTCCTGAAATTACTCTTACCTCTGTTTTTCATTTGCCTAAATTTGCTATGAACCTTTTATCTGTTAATCGCCTAGCCAAAGCTCTAGATTGTGCTGTCATTTTTTTGGTTGATCATTGTTTTTTGCATGAATAGATCTGTTGCTACGTTTGATTTAATTCACTCATGAATAGATCTGTTGCTACGTTTGATTTAATTCACTCTGATGTTTGGAGTCCATCTCCTATTACTGCTATGTCTGGACACCGATATTATGTCAGATTTATTGATGACTTTTCTAGATTTACATGGGTTTATTTGCTTAGGAAAAATGTGATGTCTCACATGTGCTTAAACAATTTCTTACTATGATCAAAACTCAGTATCAAACTGTTGTTCGATCGATTCGTTCTGATAACGGGGGGGAGTATATTTCGGGTGATCTTGTCTCTCATCTTTCTAGTCTTGGGATTTTTCAGCAGCTTACATGTCCATATACTCCTGAACAAAATGGCGTAGCTGAGCGTAAGAATCGCCACCTTATGGGCATTTCCCGTTGCCTTTTGAAGGGAATGTTGGTTCCCCAAATTTTTTGGGACATGTCTGTTCTCACCGCAACATATTTGATTAATAGAGTTCCTAGTCGAATCTTGGGAGGGCAAACTCCTTTAGGTCTTCTTCATCCCGAAAAACCCATTTTCCCTATTATTCCTCGTGTCTTTGGTTGTGTTTGCTTTGTTCAAAACAAGAGTCCTACTGGAACAAAGTTGGACGATAGGTCTATCCGTTGCGCATTTATGGGATACTCATCTCAGTCCAAAGGATATCGATGTTACGATCCCTCATCTAGACGGATTATTTCTTCTTTAGATGTTACTTTTTGGGAGAATACCCCATTCTTTTCTGGTTCCATTGGTGTTAGGACTGGGGTCCCATCTGTTGAGGATCTTCCTCGTCCTATCCCTATTCTTGACCCCCCTAATAAAGATGCTCCCGTTGTTTCTCCTACTTACTTTGCCTCCCATTGCAGGTCCTCCTACCAAGGTGTTTAGTCGTCGCTCTCATCTCCCTATGCTGAACTCCTCTACGAACGAAGGTACTGATCCATCCCCCTCTCAACGATATCCTTTGCGGGACCGTCGCCCCCCTAATCGCCTCACTTTATCATGTTCTACTGACCACCCTATTGAGAATCATATTTCGTATAGTGCTCTGTCCAGTTCCTTTCACAGATTTGTCAGTCACATTGATTCTACTGCGATTCCGTGATTTGTTGGGGAAGTAACACAAGACCTACGGTGGGTGGCCGCCATGCAAGATGAGATGAAAGCCTTGGAAGATAATCATACTTAGGACTTGGTTGCTTTGCCTAAGGGGAAGAAAACGGTTGGATGTCATTGGGTATTCAATCTTAAATATAATGCGGATGGAACTGTTAATCGGTACAAGGCACGTCTAGTCACCAAAGGTTTTACTCAGATTCCCGGCAAGGATTTCAATGCAACCTTTCCTCCTGTTGCAAAACTCACTATTGTTCGTCTTATTATCTCTTTGGTTGCTTCTCACTCCTGACCCTTGCATCAGATGGATGTCAAGAACGCCTTCTTGAATGGTGATTTGGATGAGATTATTTATATGGATCCGCCTCCGGGTTTTCGGGCTGAGGGGGAGTATTCAGGGAAAGTATGTCGTCTATGAAAATCCTTGTATGGATTGAAACAGTCTCCGCAGGCTTGGTTTGCTCGGTTTAGTGCAGTGGTGCTTGAGTTGGGATTTCTTAGATATCACTCTGATCATACATGTTTTATCAGACAGAATTCATTAGGGCAATGTGTCATCCTCTCTGTGTATGTGGATGATATCATCTTGACTGGTGATGACAGTATCGGCATTACTAAGGTCAAGAAAGATCTTAGTTCAGCTTTTATAACCAAAGATTTGAGGGGGCTAAAGTATTTTTTGGGTATTGAGGTTGCTCGTTCCGAGATAGGTATCTCTCTCTCGCAGCCTAAGTATGTTCTTGACCTGCTTGGTGATACTGGGATGTTGGGATGTAGACCTGCATCTACACCTATGGATCCGAATGTCAAACTTTCAGCTGAATCAGGTGAACTCTTAGCAAATCCGAGTATGTATCAGAGATTGGTTGGAAGACTTATTTATCTGACTAACACGTCCCGATCTGGCTTTTTCTGTTAACCTTGTGAGCCAGTTTATGCATGCTCCCCGTACTTCACATTTGGATGCAGTTTACCACATTTTGAGATACTTGAAGTCTTGTCCGAGCCTTGGTCTTTTCTATTCCTCCAAAAACACATTCGATGTGTCTTGCTTTACTGATGGTGACTACGCTGGGTCAAAGACAGATAGGAGATCTACATCTGGTATTTATACTTTTTATGATAATCATCTTCTCTCCTGGAAAAGCAAGAAGCAGTCTGTGGTTTCTCGGTCATCTGCTGAGGCAGAATACAGGGCAATGGCTCAAGGGACGTGTGAGGTTCTTTGGCTTCATTCTATTCTAGGGGAACTCGGTTTCTTGCCTTGTTTACCTTCGACATGGTACTGTGACAATAAATCGGCCTTAATTTTAGCTTCAGATTCTGTTCTTCATGAAAGAACCAAGCATATCGAGGTTGATATTCACTTCATTCAAGAGAAAGTTCGGTCTGGAGCTATCTCTACAAAGTTTGTTCCTTCATCTGAGCAAACTTCTGATACTCTTACAAAGCCTGTCGGTCCTACTCTTCTACAGTTAACTCTTCACAAGCTAGGCATGATTGATATCTACGCGCCAGCTTGAGGGGGAGTGTTGGATAATATTGTTTATCTTTGCTACTTTTCTGGTATTTAAGGGTATTTTAGTATTTTTTAACTTTCTTATCCATGTGTATAAATACCCCATGTACTATCTAAATATTATTTTTTGATCAATATAACTCTTTTAGCTTTCTAGTAATTGTTCCTTCTGTATCAACAAATATTACTTGCTAAAATTCTCTTTCCGGATTTTTTTATAGGAAATTCTCTTTCCGGATTTAAAAAGAAAAAAGAAATTGATTTTATCAGTTTAAGCAACTTAGTACTTAAAGAAAAACAAGGCTTGTGGTGGATTTGAAAAGCATTGACAGTTGATAAAAATCTATAGAACTGTACCACTTTAAGTGATGAAAGAAGCCTCCTTAAGTATGCAAAAGGGCAACGATGCTGAATCTCGAAGTCCATTAATATACTAGTGTCATACTTAAATAAAAATCAATTAAAATATGCATATTACCTGAATATTTTGGTGACTTGCGACTCCAGAAGCCTGGTACTGGATTTCAAACTTATTTGGTTAGAATGTACACATGTAATCCGAGAGAGAAAGAGAGAGAGAGAGAGAGAGAGAGAGAGAGAGAGAGAGCTAACTGATGAAGACAAAGAATGTTGTTGTAACTGCTGATGGTGGAGTTGCGTTTGAAGTTGAGGTTGATACTGCACTTGTTGAGGTTGATACTGCACCTGTTGGCTTTGTGGGAGTTGCTGGGTTTGAGAAAGTGGCTGGTTTGTAGGCTGCTGGACTGATGGTTTTTGTTGCTGCCGCTCAAACATCGTCAAGTCTTCAGGTTTGTCCCACTACATTTAACTTAAAGAAAAAGTTAGCCACAAACTGTACGTGGAATAACCAATAATACGGCAGCAACAAGAAAACTCTCACCCTGCTTTCACCAGTCACACTATTGTAATAGTACTTGTAACCATCAGGGGAGGTGTGTTCTGTCCAATTACATTTTACTGGAGCTACGGCCTGAGCGTTCAAAGGTACAGAAGGAGCAGTCGGTGTGGATGAAGGAACATCCACGGTTTTAGTACCAGTGGTGCTGCCAACTGTCCGTGGTGTAATCCCACCAGTCCACTGAGACTGCACGGAACAAGAAGATGATATCAGAACTTCTATTATTTATTTTTGGAAATATCTATTAGAACATATTTTAATATGTAAATGCAACAAAAGGGGGAAATAAATTACTTGACAAGGATGTAGTGTATTTTAACATCTGACAAAGCACTCATATCAAGTGAGAATATTGACACCTAACAATGGAATCTCTCCTCTAGAAAGTTCCACTGATGTGCATCAAATTCTTTTGTATAATTAGCATCCCTCCCAGTAAAAGCCTCATCATATAATCTAATAGTAGTTTCTAATTCCATATTTTGTTGTACATAACAAATTAAAATCCTTTTTTACGACGATACCCCTTCGGGGGTAAGAATAATTACTCGGAAAATCATGAAAACATTTTTTAGTCTTGAAGCACATTTACTTTGCCAACTCAAACTTCAATAAGAAAAAAAATACCTAAATATAGTATCATTTTTTTTGTAAGTACCTAAATATAGTATCATGACCAGTTGTAGCAAGAACATTACCTTGAACTAACATAAAGATTTTAAAATTTTAATAACTTGACCAATCTGCAAACTTTTTTTTCTCAATACCTGTTGTTTAGGAACCTGGGAATTTTGCTGCATTGTTACACCTTGGTTTGCAGGTTGCATCAGCTGCAACTGTTGTTGCAACTGAGAGAATGCCTGCTGGGAAGACTGAAAGCTGGCCTGCAGTGTTTGTGTTTGTTGTGATAACATCTGAGCTAATTGAGAAGGTGACTGTTGAGGAGGCTGAACTAGTTGCTGATGTTGATTAGTGAGAGTGGACACAGTATGAGGATGTAAGTTGATGCTCAAAGGGGTTTGTGACGCCGTAACAGATGAGACACCCTGCTGGACCAGAGGCTGTGAAACAATCAGCGGCCCACTTGGACCAAGTGATTGTTGTGAAGTTGCAGCTTGACTGTAGGGAGTCTGACCAGTATGATGATATTGTGGCTGACCAAGCGGTCGTACTGATGCAACGGACGTCTGACTCTGTGAGTAGGAAGATGGAGTTTGAGGGTTTAGTTGGAGGGAAGGTGGCAAGTTCTGTGGTGACCGAACAGGCTTCTGCAATGGTGATATTTGCTGGCCAACTGGTGGAACTTGTGGCATGGACTGGTTAAAATTATAAAAGAATGGCACTTAGCGAAGAAGATAAATCAAAATATTTCAAATATAGCATATGTTTGTATCCACAATTTTTTTTTTGCTTTCGCAAATATTTTGTTTTCAATGCATAGAGATATTTTTAAGTATATGCAACTAATTACATAACTTCAGCATCAAACACAATGTACATTCAACCCTCACACTGGCAACTTCGGATACTTAATTCTCTTTCATTACATAGATCTACAACAATTCATTATATAGGATTATGGAATGATGAATAAGGTAACTGTAGGAGCGATCAAATTATTTCTTACCGAATTAAATGGCAAAACCAAGCCACCAGACCTCGGAGGAAACTGACCCCCAAAGCCACGATTATCAACATCAGCTGATGTCCCAAAATTTGGAGGTCGCCAAGCATTACTTGGAAGTCGTTCACCCATGGGTTCACCAAAATTACTCAACGGTCTGCTAAATTTGTGCTCAGAATGCATATAACTTCTAAAGGGTAAAAAAGGTACAAAACAATTACAGTGAAGATACATCACTAAGCTGTATGTGGCCAGGGGGTTTACCTTGTCCCAGGTGCCTGTAAGCGAGGACCAAACCCTGGGCCTCCAAATGCAGGAGCACCCCTGAAAAGGATGAAAGAGAGACTCTTCTTTTATATAACAAAAGAGAAAACACAGAACTCAGACAAAATTATAAGCAACTTCAACATGAAGGTTATGAAAATTAATGAAATGTACACTTGATATTTAAATGACAGGATCTTCAAAACTCTCTAGTTTTATAAGAATAGAAGGGGTGATGCCTCTAGAATTAGCTTTGGTAGAATGTATGGGTCGTGTCGTGTCCAATTCTTCATTTTTTCTTTTGCTGCCTCACTATTGTATCCCTTACTGATAGTTACCTTATTGATCATTTTACTTCCCTCTGCAATCCTTCTATTGCAACACCTTTAAATTTTCAGATACATAAAGAGATTCAAGAACTATCAGTTCTTTCAATCTTTTATTGCCCATAAAAAGGACAAGCAACAACAGTTAAATCTTAAGATGTGGTACCCTCCTCAATATGGAAACGTAGTTAATGGGATTCTTGCTTTCTGTATTACTAGGGTATCTAGGCCTCTTAGGGAGACAGGGAGACACCGTGACCCCTCATAGGTGCTTGGTGTCTCCCCCTCACAGGTGCTTGAAGTCCAAGCCTCTCATTCTAATGCAACTATTCGGGCACCCATCTAGCCATCTTTTGGGGTGTTTAGTTGGTGGAATGGACAAGGACTTTTGAGCACGCTTCTAACATTGATGTTTGATTTATAGCACACTTGTTAGCTTCCCTTCGGCCTCATTACCAGATACTATAGACTGATACCCATATCATTTTATCCTTCTGATTGACAAGTTGCTTTTAGACTAATTAGTTTACTTGCACGTACGATGCACATAGTTTGAACAATTTTTGAACGAATATGTTAAATTACGACATGATATATTCGTTGATACGACATTTCTTAATGTAATATTCCTAATGTGTGTTGCACGTGATAAACTAAACAATAAAAAATTTCTATTAATGTAATACCCCAACAAACGAGAAAGTACAAAGCATACAATAAATAGACATAGATGCAAAAAAGAAATTATATAGAGTATTGTATGTTCGTAGAAGCCACAAAAGCATATTAGATTTCGTTCAAATATATGTAGTTGATTTAAACTCTATCTTTTTTCAATAATATGTTTTAACTAATAATTTTACATTTCATTCATTTTTTTTCTTTTTTCATACTTATTGTTTTCATTTTATACATGTTAATGTATGTTATCGTAATTGAATTTCATTATATAATTGATTATTAATCATTTAGTTTTAAAATTAATATTCAAAATGAACATTTATGAAGGACAAATAAGGAATTCTATGTAATAGTGGTAATTTTTGCCCAAAAATGTTTCTCCCACCTTAAGCCCCACTTAGATATACTATAGATGTATTATCAGTTTATCAGTCCTTACCTTGATGCTAATCCTGACCCTTCCTTATCTTTCTCATTCTCTCGCAGCCCTCAGCATCCTCACCGACTTGCTTAAATGTGTTTTTCGGATTAGCATTGGATTTCTAAAGCGTAGTTCTCCGACTAATCCAGAGAGTGCACAGGCATCGACTAAGAGTTTCCCGCAAATGTACCACGGGTAAATCAATGGATAAATCTATGACCTCTGGTTCGAACCCGCGACTTGGAGGGAGCAAACACCAAAGCCCACGGTGACTATTTGCGCTACACCTTGTGATTTACTTGCTTTCATGTTGATCCCTCTCCTTTTTGTTCTTCAATTTTCACTTAAATTTTTTTTATCTACAGAATTACATTTATAATGACAAAAATATATATAGTAATTGACTCATACACAAGAGCAACAGTTCAAGCCCCACATTTCAAATGATTCTTGCAACTTAATTTAAGGCCATAATAAACCAAAATTAAACGTCCCGGTCTGGTTTGATATCAACTTTTTATCTTTTTTTCTTTTTTGTGCGGGGGTTGGAGGAAGTTCATCCGTCTAGAATGTAAATTTAGAAATTTAGAAAACGAAAGAGTGAAAACTACTAAAAAGAAGGTGAAATAATTAATAGTAGAATCAGAAGGGATAAAAGAAGGGCAAAACCTTGAATCTCCAGACCTAGGCCTCTTAGGATCAGCAAACCGAACAGTTAATGGTTGATCACAACCCTATATTAAAGAAAGGAGGATAATAAATGGATATTCTTTGCTAAAAATTTGCAAGCAAAAGATTACTGAAAAGTACAGGAACATACCCTCATCGTATATACTCCATTAAGAGAATTTATAGCTCCCAATGCCATATCTCTATTCGAGTATTTTACAAATCCACATCCTTCATATTTAATCAAACAAACAAAATAAGGAAACAAAAAAATTTGCTAGTTACGATGGGAAAATGTCAATGTGACAACCTAAGTCCACACAAATAGATGTAGAACCCTTGACTCCAAGCATACATACAGTAATGAAATAGCCAAAATAATCATCCATCCTATAATTGTTTCATAAGAAATAAAGGATGTATAATAATGTAGGAAGGATAAGTTTTTTTTAGTAATAATGTAGGAAGGATAATTACAAATGGAAGGTTCATGGACAAGCAATCCAACCGAACACCAACATCAGTCTAATTATCCATATCATAATTATTACCTTTCTGAGACACTATCTATTATCCGTTCCAAACAGGAGAAACTTCTTCATTAGAAATATAAAATTAAATAAAGAATGGTAATTTTTCCATTCATGTAAAAAAAAATAATTTCTGCGAATCAATCATCAAATTTCTTCTCATCACACTGATCAAAGAAAAAAAAGATTCTTCTTCTCACAAATTTCCACTTGGCTAAATGATATCATCTCGTATACTTGAACTTTTAGCAGTCCAAAAGTAAGGAAAGCATTCCTAACTATTCAAATTGAATGTAGCAACTTTTGCATGATTAAATAGGATTTTACAACATACCTCGACTCTGCTTCAGTTCATCTCGCATGAGGTAAACATCTTCAACTCGACCATAAGGAGAAAAAATCTGAATAACAAAGACAATATAAATCTACCGGGACCATTTGAAACCGTGCTGAATGCATATCTACACTTGACATTCAAAAGGAAAGCTTAAACATTATAATGTAGGACGTACTTCCTCAACTTCTTTTTCTGTAGCTTGTTTGTTTAGTGAGCCAACAAACAATTTGTACTCAACAGCACCTACCATAAAAAGGTAATGAAGCAATGAATTAATTAGACAAGTCTTCAAACAATCTGACTCAACGGCACATTCATTACTATAAGATATGAGCAGAAAATTAGATGTACTAGCTACCGTGCTTCTTTGTCGGATAGGAGGATGTCCTTATGTTCCCTAACCACTATTAATTTCATAAAGTGTTTGTCTCTCTAGGATCGCACTTGAACACAAAATGGGAAACGGATGACTATACTCTCTGTAGAGCATAGTTTCTCACAAGCACATAATGAACAAAGACACATCTGCTGTCATATCCCAACACCCTGTCCATGTTGTTTGATCCTCTATTTTTTTATAACCGTGGGTATCCGGGCTTCGCCCAACTATTCCCATGGAGCCTTGGCAGTTTGATTGGGAGACCTCCCAATGTCCCCAAGAAATTGATGCTAGGGGGAACCGTACCTGGGACGTGCGCCTAATCCACACATCCCAGCATTCGCTCTTACCACTGGGTCAACCCCTTGGGGTTTGTTTGATCATTTAATATTTGTTCATTGAATAAGTATAATCTTTGTTTACGTTGTGTTATGCTCTTTGAGACTTTGCAGGCTTTACATTATATTTATTCTATTCTACAACATACCCTAAAGCCCACTTGAAGTGATGTTTGAGAAGGCTGATAATAGAAACATCCTACACCAGGTTACATACATAACTCATTTCCTCTTCTTTTCTTTTGTGTGTTCCACAGAAAAAAAAAATGTGACTAACATTCTAAGGAAGCTTGTATGAAGACAGTAAGTAACATACAGACGTTACAATTATAGAACTCAGAGTCAAGAGACAATTACCAAGTCGCTCTCGTTCCCCATCGGCGTATCTAACTTGAACGGGGCCCACACCCTGGGAAACATATAGCCATGTAAACCAGCCACATATCAGTCGCCCGCAAAACCAAACATCAGGAGAACAAACAAAATAGGACCCAAAATCTTACTCCAGGAAGTGTATGTTGATTGTGCAAAGCTCGAATTGCCATATCAGCTTCTTCTGAGGATGCATACTTTATAAAACAACACCCTGCAAAAAGGAAGAGTTTATTTTGTTTCACTACCTTGGGTCAATTCTTCAACCCATGCTAAACTTTCTTTCCTTTTTTTCTTTTTCATTTTTCCTTACTAAAAGAGAACCAGTGTTATGCATCGCTAGCTACATTACATGTATGAACTTAACATATAATGTGAATAAAAGATAGCCACCACCACTGACAAAACCATGACATGAGTACATCTAAATATGTCATGACAACCACTGTAATGGTTTATCATTTGAACTGATGTTTGATCCAAGAGGGAATCAAATTCATGACATGTGTGCCCACACACAATCATGAGCTCTCCCTTAGTCCCTTACAAGTTAGCACATACTTATAAGCTCTCCCCTACACATGGCCTATCAGAGATGTTTTCAAAGTAAAAATAGAAGATTTTAAACCCCTTTCAAGCTCATAAGATCATAGCTTGAAACAATATAACTTGTCAAAATATCATTCTGATAATAAGTACTGTCTGAGAAAGCAGTCATAAAGACAAAATAGAGTGTTCAATAGAACAACTAGAGCTAAGAAATGAGACTTCCACAACGTAACCACAAAAGCATCTGCTAGACACTAACACTTTGAAAACCGAAATAAATAGCAAGTGAAGGATTTCTCAAAGAATAACACTTTGAAATGACCCCTTCCCCTGAAAAAAGTACATAGGAATCACATATTTAGCATTCTGTAAATGCATGGTAAACATGGTATAATCCAGTAATGGAACCACTCTGGACGCAAAAACATATTTCACAGTTCCTGCCCCTCTGCATCCATAACATTAAGATCATCACTACATGGCTGCTAGACTTCCAAAAATTCATAATATCGACTAGTTTCCCAAGCAAACAGGAGTCCTAGGTCAAGAGTTCCACCAAGAAAATCTCAATAGAATTTTCTACAAACTCACAAATAAAATGTTTGCAAGGACTAAAATCACATTAATAAATGATATTTGAGACCCTGCAAGGCATGGACCATTCTTTTAATAAGGATGAATGGGCCATTCTCAGCCATCACTGACTGATTGTAACTAAATATATAGTACTGCCGATAAGGTCCTCCAGCATGATTAATCCAGAAATTAAACAGGAGAGACTTATGACTAAATATTTGTGACTAATTTCAAAGGCTGTGAGATTAGTTGAATAACTCTCCATAAAACATAAAATAAACCAAGTGTCGAGACTTCTTTTAAACACTGAGACAAATGAGACCAAACTTTAACTTCATCGTCCTTTAAAAGAGAACCTCCTGGCCACATTAACAAATAAAAAATATTGATAACAAAACAAATAGAATGTTAATGGATCATTAAGGAGTCACTTGAGCAGAAAAATGCCAAAACCTAATCCCAACATTTTGGAAGGGGAGAGACAAAATATAAGAGGAAGAGAGGGGCTGGTTTCTACATCCGTAGTTCAAAACTGCAAATACACATTACGACCATATCTGACTACAGAAAATTGATTCAATCATCCAAATACATTCAATATCTCTTCAAATGGACTTCAGCCAAGAGCATATGCACAAGCAGCAACTTTTGAAGTAGGCATAAATGTTAAATCATCAACTCCAATCCAACACAGAAATATGTATGTGGATAGCGGCTTGAAAAAACTGCAGCCATTAAATGTCACTATCACTAATCAAAGGGAATGAGCTTTTGTAAGAAAGCATTGATACCATGAACAAGATGCAGCTGCCAAAACAAACCGAGAATGTTACCGACCACGATTTGGCATAAGCATTCATCAACAATGGTATACTAGAAGCAGCAAAATCATGCAAAAACTATGACATTCAGAGGCCTACGTTCCTAAATTCAAACATATGCACATTGTTTGGTCAGCCCAACTTCATAATTAGCTGATGTAATAAGAGCATCTTGCCAACCACATCAAGTTTCAAAGGCATCTCAAGCACACAATGCTTTTATGTACTTACTTATCGAAGTATAGGCAATTCCATTGCATTTGTAAAAGAATAACCAGCCAATAATCCACCATGATGCAAGAAGACACGAATGTAGGTTATCAAGAAGAGTATATACCAGTAACACCATCACTAAACTCATCACAATCCCAATAAGAACAAAGTGGGAAAGAGTTGTAAAGAAAAATTGCAGCTTGGTTGATAACACACAGCGGGGATGGTGATTCAAATATCTAAACCTATGCAAGTTACAACTACTCATTTAGAGTGATAATGAAGTATCCACTTTTGAAATCAAAAAGCATAGAACCTTACAGCATCACATTATAGGCAGGGATGCATCTTATATAATAATGGATCATGTATAATTATTCCCACAAATCTAATCCCACCGGGAGCTATACCAATAATCTCACATGCAGTGGCAGTCTAGCATAAAAGGGTAAGCTTCGACAAACTTGTACCATTGTTATAACAGTCGAACTAGACGGAATTCATCACAATGAACAAATATGTGAAAACTCTATATAGATGGTAATAAATTAGACCAACACGAACATCAAAGCAACAGTATACAAAAACAACACCATAATGTGAATTAAATCTTTAATGCAAGCACAACCACAAAATTAAGTGGTAAACTGTCAAGCAATCATCCATAAACAATAACCCAAATAGTGACTTTAAGCCTTCAATAATAACACACGATTTCGAATCAAACCATTCAATCTCGATGGCAAGTCCAGTAGTTTACCCAATAAGTTAAAGAATGCCAGGCGCATAAATAAACAGAATACCACTTCTCATAGTATCAGACCACTTGCAACCAATATCAAAAATAGAAGAAGCCAATTTAACAGCTCTTCCAATCATCATGCAACCACATACCGGCTAAAATCCAGTAGCACATAAATCAAGCCAAATAATGACCAAAAAATCATCCTCTCCCATGAAAGGAAAACTAGTAACCAAAAAAGTAAATCCAAAGACAGCTAATCAACTAAACTCCCAACTCATAAGATTCAACTATCATCCATGTAAAAGCATCATCCAACTTCAGAGATCAGACCCAAGTCAGTTTTCATTGATCCAGTATTAAGCTATTAGGAAAGAAAAAGATTCACCACGATAAGGAAAAAAAAAACTATTCAACTTCCAATTACAATGTGATTAACGCTAAAAGTACTTTTTGAGTCACTTCCTTTACAAAAGTTGCAGTTATAAAAACTCCGACATAAACACACTACAGTCGTGGCGAAAGACACTCCCATTACAAATAACTTATTGGGTAATGTCCCCGCTGCTGCAGCCAGCTACTATGACAATGCATGTCTTTTGTCTTCCAACCTCCCAACTGCCTTACTTAAACTTGTATTTAGCTGGTTTACATGTCTTGCCTTCTCCGGGATGGACGTTAAATTAGGGTCTCAACCAAAATCAACAAGCCCCAAACTTGTTGCAAAAACAAACCGAGACGAAAGATGAGCTTATGATTGCTCCCCCAGCCTCTCAGAAAACCTGAAAGAAAATATGTATGATCACCGGTGGTTGACAGAAATTAGCAGTACACATACCTTGTTGCTGCCCAGTTCTCTTATCTTTTATCAAAGCTACCTCTAATACCGTTCCATGTTCTTCAAACAATGGGCGAATCTAACATAAGAAATGTATAGGATTTAGCAACTTTTGACATATAAACAGGACCACATCAGGATACTAAGAAACAAAACAATAACTTAAGACAAATTTTTGGTCTATTCTCAACACTGTACCTGGCCTTTTGGCGTCCATATTTCGGTTCTGGAGCATTTAAAGAATAAATATACTATCTAATTTCTCACTTTAAAAAAAGTGTGCAAGATATAAAGTTCCAATCAAATGATGCTCAAGCATTTTGAACATACTTTTCTTGAGGGAATGTAAGAACAGTAAACAATTAATACTCAAAATTTATTTTGAAAAATGGAAGCAGCATATTGCTGTGAGAGAGAGAGAGAGAGAGAGAATTCGTTGCTAACATTTCAATGATGCCATATATTCAATTACTCACATCTTCTTCTGTGGCTGTCCTCGGAACAGATCCAACAAAGAGTTTAGCAAAACTACTGCCATCAAGTCGATCTGAAATAAATAAATCAATGTACCAGCAACTAAGTTAATGCTAGACGTAACGATGATGGAGACTTGCAGTGATAAACAAAATGTGACAAAATGGAGGTAAGTTGCCATCAATCCCAGGTCATGACCACATGTTTACCAACCTTTTTTATCGGTATATTTACCAATCTCTTACTCTTTTTTGTATAGCATGGCTTCCTAAAAATTCTAGAACACTTCACTTTATTGACTACTTAGACTCCTACATATATATCAATCCTCTTTGAAAATACTACAATTCATATCAAGAACTTCTGAAGAACCTATTACCTAAATAACCATCGGAATCGAATTCTAAACGACTTCTTGCTTTATGCCTATGTTCCAAAAGAAAAACATGCATTCAATGTAGTCAGCCTAAAACATTTTTATCGGTCCTAGAACATTACACTTACACAAAAACATACGCAGAAAGATAAAACAAGCAAACTGAAAAGCCTAAAGGGAAATCTTTGAAGAGTTAATCCCGAATCACCTGGAGAGCCTCCACGGCCAGAGAAAGGATACCCTCGTTTCTGTCCCGCCAGAGGGAGCGACTGGTAATTAGAGTCAAATCCTCCGCCTTCAATTGGCCGAAACACGCCAACACCTCCACCCATTAGCCGAAACCCACCGCCAGCTCCAGGAGACTGACCCGGTGGGCTATCAAAAGGCCGTTGGTGACCACCACCACCTCCACCTCGGAAGTCATTGGGGCTACGTCGGCCATCGTGATGGTTCATGGGAGCGTCAGATAAGCGAGAAGGAGGTCTAGAGTGACGGTAGGGGTGAGAGTCTTGATTACTGCCATAGCGATCTCCTCTGTGCTTATCCAGCTTTGCGAACAGTGGAACCCTAATCCTAGACTTGTGAGTCTTCTGTAAGACCTGATTCCTATTATAATCGGCACCGAGTTTCCAAACGAAGAGGAGTTTGCAGTCGGAAGGTGAAGAAGAGCAGCTAGCCAGCTAGGGGAGAGGACAGCAATGCGTCTATGGCTCAATGCCGTTGAAGAGTATAACAAGTTAGTATCAGCGTATCAAACACAGTTGGGCGATATTTTAGTGGGCCGTTTAACGAACCTAGCCGATTCAAGAATTAGCTCGGCCTACCCATTACTAGTCCTCTTGCGTTACTTTTTTTATCAACTAGTCGAGACTTTAATCAATTTAAAATATAGATAGAATTTTAAATTAATATTAATATTAAAATAAATATATTGTCTGATTTAACAATTATTCTATATCTAAATTAAAAGTGAAATAGTAATAATACTATATTTATAACATTAAAATTCTAGCGCTATTTGAATAGTATAAAAAATTACTTTATTTTATCAATTTGTTATATCCTTAAAAAATAAGTATATCATATTGAAAAGTAATTATATCATATTAAAAGACAATTTCATATATTCAAAATATATTAATATATTTCTAAAATTCATATATATAAATTTTTATGTTACTGATATTATAAATATTACAAAATATTTAATTTATAAATTTATAAATAATAAATTATTATTGACTTATAATTAAATATTAGTTATAAAAGATCGCGAAATCAATCTACGGATATTCACGTCTCTAATTACATAAGATTATCAAAATATTATATTTTACTGACTATAAACAAATTATTATTGAATAAAAAATAAAATATTATCAAATGAACTAAATGAGCAATTGGGTGAAATACCTAATTTATGTTATATTTTAATAGATTTTAAATGGCAAAAAGGATAATCAAAAGTTTCTTACATTTAAGCATCTTTTAATATAGTATAGATATAGATAGATACATTATGGTCGAACTCAATGCATTTAATGAATTGACTGTTAATATTTTTTTTATAAATGACTTTTTTACCTTCACTCTCTTGCTCGCTCTCTATCTTATACTCTCTCTCACGCTATCTTTTTCCTCCATCCTTGCTTGTTCCATCTCTTTCGCTCTCTCACATTCTCATATTTGACTCTCTTACTCTCATTCACTCTATCTCTCTCCCTAACCTCACTATTTTTTTCATTCTCTCTATCTAGAAAAACATAGATCGTGAGGCTATGATCGTTATTCGTCGTGGTTCTTCTGATTGAAAAGTGATCTCACTGAAAAAAAGTTACGGCCACGCTCTTGAGTTGAGTTGCATATTTTTCTTATTTATTCATAAGTGTATGTGCATGAAGGCTGTCAGAATGTAAGACGTAAGAGGTGAGACTATAAAATCTTACTTTTCTACTTTTCACTTAGCTTAATTTTGAGTAAATTGTTATACATCATAAGGACTTTCATTGTATTTATAATCTTGATCTCCCACACTAAATCACGATTTTCCCTTATATACAAATTTATTTTTTATTTTTTTCATTAAATCTGTTTTTAGTCAACACTTATTTTTCTTTGTTAACTGAGAAATCCTTCAATGCTGGAAAATTTTCTGATTTACTTGCAGAAGTGGTTTTACCTTTTAATGAAGACTTTTATTTTTAACTAGTAAAATATCACGTGCATGTGACTCGATTAAAATATTTTTTAATATATTTCTATTACATATATTGTTAGCACAATTCGAAATATGGTGTCAATAATTTGATTTAATTTACATTAATTGAATAAGACATGTATGCCTTATAAGAAAATCAAATATGCATGCCTATTTCATTTTCTTCATATAATGTATATGATAAATCAAGTAATTTTTCCACAAGTTTAATGTTTATAAGTTCTTCAATTTTAACCAATAATCTCTAACATTGATATTTCTTTTCCTCTATAAATATTTTATTTATAAATTTCAATAATTTAAAACTCCATCAGGAAAGACACTTTTCATACCCATACAATTATGATAATTAAGATTTACACTTCTAAAGATACAATTGATAATTTCAACAAAAATTGATGCATGAAAACTCTTCACTTAACAAAGCTAGATTTCATTGATATTTTTCTCATGATTAATAATTAACATTTACAATACTAATTTGTAAATAAAGATATTTTGAGAATTTCAACAAAAAATTAATACATGAAAACTCTTCACTTGATTTAATAATGAGTTTCGGTAATTAGGAACCTTCTTAAAACAAAAACATAAGCATCAGTTGTCAAAAAATTAATAACAATAGTTTTATGAGGAAAATAAATTTTATCCTTTATTTTTATGATAATGTAAGAGAACATAAATAGAATGTCATTTTAGAAATTATAAGAATGATATGTGGACACAAAAGGGTAAAAAATAATTCTCGATCATATGATCCACACTTTTAATATACTAGTATTTAAATCACGTGCTAAATACAAAAACTGATATTCAAAATTAAACATCTACATATTCAAGAGTGTTTTAATAAAACATGGTTGTAAATTTAATGTTTCTTTGTGATCGCGGGTCACTTAAATCGGGTGTAATGGATGTGTTATGTGGTGTGTCATTATTTTTTTAAGTGCTAGCATTTTGAAGAAATTATTGTTTTTCTCTTAAAAATCAAATAGAAAATTTGTAGCTTTTAAGTAAATATTAGTAATATTTCACATAATTTTATGAGATATTTTAAAACATTACTAACCAACAAAATAAAACATTATCTCTCAGTAGAAAAGTTAATCTGAAAAAGCCCAAATTCCCCCACCAAAAGAGAAAAAATGACAAGCCCGGAAACCTTATAAACAAAAAAAAAATCCCAAAAGTCTAATTAAAAAAACCCTACTAATTTTCTTCTCATCCTCTCAACCACACAACTATCAATCATTATGACTCTGATGTTTTTTATAAGTTGGGAATTATTCCTCTTAGTCTTCAATATGAGAAAGTTTGAATACTATGTACGGGGCCCAGTTTATGTAAGTATTTATAAGAAGTTATTTCAAAGTTTAAATTCAATGCAATGTATCATGTTTGAAGATGTCTTCGTAAATAACAACATTCTCCGTATTTCATTATCATCCTACATCAATGCATTTGGAACCTTTGTTGCATTGTAAAGACCAACCAACATTCTACGTGTGGGACCTTCAGTTTTAAATGTGAGAAATTTGCAGTGAATTGGCAAAGATGTAAAATTAAGGGTAATTCAGAAAATCAAAAGTTTCTCCTGTTTTAAAACTCTTTTATAGGTACTAGTAGAAAAGTATGTGTTTCACACATGTTAAACTAATTTAAAATATGTGTGTGATTTAAAATTAATATTAATTATCTTTAAAACTTATTGTAATATTGAAATATATTAGCTTGTTTATAATCTTTTTTTTCTTCTCTTGTTTATAAGCTTTAGATTGTACTACTATTGCTCTTTGAATGGTACAAAAAATAATTTTATTTTACCAATTTATCATACTCTTGAAAATGATTATAATATTAATCATTATCTCTTAAAGCTAATTTCAAAAAGCCTAAAAGACATATGAATTTTCACGTTCCCGATATCATAAATATTGTAGTATGATTTATAAACTTCTAACAAAAATTATTATAGACTACAATGCCCTTCACACTTTAATTTTTTTATGAGTTTATCCTTTTGCACCTTAATTTATGAATATTATTAGAAACGGCACATTGATTAGCATTAATAAAAATAAGGAAAAATAATTGAATAGTTTTGCATATCCCATAAGAGAGGGTTTATCCCTTCAATCTATTGGTTAGCATTATAAAGAAAAGGAAAAATAATTGAATAGTTTTGCATAACCGATAACAGAGGGTTTATCCCTTCAATCTTTATAAAATTCAATAAAGCTCTGGATTTATCCCTTCCATCTTTTGTTTAGAGAAGTAACTGTCAGTATCTTCAATAAAGCTCTGCTAGAGAAATGGCTATGGAGATACTCCATCGAAAAGAATAGTCTGACCTGCATACAAAGAAATATTCAAAACAATAAAACTAATAAAAATTAGAAATAACTAGCAAATGATATTAATTAAAATAAGTATTTAAAAAATACAAATTAATATTTCAACGTACATAGAATACAAATAGGCTTTCTCATATTATTGAGGCGGGTACAATAAACTACTCAAAATTATAAATAACTAGCAATTAGGCTTTCTCATATTTATGCATTTCTTTATCTTTATTATTAGAAGTAAAGAGAGTTAAACAAAAAAAATAACTAAATAAAATAATTTATGCATTCCGAGAAATAAAAAAGAAATTAAAAAAATAGTTAACCGTTTATCAGAAAAATGGTTAAACCAACAAAAATAAATGGAAACTTTATTTAGTTATTATCATTTTTCACTCTAATTTAATAATGAAAAATAAATATTGGACTCATTGTCCAATAACCGAAATCATGGTTTACACTAAAGAATTCTAAGAGACCCATCTTCTCAATTATTTAAATCGCATTCCTTAACATTACTTATGCACAATGCTAAACCATTTTTCATCTTCAGAATTTACGCCCACTTTACAATTCACATCATATATTCTATAAATCTTCTATGTAGACATCATGTCGAGCATCCACATGTTCCCATAGAAAGTCTTGAGGTATATCAAAAAGAGTGAATTATAAAAATTAAGATGATTCAAAAAAGAAATGTCTAAACATGTGCAAAATAACTGAGGACCAATTGAAATTTAAAGTTCATTTTCATCGACAAAGAGGTAGATACTCTTATATGTTTCATTTTTAGAAGTTTATTCTAATATCATTAAGTTTATGTTTTAATAATTATTTTTATTTAACAGGGAACAAAAATACAAGTTGTGATGTATAACGAAATTATCTCGAGATTGGAAGACATATTAGAGAAGGACCAGACATATTTCATTCGCAATGAAACTATGAAACTAATTAATACTAGATATCTTAATGTCCATGAAAAAATAAAGTTATCATTGTCGTCATTCACAAATGTTTATGAGGTCGAAAATCAAATTTCAATTGATAAGATGCAATACAATTTCATAGATTTTCGTGAAGCTGTAGAATCAAACAATACAAAAACAATGACGGGTGTGATTATTATGAATTATACATTAGTAATCTATAGTTTTTTTTTTACTTCATGATGTTTTTAGATTAAATTTGCAGATGTTAAAGGAATTGTTAAGTACCGTGGAAATAAACCCAACTACCATTGACGTAGGGGAGGTACATAAAAGGTAAAATTTAATCTCACATTTTTTAAAAGAAAATTCTATTTATGTTTTTAATAATTATCTTTCTTAAATTTTATAAAACAAACCCATGTTCCTGTTCTCCGGCATTAATACCTCTGGACGTGAAAATTGGTCTTCATCTTGTGCCTCCAACAAAGAGAATGAGAGAGGCATTGATGGTTGATTTAAAGGACATAATCGATGGAAATGTTGGGAAACTATTTTATACATTCAAAGCAAAAATTGTGAAAATTATGAACAAAGAGGAACCATGGTATGAGAACTGCAAGGCTTGCCCTAAATGTGAGAATAAAAAACAGCTATTATAAGAAACCCAATGCTAAAGCTTATGATCTCAGATGAAGTTACAGAGGCATATGTCGCCTTATTTGATGCATCAGACTATTTAATTAGATGTACTGTTTCAGAATCCGCAAAACAAATGAAGAAGGTACTTATTTTCTTATTCATAGTTACAACTCTTAAAATTTAAGTTAACTTTCAACTCTTATAAATGCAGTGCGAGAAGAAAGAAAAGTGTGAAATACTACCAAAAAGTTGTAATGTGCCAAGACAGAGAATATATTTTTATGGTGAAGACAGATAAAAGAAATGTGGAAGATAGAGCAAGAAAATACATTATTGCACAAGAGATCCAAAAATATGAACAAGAGAAATACGACACTCAAAATGAAGCTAATGGACAAAAGGTGAAGGGAAAAAATGATCGAAGACGACAAACTCAACGATTAAGTTTCCTTAAGTTATTTCATATGTGAGAAATGAACAACTTCTATTCTTCGTTTTCTTCAATAAGAACGAATTACCACAACCTAAATCTGTTTGTTATTTGGTTTTAGTTTTTTTTAGATTTTATTAAATTCATTCAATGCCTAAAAAATCTTAGTAATTATTCATTCAAACTATACCTCATGTTGGAGTATATCTACCTCATCATGTCTTCTCTCACGGACAACTATATGTTGTACTATCCAAAGACATTTCAATGTCCACCACAAAAGTATTGATAAAATCATAATCTCAGAGAAAGAACAACATATACAAAGAACATTGTATATAAGGAGTTACTTCTACAATCAAGGTATGATGTAATCAATCATGTCATATGGATTTATATGTATAAATTCTAATTTTTTAACTTTAAATTTCTTTCTTCCTAAAATTGTAGTAGTCAAGACATCTATTGAATGTATGACATGTTCAAAGTATTGACATCAATGATCCTTAATGTTCGAAAGGTATTAAAATAGTATGCCCTATGATTGCTTAAATATACATGAAAAATACAATAATAACTTTTGAATTTTATATGATAACAGGTCAACTATCAACAATGTCGCTCGCAACAAGTTCAAAGACCTCAAAGGGAGTTAAATGTAAATTTTGTTCAAAACGAGAAGTAGAAATCTTATTGTTACTTATAACTTCTTAGGTAATAGATGTTAAGGTCAAATAAAAAACAAAGGATCGATTGAACTTTCTTTAGATGTCTAATGCTTATGTATTTAAACATATTTGACGCTACAACAAAAAAGGCTGCGATAGCGGCCAAAAGATTCTATCGTAGGGTTTCTAAAACGATATGTATACCGACGTTATTAAAAGTTCACTACCTATGATAGCATTTTTAAACTCTATAAAAAACCTACAGTAACATTTTTTAAACGCTATCAAAAGCTTTTGTTGCATTTTTTGAACGCTATCAACGCTTTTCATAGCGTCTAAAAACGCTATAAAAAGTCTTTCATAGCGTTTTATAATTGCTATCATAGGTCTTTCATACAATTTTTCATTACTTATTGTTTTGTTAATGTTATTAAATAATTTTTATAACTTTTACTTATAATTGTGCAAATATAAAAAATAAATAACTTTTCAGAAAATAACACGAAATAACAAAATCACATATCATTTTATTTAATCAGTCAAAATTGTTACATACCAATTGTCTACTAGAAATCACATCTCAAAATAATAATTACATATTGATTTTTACATAGAACGAGCAAAGGTAATTTATCCAAAAAATTAAAATCTAGTATAAATTCACATCTTGGTGGTTTTCCTTGGTGATGAGGTGGTGGCGCAGGTAACTACATTGATGATGCTTCAGGATAGGATCAAAATGTTGTAACAAAGCATGGATGATCCATTCAGATGAAAGAGCAAGCCTCCTCTTCTAAATAGTACAATCTAAATGATCAAAAGCTAAGAAATGATTTATTAGATAAGTAAGTTCAGAATTAGTGGCAGACTTACAACATTCCATGATATAGTATAGTCGTTGGTGAGGAGCAAACAAATTCTGACATTTAACTACAAACCAAGTTTATTATCTTATGCCTCAAAATGCAACATTTAACAGGAAGTCAAGTTTATCTAAACAATGTCTTATAAGACTAACAAAGCTTAAGTGACAAAGGAGGTTCATAGCAACACTAAACATTAGTTGATGGAAAACGGTCCAGATCAAACAGAATACCAAATCATATAAGCTCCTTGAGAAAGTACCTCTTCCAATTCAACATTAACATGAGCATAGTAACAAATTAATTTAACTTTTTTTACTGAAATCCAAGAAAGTAGACACTAACTTTTCTCATATTGGTAAAGTTAAAACGACAATAACTAATAAGATATTACATTGAATATGTTTGTCATATTCTAGAAGGATAAACATATATGCTTTCGAGTTTACAATATCACAATAATTTAACAATATAACTTCGTTGAACTGCACAAAATATATATATATGATTCATAGATTTGAGAGTCAAAGGATTTTAATGAATGAGTTAACTGGTACATGGTCGATAATTGTCAAGAGGTCTACATTACATGGTAACCAAACTATATTAACCAACAAAATATTTCTCAGAAACTAGAAATTTAGAAATGAGAAGCAAATAGAATAAGAGAGCCACATAATTTGCTAATTAACCAACAAAAAATAAGATAATTTTCTTCTCTTTCCATACAAAGGCACAATTGGACTAAATAAACCTCAAGAACAAGCTCTTTCTTAAAATAACAACCCAATTATGCTAAATAAACCTTCAAGTATCACAAAATATCATTCGTGCAATGTCAGAAGTCCCATCAATTCCAGCCTTCACAATGGAACACTAATGGGTGAAGAGCAAAAGAAAAATCTCAATTTCATTTATATTTCAGCCAAATGCACATGCAACCAACGTTATTCACTAAAACAACAAAACAGTGAGAAAAATCGGATATAAATAACTTACATAATGCTTTCAATAGATAATTTTATAGTCAATAAGTTATCAAACGAACGAAAAACTAGAACTTCACTACATGTCCTGTAGAGAAAAATGAGAGAGAGATGAACAAATAGATGCAGATAAAACCATACATCAAAGATCATAAGCAGTAAAGCACCTTAAATCAATGCTACAAGAAATCAGCAATTGTAGCTGTAAAATGACTTTGTTATTTGCACCATGATTATTCTTCTTTGATCATTCACAGAGGTGTTAAGTCAAATAACATTTTGCTAATTTTTTATTTTGAGGCTCATGTTGCAGATTTTGGGCTTGCCAAATTCTTACAAGACACTGGAACATCTGAATGCATGTCTGCCATTGCTGGTTCTTACGGCTATGCAGACAAACCCCAACTAACTTCTTGGAACCATAAACTAAACACATCGAATTCAAAATATTTAACAATAGCAATTTAGACCGAATACCCAAAAATGAAAGACCCAAATGTCATATCCTATTAAAGTTGTCTTGCTTGGGATCTAAAGTTTTACTTTCCCTAAATCCTAGAAAGAAAAGAATGTATACATAATGCAGACAAACCCCAACTAACTTCTTTTTACTAAATATATCATAACAGTTATCTAACACAAGGACTTCATTTTACTTCACATGATTGTCAAAATCACAGATTCACCTCTTTGCCAAGGACGCAAATATTGAAGAAGCCACAAGAACACCAACCATAAATGCAGATGATAGAACAACCAGAAAAGATTGTCACAACCTACCGACATATACTGAAATAGTCCATCGGGATGCAAATGATTCATATACGCAGACCCAGTTATGTAAGAAGCATGTTTAAGTGTATAAGCAGTCAACAAAGTGAGCAGAAAGTCAAACCAGAACAAATCAAATTGCAATATTCTGTCAAATGCTATTTTTTAGAACAAGAAAACCTATACATAGATAGAAAAACCTTCAAATACAGATACTGAGTAGTAAATCCACTTTCAAACCAGGCTAATAAGTTGATAGAGGCAATTTTTCAATTAGGAAAAAATGACTGAAATGAAAACTCACATGTACTTCATCTACCTTAGCACTAAGTGGATGGATAGAAAACCATTCACGAAGACCAGAAAGCTTGGCAATACCTAGTTCTTGATGGGAGAGACCTTCTATTCTGCAATAGCGAGAATTTGAAAGCAGAAACAAGGTCCATGTTAAAAAAATATTTCCTGGAATAACAAATCAAACCAGCCAAAGGCTCAATACAAACTCAAAATCATGAAAGTAAACATTTTCTTGCAAACATACAAATAGTCATAAAAGCAAGCCTTTTAATAGTTAGAAACACAAATCGAACTCCAATTAGGGAATCCGCGAGACTTTTACAACAAGACTAAACAAGGAATTGACTGAATAGGACACGAGCGGGTACTTTCAAGCCTATGTGACCAATGCACTTATGCTGCCTTCAGTCAAACACTTTCAAAGAAGCAAGGGGAAGAGTTTATGAAATCGATTCACTAAGCTAGCTTCACTCTTAAACTACTTGAACTAATGAAAAAGCAAGCATGTATGGAAAAAACATGACAAAACTCAGAGAAACAACCAAATAAGATCTAATAAGCACTGGAATTAAAAACTGCATTAGAAATTCACAATTAGGGAAATTGAAAAGTAAGACAAACAATATATCCATAATCTCACCCAATTTCACAAACTTGAAACATATGACCAATTTTACCAGAAGCCTGATTAGCCACATAGACCCCCACCAAGACCAAAATCGAAATCCAGTCAAATATAAAGGAAGTACATAAGAATGTTGTATCCAGTGGCATTGGGATTCAATAATTTCATCTGAGGAATATACCAAAAATATATGGTCCAATAAAGTATCTTTTTGTTTGCAATATCTTTTTGTTTAGCTAAATGAAATAGTCGTAAAAACAAACCTTTTAACAGTTAGACACACAAATCGAACTCCAATTAGGGAAATGGAAAAGCAAGGTTGTACGGAAAAACATGACAAAACTCAGAGAAATAGAATAAGCACATGGATTAAAAACTGCATTAGAAATTCACAATTAGGGAAATGGAAAAGTAAGACAAACAATACATCCATAATCTCACCAAATTTCACAAACCTGAAACATAGGACTAATTTTATCAGAAGCCTGATTAGCCACATAGACCCTTACCAAGACCAAAATTGAAATCTAATCAAACATAAAGGAAATATATAATAAGGTTGTATCCAGCGGCATTGTGATTCAATAATTTCATCAGAGGAATATACCAGAAACATATGGTCCGATAAAGTATATTTTCTCGTGCAGATTCTTGGATCACCTAGAATGAGAAAACTCCAAGCTATTCAGAGATGTAAGCCATGCAACAAAAAGGTAATTAGAAGGCTCATAAAGGGACAAACTGGACAATATGGATGATAAAAATTTAGTCACCATTGTCATCAGAATCTTTACTCTTTGCTACAGAGAAGCTTACCATCAGAAAATTGATACACCACATAAGTAAGAGAAACAATAAGGATCGAAGGAAAATACTCAATTTCGTATAGGAAGTAACTAACTTTGATAGAGCTCTCATAATAAAGACAATAAACTCTCAATCTTTGGAACACATATATGCTTGGAAAAAGTGAAATAACCCATCTTTGCTCCTACAAAGGTTTTATATACCAAATGGCAACATAATAACAGGAAAACCCATAATTGTCATCATTTTTGAGTGAATAGTCATCAATTTACAGTCTCTATGTCCAAGCTCCGTAGGGAAATGATCTTTTACAAGTAGTGACCAAGACCGAGTCAGTTGGTGGCATAAAATCTACCACATTAGGCAAAAACAAAATTTCATAAGTTGAACATGAACAATATAACTCAGAGAAATTGCCAACAGAAAATGAGTCCTACCACTACATTGCATAAGGGGAAGCAATACTCCACTTGGAACTAGACCTTAAATTATTCAAGGCTAAAATGTAAAACACACCCCTGCACTTTGACCAAACTACAAACTATACCCCTATATTTGTTTTCATATTTTTATACCCATGCACTTTAACTAAATTGCAAAATACACCCCCTGTTAGAAATTCCATAAAAAATAACCTTAAAAGGCATGTGACATGAACGTTCCTAACGTCCGTTAACAGGTCTGTTAAAATTATTAATAACAAAAAATACTAAATAAACTAATTTACACAAAAAAACTAAAAACCCAAAAAAGATACCTAAATCCCTAAATTTCCCCTTCCCCTTCCCAAAAATACCTAAATCCCTAAATTCCCCCTTCCATTGTTATAACAGAACTTCAACATAAGCACAAAACCCTCTGCCCCTCCCGGAAAGTCGTGAAATATCAGTTTGAGATTTCTGGTCATAGCCTTCGATTTACCGAACATTTTGCTCAATCTACCTGAATATGAAGCAATGCATTTCTACAAACGAAGATGAGGAAACAGATCCAGAGAAGAAATGAAAATTGTGAAGGACTAATTCCAATTCCTTTGCAACAGAAAGGATGAACAAAGAGCATTAAAGAAAAGAACCAATTAATTATACAAAGTATATAACAAGTAGATGAGGAATCTGTGAAGGACAAACCCCATTTAAATTTATGTTATAAATTCAAAATTAACCTGAAAAACAGAAAAAACAAACTCACCTGAAGATTCAATACTACTAGATGAAGTTTTCTATCAGTCTTGTGGAATATTCTATTATCTAATATACCATAATGTCCAAACAAACACAACAGAACAACATCAATCAGAGTTAAAACCTATAGATAAGCATTCTGCTTCATTGCCAGAAAAACCAGAGGAGTCGCGGTCACGGAGGGGGGAGAGGGGGTTGAGTCATGGAGGGGCCGAGTCACTGAGAGGGGGGGGGGGGGGGGGGGGGGGGGGGGGGGGAGTCGCGGGAAGGGGATGTGGAAGGGAAAATGTGTGGTGGGTCAAAGTCAGGGAGGTGAGTCGCGGGAAGGGGAAGCGGAAGGGGAAATTTAGGGATTTAGGTATTTTTTGGGTTTTTTAGTTGTTTGTGTAAATTAGTTTATTTAGTATTTTTTGTTATTAATAATTTTAACAGATTTGTTAAAGGAAGTTAACGGACGTTAAGTACGTGCGTGGCACGTGCCTTTTAAGGTCATTTCTGATGAAATTTTTAAAAGATGAGTATATTTTGTAGTTTAGTCAAAGGCAGAAGTATAAAAATATGGAAAAAAAATATAAGGGTATAATTTGTAATTTGATCAAAGTACATGAGTGTATTTTATATTTTAGTCATTATTCAATTACGAGAAATAGCAAACACTAAATTCAGAAACAATAAGAACTCCACATACTAATCAAATCAATAAGCTTTTTTTATCAACAATGTTATCAAATTTTTATACCTTTCATTAGAGCTTAGAATTAGTTTTCCTTACTATAACTGGAGTGGAGAAAGAACTGAACTACATGTCCTAGTAGTAATATCTTGATAGTAACTTCTAGTATTAGAGAGAAAAGAAAAGCAAAGTGTGAATGCTTCAACAAATTCAAAAGAGAGAAATATATAAAACCAATAATCAGAAAAACCGCGAGCACCAAATTTCACGAGCGCCGAACATCAGAGAAATCAACAATCCCAAAACCCAATCAGACATAGTATTTCTCATGAAATAAAAATTAAAATCTTCCAACTTTGAAACACCAACGAAAACAAATAAACATAGATTAACAAAATGAAGATAACATAAACTACTTGATTATTTTATAACAGATTTTAACAAAGTGACCTATATTTAAAAGTCCACGCTATTAAAAGTAGTATGATAAGATGTTGCATACTCGTAAAGACGTCTTTTAAATTTCAGTTTGAGTATTATGGTAAATATTTTTAATTAATATTTTCATAATTGATTTTACCATTAAGAAATTATTATCTTGCCAACGAGTCCATTCTAAACATCTGCTATTATGTGATTATCATTATTATTATATTGCCTTTAATAGGCTCTTTATCCCTCAAGATATCCACATTTACAATCATTTATTCTAATATAAAAGTGTGAAAGTTTGAAAAATATTTTTTGAGAAAACTGCGCTAATGATTTCTTAAATTAAAAATTAAATATAAAAAATCAAATAAAGAGTATTCAACCATTTTTTACATTAACATCATTAAATATGTTTTTTCACAGTATTACTATCTAAATCAAAAGACCAATGAGAAGAAAATGATAAGTGTCAAATTTTTTACTTAACATATTTAACATTGAGCTTTATATATAACTAGCGCACAATTAATGTCACACATTTAGATTCATCAATTGTCACAATTAGAAAAATAAGGGTACATATACTTTAGTTAAAGAATTAAATCTTATTACGCAAATTAATTTTTTGAAGTAAAAAAATCGAAATGATTCTATTAAGTTTACTTTAAAAAAATTACCTGACACGTCAAAACTAACATATATAGCTAACAAAACGATGCAAACAATGGATGCTATATATTATAATTTTTTTGTCAAAATGTAAATATATTAATAAAAAATAGTACACTTATACAATGGGCATATCACAGTACACCATAGTGCTAAGCTCAAAATATATACAAATATGAAAACACACTATACTGCGAAAATCAGAAACAGACATGGCAAAGAGTTGAACAGTTATATTGTAACAGAGATACAACACGAAAACTACGTCAAGAGGATCGCATAGAGTGAATAGATCAATAAAATCTACATCTAACCAGAGCACAGAACTAACAACATGACTACCACAACCTATACAAACCACCACTAACCTATAACCTTGGTAGGAAAACCAAGGTGCTCCGCAATAAACATAACTAGCCTAAAATCATAGAAATTAGATAACCAAAGAACCAAGAAACGAAAAGACCATTGATGCCTCAGAACGACCAAGGCAAGTGGCCTCACCGGAGAACCCTCAGTAATGGTTGATTAATGGGGAGATTTATAATCTCATCTGGTACAACTCAATCGACAGGTACATCACACTCATTAGCTCTGGAGGATCTCTCTTAGAAACTCAGACAACTAGTGTTGAGAATCTGAACCTCTGGCTAAACTTCGAGATACAAGGGAAGGGGAATCATCACGACAAATAGAGAGAGAGAGTAAGGCCTCGCTCTGAGCAGAGGCAAACTCCTAAAAATGGCTTGGACTGTGACAGACTTAGAGGAGGATTTAGGCCACCACAAATGGTATAAACAACGGTGAAAAACCTAGTCACAAAGTCCTTCATTTTCCAGCGATGCTTGAGAACCAATGGTGGAGACGAGATTCTGAAAACCCAATGCTTGCCTCATGTCTCACCGGAATAGCCACAGGTTTATTCCAGACAAATAACCAAACATAGTACAGACTCCATATCTTCGTCTCTCATTTGCAAGCAAATCCAATCGAGTAAATAGCCCTACCGGAGCAACTTGCGAGATGGTTGATGAAAATCCAACCAAAAACCAACGGACTAGACTGCGAGGCATCTAGAAGGGAGGCTATGCCAACGTTAAATCTTCTCTGCTGAAGCCATCAAATATTCCAAAATGGACCAGACTGTGAGCCATGGAGCAAATCTACCCACACCTCCAAAAGTCATCGCTTGTGAGAGAGGCGGAGCCCAGCCTTGAGCTCCAAAGAGCTTAGTGTAGAGCTCGATAGAGATCTATACACTAAGACTGTGGCTGCTAAGATTTCCTTTAGGAGAAGTCTCTAGAGAGATATGAGACCTTCTCTCTAGATCTTCTCTCTCCTAGAATTTGATAAAGTAGGTTATAATAGTTTCATATATTATAACTTCTATTAGAAGTACTTAATGCAACATTTTTTTCAAACTATTCTTCCGTTGTAGCAAATAGATCAAAATACTACAATGAAATGTGACGACACGGACAAAATAGTTGAATCCAAAAATGAAAATAGGATCGTAAATTTAAAATAAGCAACTACTGATAAATAATCAAAATAAGAGTGAATAACATAAGTTGTTCATTGCTCATCAAAAGAAACTAAATGATACCTAATTAAACTTAGTAATAATAAGCACATGCATTGTATGTAAACTTAAATGTTGTATATTTAGTCATTCTAACGCGTGTTCTCTTTTCATTTATAACTAACATTATAATATATTTATAAGAAAGTACTAGTATATTTTTATATTGTCAAATGAACGTATATTATAATGTCAAGTTTAGTATTAAATAAACATCAACAATATAGTTTTCTCCCTCTCTTGTAGGTTTCTCTCTCTATTGCTGACGAAGAAAATAGGGCGGTGGACCTCAATTGTAATACTTAAGAGGCGAGTTTTGATTTTTCTCGATGTCTTGTATTCAACTTACTCAGCCGAAGGTCTTTCTACAAGGGTGCTTTTAATGCTACAAGTATGGAATCCTTCCACACTACCACAGCTACAATAACGGCCACCTATTTATTTGAATGACAGTTTTATAAAATCTGTTAAGGAAAAATGTATTGGGTGAGGTAATTTAGATAACATGATAGTTTTTAAATAAACTATCATAAATGTTTTATCTACTCTGATTATATTTTGAGTTGTCATAATAATTTTTTAATAATGACAGTAAAAAAATAAACTGTCATAGTTTTATTGTATAAAAAATTGACTTATTACCTAACGTTCATTCTGTTTAAAAGAATTTCATCCCATTTAAACCACTCTAGACCCTAATTTCCTTTTTTTAACCATCGATTTCCCCTTACAACAGCGACTGGCGATTGAAATAGGTTGGTCTCAGCGTGATTGAACTGTCGGCTCTTCTCCCTCCGTTTCTACAATTTCTTCTTCTCGGATAACTATGGCGGATGTTGTTTATTGTGATACTTATTCAAGCAACACTTTCTCTAGGAGCCTTTTCTACTGGTTTTTAAGTTAACCTATTTGTTTCGGTTTTTTTTATGATATATGGACTTGTGATGATGTGTTTTAACTATAAAATATCTTGTTTCTGACGGAATTTTTGTAAAAAGAAATTGGTTTGCTATTATAAAATTAATGGCAACACTGTTTGTTTCAAAGCATCACGTTCATCATTTCTCTTGTTTACATTAGAGTTTCAAGTTTATTTTTCTGGACAGAGATACGGGTTCTTATGTGTACAGAAAAAATTTTTACACGACACGTAACAAGATCTAAATCGAAGACCACATCGAAGAAAATATAGTGTAAGAACCGTAGGATCAACCAGGCGGTTGTGAAAAATAGACCAATCAGATAAAAGTACATGGATTGCTGACATGACAATCTAAAGAGAAGTTAATCAAGATTATTAGATTGATCAGACGGTCAAGATTCAATTGATTGTTATTGTAGATAAGTTAGATCTCAAGGAATATTCTGTTGATTTTATTTTTAGATAGAATTAGATAAGCTATATCAGATTATGAGAATGCCTATAAATAGATGCAAGATATAACTCCAAACAAGAGACAACAACTCTCAACAATCATTAACCTTGTAAACTCTTTCTCCATAGTGAAATACTATCAAAATCTCCCCATGATTTTTCTTATCTTTAAGGGTTTTCCACGTAAATCATGGTGTCATTATTTTCTCTCTGTAAATTATTCTCTTAATTTTCATATTATGATGTGAGAAATTCACGACCGATTATCAAAGACGGTAGATTTTTTCCTTTACATTATGATTTCACATATCTTTGCACTTAAGTGTTCTAACATCTATGTGTAGGTAAAGGTTGCTCAATTCGTTCTTCGGTTGTAATTTTGTTGGTGAGTTGATGTTTTGACTATAACTTGGCTTGCAGAAGTTGTATTCCTTCAATTTCTTTTATTCGAATGTATAGATTTTGTTTGGACTGCGGGTGTTGATTATTCTTGAATTTGGTTTGTTTTGTTTGCTTATTCCTTTATTTCTAGCAAATGTGACTTTGTAAAGATATGGAATTGCGGACATGTTCTCAATTTTCGAACCATTAGACTTCCAATTTGTTTGGGGTTCGATTAATAATTCAATCTTGTTTTGGTTTTGATTTATGACCAACCAGTGGTAATTCCTGTGGGATTGGTAAAATTCTCCTATCAACTAATCCATATTGCTATGTTTTCATTTGGCTCTCCCATTTGAAGTTAGTTAAGATGTGTACTATCAAATGAATGAGATGATATCACATTATTCCCTTCATTATGTGGTTTGCTTTAGGAGTCCTCTACTGAATATTGTTTATTGAAGCAACTTTTAACACACTAGAAATGAATCACTACGTTTTTTGTACCAAAAAACAGCAAAATACGAAGTGTTGATTGAGGTAGAATTTAAGGTCATTAATTCTTTATTCTTGTTCTTGTTTTTACGGTAGGGCAATGGAAGTGATTTGATTGAGCAATGCAACTTGTATTATCCAAATTAGCTCTCAGATTTTAATTGAAGCATTTTGATAGTTTCCTCCTCTTTTCTTTAAGTTTGTCTGGCGATGGCTAGTGTATTTGAGAGTTTGGGTTGTATGTTTGCTACATCGCTTCTGCTTGATTTCAGCTTCGACGTACTTAATTTTCTTCTTTCCAAGACCATCATCGCACATATGATTGATTGTTTCTAAACTGATAGGTCTTGATTGTTTCTAAACTGATAGGGCTAACCTTCATTAGGTCTTGATGCTTAAGCCTCGCCTTTTTAAAGTAAAGCGCTTTAAGGCTGCTTTTAGTGTTTTAAAGCCTTGTGTGGTCTAAATGAAATCATAGTATTTCTTATAGGTGTCTTAGATAAGAACTACTTTGATTTCTGTTTGTTGAAATGAAGTACAAAAGCCTTTCTTTAATATTCTTCTTCTGAAGATGTATAGCACCCACTTCGTGTCATTCTACTGGTTGCATACTTATTAAGCACAATGTTGAAGAAAGAAAAGCTGCAGCCTCAGAAGAAAATCTTCATCATAGGCAAAAGAGGGAAGCAGAACAGAGACTTTCCCAAACACAGTAGATGTCTAACCATTTCTGGTAAAAAATGATTTCAGGCTACAAGTAGGCATCCGTTGGATTCATAGGAGATCATAGGCAACCGTTAGAATCACTTGTATATATACATCATCCCTCATTGTAAACAAACATAATTTATCTTCAATAACAGATCAGAACCAAAAAGGTTCATCATCTCTGAAGCTCATCACTTCCCAAAGATCAGAACCAAACAGGTTCATCATTTCTACACACAATATGATCAGAAACTTAGTTCTTATGTTGGAAATGATAATCTTCCCCTTTAGAGAATCTTCCATGGACTTGTGATTTAGAGGACTTGCAACACAGAGAATTCCAAACTGATGGATGAAATTTAATTCTTTATTAACTGGAAGGATAACAAGCAGTGTATTTTATTCTGTTAATTGGCAGCCTTCTTGTGTTCTAAATTCCCCTGTTCACTCTTAAGGAGAGCCAATAAATAAATTGAGCAGGGCAGCTTGTGGACAATAGCAGTTATATTCCTCTTTACACACGCACAATGGATGAATGAGTCAATACCTTTCCTTCACATTTATATGTATTGATCCACAAGTACATTTAGATGTACTAATCCACAAGCTTGTTCATGTTATTAGATAAATCTGAGGAGTGAGTTAGAGTTATGTCATCTTTGGTATTTGGTAGGACAATTTTCCATTGAATTAATGCTCTTTTTATTTGTTCATGTGGAAGTCACATGACTAGTTTGATCGAGCTTGTTCACTACCTATTGCTTAGCTCCTTCAATTGTGAAGAAAGGTTGGGGTAATGTATGACTGTCAGTTGTCTTTTGAATGCAACAATATATATACATATATATTAACTTTTCCCTTGTATACTATTATTCTTTCTTAATTTTATTGGTTCAAGAGGCTATTATTATCAACTCGTATTATTGATATTATGTTCAATACATTTCTTAAATCTTGTTAGCTAGATCTTTTCCCTTTCACCAAGGGCTGGTGTTATCCAGCTGTGTGGAAATTGGACGAGGGAAATGAGGACAGTTCATTTCTTACTACCAAGAGAAGAATAATTGTTTGACACTATATATGAGCTTGCAAATTTTTTTGGCCATTTTTTGAACTAAATGTTTTTGGGCTAGATTGCTTGTATTTTTCCTTATCTTAGATTGAGTAGAAGTACAAATTTTGTGTATATTTTCTACCGAAGTATAAATTTTGCACAAAATAACTAACCTTCCCAATACCAGATATACGTAGAAAATGAGCATGTTAGCTATAAGGGGGATGGTGAAGCTATGGCTCATATTGCTCTTGGTAGAAGTGGTGCTAGTTGTCCCTTATAATCATAGGGGTCAACTAACAGGCCCTATAGACTCCAAACATCCGCATTTGGCACGTCGAGTGACCCGCATAATATATGATCAATGGATGCATGTATGGAGTTAGATAAAAGATAAGATTTACACTTGTGTTGAGGTATGTGTGCATAAGTATGGCCATGATTTGTAATGCATAAATACTTTTAATAGCATTATATACTAAACCTACCATATTATATTTTTCCTATTTTTGTAGATATCCTTTGTTGTCAACCCAACATGTAAAAATAAGCTTATGTCATCGGCCGGTATTAAATGGCGTACTATGAAGTACAAACTCACTAATGCATTTATAATCTCATCTATGCATGACATTGATGCCTTAAATAATCAACCAGAAGAATTTTCCTATATTGAAAATAGACATTGGGATTAATTTGTTCGCGCCTTTACTTAGCGATGAGTTTCATGTAATGCTTTAGTTGTTAATATTCACCTCAAATTGAACTTACATTTAGTTATCCATTGTAGATGGTTAGTCAACAGCAAAAAAAGAAAATATCAAAAAATATTTACAACCATCGCTTGTCGAGAAAGGGATATGCAGGCTTGGAAGAAAAAATGGTATATATATATATATTATTAGTTCAATACTCATTCTTATTTATGTTATTATTTTTCTGAACATATCATTCATATTGTGGGATAGAAAAAGACGCCAGGTACCACAAGTGACATTAACCATTCCACGGTATAGAAGGTTTCTCACTTTAATAAGAAGGGAGAAATTGAGGATGTGGCCGTGGAGGCACGCGTTAAGAGTATTGTAAGTACTATATTCTTGTTAAAGTTAATATATTTACGATTTTAATTAACCTAAAGGCCATAATTTTTTCTTTTTTTCTAGAATGAGCTTGAAAGTTCAGGGGTTGACTTTAGGTAGCAGTGATGCACTAACAATAGTGTTGGGTACTCCCGAACATGGTGGGCTAGTAAGAGGCATTGGAGGTTATGTCACTCCTTCAATGTTCTTCCCCACCACTTAGAAAAATGCAAGAGTCGACTTGAGGAAGTTGTAGAGCGATAAGAGAGACATATGGAGATGTACTCGCAATTAGTGACCAGTGAACTAAAAGCGAATGATGAGAAGATTTCCAAATTAGAAGTAGAGAGATTGCCATCATGAATAAGGCAACGATGATATATGATAAAGGAAGTTGCTTTAATGTTAAAGAAGACAATAAGTTTGTAGATGGGGTAATCCAACCAGACTTCAACAAGGAGTCTGTAAAGAAAGTAATCAATCATACTTATGTTGACATGTTTTTTTATACAAACTAGCTAGGAACAACTTCTGAGTAACTTGTTTTCTTAATAATAGGAAATACTTGTATAATGCTTCTAAGTAACTTTTTTCTTCGTACTGGGAAAAAGTGTAATGTTGTTCATAGAGACACGTAGCAATTTTGTTCCATATGTACGTAAATTGAATCTGATGAGGTTGAGCCTATGGTACATAATGTCCCATTAGGATGAGATAATGCATGAGTACTAGTGGATATCGATATTGACTTGATTGCCTCATTACCTATACCAGTTCATAATGAACTAAGAATTATTGGAGATACACTAGGTTTTCTTGTGACATGGCCAGTAATCTCATTAGGGTTGGAAAGATGAATATACTAGTTTTTTATTAGTTACATTGCTCATTAAAGTTCTAGTGTTTCTGCCTTTAGAGTTGAAGATGTTAAGTTTCATTGCAATCAAACATATGGGTGATCATACGATTCAAATGAATTCAGTGCAAGAGATAGTGGGTAAAGACCATACGATATATTACAACAAAGATGATATCATGTGTTTTTGTAATATGCGTGAAATCACTGCCACATGTATTGTGATATATATAGGGTAAGAAGTGCCTATTTACATTAATTTTCACTATTTATCACTTTTTAGTGTACTTATGCTAGTTTTCTGTAGGTTTCATTTTTAACAAATGAAAGAGACAAACATGTAAAATATGTTTGTGTTTGTTGATCCATCAGTTATTCCTTTAGAGGAGGTAAAATGTATAGTAGATCTTGCCATCTAAAGCAATGTATTGGAGAAACCGTTACTCGATCAAATGGTGATTGTTCCCTATAATGTTGGGTAAGAATTTTTGTTCTTCTTATAAGAGAAATATCTTTTTTTAGTCTTTGTAAGGATATCATTGTATCCATGCTTTTGTTCTAGTGGTCATTGGGTGTTCTATGTCATTGATGCTCCTAAAAATATTATTTACCGACTGGATTCAATGAGGTCACGAGATATCTATTATGACGCCCTTGAAGTTATAAACATGTAAGTTGCCATTATGTATATTTGTCTAACAAATCATTTCTAAGAAGAATATATATACATTATATTGAGATGTCATTGTCGATCATTCTTTACAAATGTAAGGCGATAATAATTTATAATGCTAAAAAAATATAATGTTTGTATGAATATGCATATTGAAAAGAATGTTGTATGAATATAATTGGAACATTGCTTAATATTCTTGGAAAGACAAGAGACAGAATGTCATCACGCTTGGACCTTGTGGAAATGGGTATCAGACTTGAATTGGCTCTAACATTTGAGAAAATACGTGCATTTCCACTTCCAGCATGTCACACTTTATCTAGATCCGAGAAGAAAGAAGTTTTGAAACCTTTGGCATACATCAAAGTTCCTTTAAGGTATCTTCAAATGTAAGAAACATGATGTATATGGAAGGTTTGGCATTAAATGGAAGTCTCGTGATTGTCATATATTAATGTAACAATTACTTCATATCGTTATACAAGGGGTCTTGCCTAAGCATGTAAGATTTGCTATCATCAGATTTTGTTTCATCTTCAATGCTTTATGTGATAAAAGTGTTGATGTTTCATGTTTTAGATGATCTACATAATGAAATTGTGGGTAGTTTATGCATGCTAGAAAAATGCTTCCCACCATATTTTTCACCATAATGGTTCACCTCACAGTTGCATCTAATAAGAGAAGTACACCTTTGTGGACCAGTATAATTGAGATGGATGTACCCATTTGAACGATTTATGAAAGTGTTGAAGGGTTGTGTCTGGTATCGTAATCGTCCAGAAGGTTACATCGATGAGTGTTATATTGCGGAAGAAGTTGTTGAGTTTTACACAGATTTCTTACTAGGAATGCATCCAGTAGGAATTCCATTGTCCAATCACTTGAAAGGTAGACCTTTATTAGGTGGTCATGTTGCAAGTGTTGATCTTGAAGCATGGGAACAAGCTCATCGTTATGTGCTACAAAGTACTAATGATATTAAACCATATATCGAGTAAATATCAATCCTTGTGCTTTATCACTAAAGTGATAGCTTTCTCCTCAAATATTAGTTATTATGAATTGTGTTAATAATCTAATTTTGATTTTGTGTAGACAACATATGGGATTTTTGAAGGCGCATCATCCCATAAAATCAAAGAGACAAAAGTGGATATAAGACGAACACAATCATACATTTATCTATCAGTTTCATGACCAAGTAAGTTTATATATAATTACATATTTTTTGGAAACAATTTTATTATTTTTTAACTACAAATGTCTTTCTTGGCCTATGCCTATATGCCTAGATTTCAAGAGAGATTGAAGCCTCTAGTAATGAGGTTTCAGAGACAATAATGTGACTAACACTTCATTTTATATTTTTTTGTTTATTCAACTATTTTCTTTTATTTTTTTTTTGGGAGGGGGTTGAGAATGGGGAAGTGAGTATATTGACTATTTTCTTTTGATTAGAAATACTTACAAGTCATGAATATTGATTTTAATAATTATGCCATTGGGGTGGATCAGGATGGGGTCAAGAATGGGAAAGTGAGTATGTTGACTATTTTCTTTTGATTGACTAGTTTTGATTGGTGACACTTATAAGTCATGAATGTTGATTTTAATATAGTATATTATCCCTTTGAGGGTGGATGGGGAGGGGGTCGAGAACGGGGGAGTGAGTATGTTGACTTTTTTTTAATCGGCTAGTTTTTGATTGGTCATACTTACATCATGAATACATAACTATGTTTAATATGTGATCTGTAAAAAAGATAATTAAGATGGTGTTTTCTTTTGGGTAGTTATCTTTTAGTTCAGATCCTTCATTACCTGTTGTGAGGATGTTAAACTGATTATATATTTCTCATCTCTCTCTCTTTCTGTCTCTCTAGGATATTTAAGTCTCGTATATCTCTACGCATTTCTATCAATGAGGAGATTGCAGCTCTGAGGCTACCATCATGAATCTGCCAAGTAAACTTTGTATGGTTTCAATAAATAGATAGTCCAACACTTTGTATTTTATCAGTAGTAGCTTTTGGATGATGAAACTTATTTCTTATAATTAAACTTTTAAGTGGTAAAACTATCATTTTATTAATATATAATCAATTAATATATTTTGATGTGATTAGTGTGTATGTTGTTTATTAGTTTTATGATTTATATTATTGGCAGGGGAACTATCTAGGATTGATATTATTGGTAGGGGAACTTTTTAAATCATATAATATATTTTTTTCTGGTATCGATTCTCCGTTATTGAAGGTGTCTTTTAGATGATGGAAAATCTCTGTCATCATGTGTGTTTTCGTGGAATGTTTAGATGACGGGGATTCTCGAAAATGTGCTGGCACAATGGATGATGAGGAATCTGTGTCATCTTACGTGTTTTTACGGAACATTAGATGACGGGAATCTCCGTCATCTAATGTGTTTTGCAGCACGTTTAATGATGGGGATATCCTGTTGTTAAAGACTCTTTTATAACAGGTTTTGTTTAAAAATTGCAAAGACGATTTCCCGAAAGATAACAATGAAGAAACTGTCATTAAAGGATTTTAGTGACGATTTTTCATCATCATCTAAATCTGATTTTGTAGAGTGTGAAAGCACAACTATCAAGGAGTTAGGGCATAATCTTTTCTGCTGAATTTCTCATGATCTTGACAGGAAAATGGTGCTGCTCAATGAATAATGGCATTTTGACAAATCTTTTCTCCTTGTTGGTGAGACAGATGGTTTTTCTCAACCTTCTGATATTGTTTTACATTTGGCTATTATTTGGATCTTGTTTTTAATCTTCCCTCTTCTGTGTTAACCAAATATATTGTCTATTATTGAGAGCTCTATTTGTAAGACTCGATTTTCTTGTTAGTGTACTAGCTCTTGTTAAGAATGTTTCGTTCTATAGTAATTGCATTAATTTCTTTGTTTAAATAACCTATAGTTTATGCACTTTTTATACAACTATATATTATTGTATGCCCGACGTCGCATTGAAATTATGGGTCATATTATAAGTTTTATGAAGATATAAACAAATATGTCCAAAGTTTATTCCAACTTTACTAAAGTCATTAGTTTGATTTAAATTTGAACTCTTAATTCACTTTATAAAAAACACTTAAAAGATAAGTCAAAATCTAATTTTATAATGTCGTTGTCTTCAAAATGAGATTGTACAAAAAATGTTTAAACTTATCAATTCTTAGTAAACAAAATCTGTGGAGTTGATAACTCCCTCCACTTGACTTTTGTTTTTAAACTCACTTTCCACAACTAGTAAATGGAAGTTATTAAATCTCAACAGATCAAAACCACTTCTATGAGTGAGATCAAATTCAGTTCTCTTTGTTAAGATAACCGATTCAACCCATTCCCTCAATCTTCTGACCACTCTAGCATGTGATCTTTATCAACTTCTAGTTCCTTTTATTTTTCTCGAATCCAACTTCATTAATTTCTTCTCCTTTCTCAACCATGTGTTTCCCTCTCCTCGCCATGGAAATCAAAATGTCAACAAATCCTTATACAACACGTTTGGAGGATTATTCTCTAGCCAACTCCACTCTCATTATTTCTCCCGTTTGGAGGATTATTCTCTAGCCAACACGTTTTGAGGATTATTCCCCAACTGTCTATCTCCTTGGCTTTACCTTTCACAACTCGTGTTTTTCTCACAATCAGCATGTTTTTGTTCTTTTATCTCAGTCTTGGTGCGTAAAAAAATGTATGAAGAGACATCGATCGAATTGGCCAATGTTTTCTTCAATTCGTTCCTATGTTAAAAAAACGAATCAAGCTCCTATTGAGACAAATCAAGTGAAAGATAAAGAATCATCATCTTTAGACGGTTTTTCTTCTAAATTATATTGAAATTCTTGACTCGAAATTTGGTTCCTTGCAACGTTCCCTTTCAACCCAAAACAAAGATCAAACTATTGATAATTATTCTTGATTTTAATTACTTTTTTCTGTGTAAAACTCACAACCCTAAATATGATTTTCTTCACAAATACTTTAAGTTATAATTTTAGATAAAAAAACCATAAGATTTTATTACAGAAAATCAGTGTCAACGTGTTCTGAAGTTAGTTGATTTGTATGCCAAGTAGAATAAAAAACTTGTAGATTATAATAAAAATCTGACAATAGGGAGAAATGATTTTCTTTTACTAAAAATTTAATGGTAAAAAATTTTGAAAAAATCTTATTATTATATAAGATACTATTCTTGCCCGTGTAATTTTTTTTAACTTTATAAATTCGTTCAAAACATTTCTTAGATCCCCTTTACAAACCAGAAAATTGGGAGCAGACTACTTCAATTTCATGACATCGTTTTTAATATAAACGACATCATTTTGACCCAAATATTTTATAGTAGTTTCTCATACGTTTATATAATTCTGTGAATTTTCATAATTTTTAAATAAGATATGATAATACCAAATGAGTAGTTAAACTTCAAAATCTTAACTCTGGTTTTACAGCCAGACAGACCATAGTTGAGGACGATTGTGGATAGGAAAATAAGTTTGAAAAATTATAAACTTTTAAACAAAGAATATCTATGAGACATGTATTAGTGTCTAGAGCTAATATTTGTAACTTTTCATGTTCGGTACAATTTATAATGAATTTTAAAATCTAGTCATCAAAATTATTGTTTTCGATAGTGTTTGAAAAACATCTAAAAGCATGATTTTTTCTTCTATCCTTTCGGGACTTGAACTTTAGGAATTTGCATAAATATATAAGGTAAGTGAAATTTGCATATGTAATTGTTTGAATTGATTGTCTCAAAATTTATAATGAGGCTCTATTTGTGTTTTTTTGTGATGTATAGTATTCTAGCTATGATGTTTTTCTTTGATCATGTTATCATTAATTATGACATTGATGTGTTATGCCAGGTTATTTGTTTGATAATTTAATATATGCTGTAAAATAAGAAAAATGTTGTATGAATGCATGAAAGAATGCTCTATGTCATTAGAGACATGTGCCATCATTCTGCTCTATTTGCTTTGTCCTTCGAAAAATGTCTCTATTTGCCTAATCCTTCGAGAAATGGTCTTTGTGATATGCTTTGGTTAGTTTTGTGGGAATGTACTTTTGCAGTTGGTTCTACCTTCTTGAAGGTGTGAAGTTGTATTCGTGAGAAATGTCACTTGTACTTACCTCACAAACTAACAATTATTGACGGGTAATCTCTGTTCTGGGTGTGGTGGCGAGATCTAATTGAAGTTGGTCAGCGACTATGTAAGAAATATTTGAAAGCTCTGTGTGTAATATGTTTCCTACGTGATTGTGAATGTTGCGTTGTATTACATATGTGAAATTTTGCTTACTAGGTATATTTTTATACACTCACTCTATTTTATTATAAATTTTTAGATGATGATAACAGTGATGCGGAGTTTATTGTCGAAGAGGTCTAGAGTCTCTGGCAACGGATAAGAGTTAGTGAATCTTTTTTAAAATCTTTAAAAAATATTTACTTGATGTTGTAGTGTTTTATTTTAATTAGTTTGTGAATTTCTAAAACACATACTCTTTAGTTCTTGAATGATTTTAAATAAGTCTTTATATAATTAAAGGTTTGATAAAGGATTTGATTTTAATATATTGCTTATATTTAGCATAAGATAGTTTAAAAAAATTGACATAGTTTTCGTGTGCTTTTGTTTAAAATAACTAAGAAAATCTAAATAAAATTTCGGGTCGTTACACTACTGGTGAGTTTTTTTATGTTGATATAGTCCAGAGGGGGCTGTCATATTTGAGTATGAGTAGATACTTCTAAACAACTAGTCAAGCATCACTCGCAATGCATGTATCTCGACCTATGATGTTTAATTTATTCATGAATTTTATCCACATGGAATAATAGAAAGATATACACGACCATGAAAAATAATTCGAGTCAAATTATGTAGTAAAGCAAATCAGTTGTTGGGAAAAAGATTCTCTTAATGTGCTTAATATTGATTATCTTTCATTAAATTTTAAGATAATCATGTAATTCACGCTATCAAAATAATTAACTGAAAATATTTAGTTTGTTTGAGACTAATCTTCTGTTTATTTAAATAAAAAAAATTATACAATAACCTTTTCATTACCTAATTAAAAATTATATAATTTAATGCTACGAAACTATTTATTTAGCAAATCTATTGGTTAAAATATTAATTCCAAAAGTAGTATATTAAATGAATATGGTTAAATAAGGGGTATTTCTGGCTTTAATGTATTTTTTAAAATAAATTCTGAAAATAATTTAGTTTTGAAACTAATTCCAAAACTACGGTAGAAATTGCCACATCGGAATGCGTCTTTTGTAAAGATGACTTCAAGTTTAAAAAAGACGTCTTTACAAATGACGCTTTCAGTGCAGCTTGAAGGCGTCTTTTGCGAAGACGCATTCGGTGCAGATACTTCACACATTACAAAAATCAACACAACCCTGCATACAAAAATCATCCATTCTGCAGAATATTTTATAACATTCTCAATGAAACAGCATACATTTTTAACAAATTTTATTACTTTACATTTTTATTATTCTACAAAAATCCAAATACATAAAATATAAATCAATCACGTTCCACACGGTGGTCGTCTCCTCATTCTTCTTGGGCTTCTTTCATATGTTTGTAGTTGAGTTACTTGTGAGGATGAACATTCCACCATAATAGCTGCTACTACACTTTCTTCCTCTACAATAAGCAACGGGTCTTCTTCCACAATATGTGGGTCTTCTTCATCCACAATAGGAGCATCTACCACAATAGGCGAGTTTTGGGCACGTCTTCTGCCTCCTCCTCCAAGAGCACTAGCTCGTCCTCCTCTACGCCGTCGAGGTTGATGAAATGGTTCGGAAGTAGAACCAAGTTGAGTCACCGACTTACCTCCAAATGTATAAAAAACCGGTGGCTTGTATGGCTCGTCTCGAGGCACGTGTGATTCTTGTTGACTTCTTTGAAATGAGTTGTGCACTCCATGCCTTCGGGACAAAGGAGCTGGATAAGCTGCATTCGCTTGTCTTATTGCTTGTGCGGCTGTCTCACACACAATACAGATTCGAGGCATTATCATCAAGTGTCAAATTGTTAATATTGTCCAAACTCTCTTTCTGCATAGATAAAAAGATATTATATAAGTTACTTATTAAATGACCATATAAGCTTCATTGATTACATGAGTTAATAAAAAAATTACCATTAAATCATATAACGCTCCCTGTTGAGTTATGTATCACCGTGTGATTCGCTGATACCATAACATGTATGAGCTGTCATATCCATGTTCATCCACGTGCCCCTCAGCAATGTGTGTCCTACGCTCATCCCATCTCTCAATGTATGCCTGATGTTGGATGCCCCAATTTAGTTCATTTCTCCCCCTTAAGTCTATGTCATGCAACCGTCTTTCGGGGTCACATGGCTTGGGCACACGTTGAATCATACCGAATCGTCTTAGAAAAAGATCCAGTTGATGCCATTCCACTAAAGCAAATGAAGGGAGAGACAAACCGCCATATATCTCTGTGCATGATTCAGTATTCAGGAAGTGTATGGATAATATCATTATAAGGTTGCCATATAACCGATAAAAACCATATTATAAATAATATGACAAAACCCGAGTATTACCTACGTTATAAGTAAGCATAGTATTACCTGATCTGGAGTTTGTCTATCTAATGTAAATTGATACACTTCAAGAACATGTGTGGAGCTCTCTGTGAGACTAAAAACATATCTCCATCTATGAGATAAATTGCACAGTTAAATACATGTAAATGATAACATACATATATAATAATCAAATGTGTTGACTTACCGTATACCTAAAGGAGGAGGTGGAATTGGAAGTCCATCTTCCCCGACATTATCATGTCTCGCCCGTTGCAACCTCACTGGTGTCAAATGTAGAAATCGGTCTCATGCCCATAATTGCAGTAATACTAGTGGGCCAGCAATATCAGAAGCATTTCTATAGTTGGCTTTGCACATCTCCCTATATAACCATGCAAGACATGCACTACCCCAATTATACTGACCAGCCTCAGCAAAATCTTCTAGTAAAGATAAGAACATCAGATGCACCTTAATGTTTGACTTATCACAAAAAAAGGTACCTCTAATAAGTTGTAGAATATATTCATGTGCATAACGTTGCACATAAAGCTCGTCATCATCATCAGATAATGAGGGAAAATGTGCAGTCAAACACGTCATAAGCAAACGTGATCCCTGTAAATCACGTTGGCCTGGTCGAAATCCTAATAAATCTTCACATATCCTTGGCCAATCTCGATGTGTATAACCCGTTATCGCCATCCCATCAATTGAAAGTCCTAATTGTATTTGCACATCTTGTAGAGTGATAGTACACTCACCATGTGCCATATGAAATGTGTGTGTTTTAGGACGTCATCTCTCCACAAAAAATCAAGTGCCAGTCGAGGGCGATAAACCCAACCCTCGCAACTCCATAAAATCTAGCACGTATCAAATATGGAATAATACGTCTATGGAGTGACATGTTCTGATGAACAACTGCAGTATGTCGCGCGACAATGTAAAGCACAAGAATCCTCCTGGTCCCAAACATGTTAGGATCTATGTTGATCCGGTAAATAAAACACCGAGCTATCATGTGGTCCAGACTCTATGATATCCTGAATGAGTGTCGTTAGAAATACTAAGTCAAATATTACATTGAATTACATAAAAATATTTTACTAAGTCAAATATTACTATATCAACCAATTCATAAATTAAATCTTACAAATTAAGAGTTTAAACATAAAATGCATCTAAAATTGAATAATTTCAAGATTTCAAGAACCCAAAACACATGAAAATCTACGGTTTGAGAGAGATCAAATAGAGATATTATAAAATTGATGACATATATCCATACAACATTCATAAAAAATGAATAATTTCAAGATTTGAAGAACAAATTTAAGAGATCAAATGAGTTAGAAATATACCTAGGGTTTGAGAAATTCTTGCTAGTTATTTGAGAGATTGAGAATTTTTTTTTGTGAATGAGAGTGAGTTAAGAGTAAGAGGATGTAATACCAGTGAAATGGCAGTAAAACTTCGGCCACAATCGACAGCGAACGGCAGCGGGGAAGGAAGGCGTTCGCTGGCTGAGGTTCTTCTTCGCGGGCTGAGGCGTGTTCTTCTTCGCGGGCGCGGGTATTAAAAAGGAAAATGTGGAAGGCGTCTTTGCAAAAGACGCCTTTTACGTGGCCCATATTTGGGCCACGCCACCACGAAGGCGTCTTTTGAAAAGACGTTTTCGTCTTACGTGTCCTAAACTACCTTATTTTTGGAATTAATTTCAAAAGTACCGTATTTTAATTATTTTTTTCCCAAAATTACCGTAGAATACTCAAAAATCCGGTTAAATACACCATCGTATGTCTGATTGAAAAACTCTTCACGTGACTTCGTACATCTCTTTTTGAATTTAAGAACAGTGTAGAAAATTTAAAGATAGTTGGGGTAATATTGTCCCAAAATGTTTCCTCAATTTCTATACATTTATATATAGTATATGTTTATAGTCCATTCTTTTGCTGCTCCTTTTTGGGTGGATTTTAGGTATGAATGTTGAGTGAGTTGTTGTCTTTGTTGTAAAATTTAGACTTTTTGTTTTCTTTGTTGTGTGTATTGACCCTAATGAACAGAAATGGAATTCTTCATGGCGAGTTGCTCGATTTGCGAAGGATACTTTTCAGTGAGCTAAATTGTATTTGGAGAAATTTTCTTCAGCGGTCACTACGTGTTTTAGTTGAACATGGTTGGCGGCAACTTCCTATTGGCAACGTTCTAAAGCTTAACACAACTGCGCTTGTGGATTCAGTTTCAAGCATAGGCCTTGTGATGATGTTGAGAAATAATTTAGGGCAAGTTATTGCTTCCCGAACTTCATACTTTGATAGAAACTTCTCTCTAAATATAGCTGGATCATTAGCTATTCCTGATGGTCATTTGCTTAACAACTTGGTCGTTTAAGATTTATTGTTGAATATGATGCACTTACTGTTATCATTTTGTCCCAAATTATGCAACCAAGTTGCTCACTCTTTAGCTTAATTAGAGGTCAAGGTTAAATCTTATTTATTTTGGCTTGCAGGTTTTCCTTCTTGTATAGAGGATATTTTACGACGTGATGTTTTTAGTGGTTGTAATCGCTTTTGTTTTGATTAATGGATAGTATATCTGTAAGTCTTTGGAAGTTTGGAAATTGATACTTTTGTAATTTTGCTTATGAGGGACCTTGACTTAAATCTAAGCTCATGCTCCCGTTAGTGTCAAGAGCCCCACAATCACAATATGTCATAGCCGATCTTAATAGGCCATGCATTCGATCTTATGGGCCATGGTTGATATTTGCATATCAAAGCCCACGTGTTTTTGCACACAAGTTGCTTACTTGTGGGCGGGCCTAGTTGACGTGTGCACAAATAGTAGATCATTCTTGTCTCTTCTCATATGTGTCATGACATAGTGCTTCAAAAATACCCTAGTATTTGAGCACCGAATAGTCTCACAAATTCTATTCCATACCTCAATTTTTCTCTCGAAATAGATATAATATAGTATCATATATGATGTTTGCTTATATTTGCATAAGTGTTGAGAAAATAATCGTATATTAGCTGAGAATATCTTAAACTTTAACTATAAATTTAATGCAACCGTCCATTCATAAGTTAACTTTTGAGTCTCTTCTAAGATTCTTACATGGTATCAGAGTTAATTTTAATACAAAGTAAGTATCTACTTACCTTTTACGTGATAAAGATCAGCATGCACATGATGAGAAGATTGATGAAATAATCTCACATAATATATTAAGCTATGAATATGTCTTGGACTAAACGTATAAACTTAGAGTAACCTTCAATCCATAAGCTAATTTTTAGGTATGAGCTAAGCCTCTATACCTTAAAAGAGAGCTTGAATCAACTGTATTAAGTACGTCTCACTTATCTCGGGATGTGATAGTATAAAAATGTTACGAGAGCTCTGTAAGTCAAAACTCAATAAAAGAGAGAAATCTGACACCGAAAAATGAAGATTCTTTGTTGCTCATAACTAACACATCTCATATAATATGTAAAACAAAACTAATCTTGTTTATTATATGCTTGAGTCACCTCATCTTAATTCTCATGCAATTTATTTTGAGTAAGAAAAAAATATCCTTCATCACAAGTCTCGTAGTGTCATAGTGTGACACACCAACTTAGGGGAGGAAATTGACAACAAAAATGTGAACCCCATCACTCATATAATACACCAACGACAAAAATTGGGCGAATTATTGATTATAAACTAAAATATGAAAAAGAAATATGTGTATCATATGGGAGTGTTCACAAAAGCTCCCCACCTACGAGGCATCGAAAGCCCTCGACATTTAACTCTGCTACCTTCTATCTTCCCTTCTTAAGCCCATCAATTGGACCTACCACTATTAAGTATCAACCGGTTCATGAATCTGTATTAGGTTGCTCGTAATTAGTGGATACTCACATCCTTTGCACTTGTTAATTTTTTTTATCATCATTATTAATAAAATGAATTATCACAATGAAAAGAATACAGTCTTATAATAAATGCAAATAGAGTTTAGAAATATGTCAGAGACACATAAAGTTTTATCTTTTAATTAAATATAAAGGATGCAAAAGTAACGTATGCTATATAATTTTTGTGAGTTATATGTTTACAAATATTCATATCATTTAATCATTTAAATTATATTAAAATAAAGTTATAAAGATCCAATTAAATGAGTAAAACTCTTTGTATAAGCTAAGTGCGTTTTCCAATATCATAAATCATTCGTCTTATGATTTGAAATGTCTAGCATGATTATGCTAATTTGTGTAACGTTTTTAGGGGTGTAAACGTTTAATTTGTCTTTAGTAGTAATTAGTACAATGTTAATTAAATGTAATTAGTACAATGTTATTTCTTTGGGTTTTAATCCTCGTTTTGGACTAGTACTCTTTTTCCTTTTCTTCATTTTTCTCTTTTAAGGTTTTTGCAGGAAAGGTTTTAACGAGGTTTAATCAAGAGAATTGTCTTTTTTCTTTTTCATTTTCTCTGATTTGTTGGTTGAGGATCCGTTTGTGGTGTTCCTTCTAGTCATTTTTTTCTTGTCTTCGGTTGGTCTAGGTTATATGATGAGGATATTAAGGAGGTGTCAGCCTAGTTCAGATGTCCTGGTATATCTACTGATTTTCTTCTCCTTCCCTAGTTTGTGGTTTTGTTGTCTTGGGATATGCCCATTGAATTTATGTATTCTCCTATTTTATTGAAGGACTCTTTTGGTTGGGATGTTTTTCACCCGTTCTCTTTGATAAAAAAATGTAATTTACAAACTCTAGGAAATGATACTACTACATATTATGATATATATTTATGATAAATTTGCATATCATGATATAAGTGCATGCATATGTGAAATTTTAAATGTAATCATTAAGTTCGATCTATGAAGCTAATGGAAGAAGTAATATTTTGTTTATGTTTGAACTAAAGAAGTTGCAAGTGTTTTAATTTAATGTATACAACGATATTATAGTGGTAAAATTATAATTAGATTAAAATTAATTGGGCAAAGAAGTTAAAAAATTGTATATAAGCCTAATTTAAATACACTATTGATGCGGCGCTAGTGATGGATCCACAATTTTATCTCACAAGCACCCATAGATAATAACTTAACAAATTTTGTCTGTAGATTTAGGGAGTCGAATGAACTTACTTGATTTTGTAACAGAATGAATCAAAATGATGAATTACGCGTTGGATCGTGTAAGAAATCGCGTAAATGAACTCTCACATTATCCCACAACCTAAAAAGCGTTGATTTTTATGCGAAGACTTGATTTTAATTTCGGATGAATGATTTTCTCTCTAAATATTTAAAGGTCCAACTTTCGTTATTTTTCACTCTAAAAAATGTCAAGTTTCAAATATTTTTCTAATGAAAGTTTTTCTTATAAACTTCAAATTTTTCATGTAAAAAGCTGTCAATCATTCATTTTCACGGTGAGTTTGGATCGACCTATCATCGACGCCCATATTTGAATTTTTCGACGTGTCAAAATATATGAATATCATATGTTCACCGTTAATTTTCTTTTGTAATATCGAATACATTTATATTAGAAAAAATATATGTCATGATAAGATCACCACTACTATATTAGGATGCAGTTTGATTATTTAGTTGAATTTGTTCAATATAAGTAACAACATAATTTTTTAGTGGTAGAACTGCTAGTAATAATTAAGGCACACCAATAGTAAAAAAAATCTGACATGTTCAATAAAGAATAAATTTAACAAACATTATAGAGTATTATGAGAAACCACATAACAATATCAATTATTCAAAATATCAAGAGAAAATTATGAATAAAGGTCAGAATTATAATTTAAATTTTACTTAGTTTGGGATAAAGGATAATAGCCGTGCCATTTGAAGATTTGGAATTATGTATATGTTGAGAATTACTTATTCGTTTTAATTTTAACTTAGAAGAACAATTTTTAAAACAAAAAAACAAAATTAAAAGAACCTTTTTATACTTTTAATCTAGAAAAAGGCATGCGGTGGTTCAAAAGCCATTGCCACAGCGACAGTCGCCAATTTTTTCGCGACGGGTTTGACAATCGTTGATAGGAACCTATGTCAGCGGCTTCGTTTAAATTATATGGTCTGTTTTAACCGCTTGTAAAAATTATAATACTTTTTCAGATGTTTTTATCTGAAGTTTTAACCACCGCTATTGGTTAAAGAAACTGTCGGAATTTATTAAAATTTATACCTCTTATTTAACATGCTATAATATTTCATAAATACATGTTTCACAAACACATTCTATAATATAGATCCAAAATCTATCAATTTCTATAAAATTAAATTCTTCAAACATAAAACAATTTCAAAATATAATATATCAAAATTCAATTCACGTTACATCCAACACAAAATAAATATCAATTCAAAGTTATAATATAACTCAAAGAAAATATTTAAGCGAGTGACAATATTGTCTGCACTCACAAAACAAAAGTAATATCTTCAATCGTCATGGAATGAACGATTACGAAGTTGAGAGAGCTCCAAAATCCTATTAAGACATCCAAGTGAATAAAAACAATGTTACTGTTGAAATAAACAGATCTCGTACGTATTCAAAGCATATATTCCTTAGACGTCATCCTATATCACCACCCTAGAGTTTTATGGGTGAAAGATTTTATGTTTGCATCATTTTCATAAATGCATGATACATTTGTTAGTTGAGATTCTAACGAAGTCACCTCAGATTCAAGTTCACTAAACCTGAACTTTACCCTCTCATATTCCTCAATTGGTACACTCGTTTAAAATGTCCATTCTGAAAGCCCGGTCTGTGAATGTGAGGTGGACGTTTTTATCCAACAATATTAGTTTATCACTAATTAAACAGTCATTGGTTTCAACTAATTGGTATTAATAATGTAGTAAATTTGATATTAATACGAGACTGCTTTTTTTGTCAAGGTTATGCTTGAGAAGTATGAAATGAAAAGATATGGAGAATGAAGTGCCATGTTAGTTTTTATTAATTTACAAGGTTTCGAGAATATAATGCTTATATAAATACAATCTAAAATTTCATTCTCATTCTACAAATCTCCATCTCCTACTACTTATGGCATACTAATCGGAAATTACCTGCTTCGTACGTATTAAGAAATTTAAAATATACATAAAATTTAGAATTAATATTAAAGTTGAAGTAAATACATTATCTTCAAAAATATCTTGTAAATCTAAATTAAAAGTAAAATAATAGTAATAATAAATACAATGGTTTATTCATAATACTGTTAGAACTGTACTATATAACATTGTTATTTGAATGATATAAAAAATGATTATGCATCAAATTGTTAGATTCTATCATAGTAAGAGATAATATGTCTTATTCGAAAATATTTATCCAATTCATTTCTATAAATTTTCACATTTTGATAATATAAATATTACATATATATCAATTTTTTTAATTAACGTTTATCTGAAAATAATTACAAAAAATCGTCAAAAGTTTATCTTTTTATAGATATTTGAGTTTTTAATTCTGTAATATTATAAAAATATTTAATTTCAAGAACTATTTAAAAAATAAATTGTTATTAAATAGAAAATAATATTTTATTATATAAATAAAATTGAATATGAAAATATGTGAAAACCTTAGTTTGTACTATTTTAAGGAGGTTTGAAGAGTAAAAATGAGAATCAAAAGTTTTTCCCTTTTAAACATCTTTTAATATAGTAAGATTAAAAATAATTTAGTACAAAGTTGAGTATTCTCTATATAACTTCTTAAATAACTTGCTACAATTTATTTAATGTCATCAATTGAAATAAACTTAAAATTATTAATCAATTTTTTTAATTCATTAAATAGGTGAATGAATTTTGGAATTAATGCATACTTGATCAATTTTTAATGATTTTAAAAATAATAACTTATTAAATGTCACATGTAACTATAAGGTCATTTGGGTAATGCATCAATAATAAATGGATAAATTGTCCAAAAATGATTCTCATCTCCTCCCCACTTTTAATATATTATAGATTATTAATATTTTGCAATACTTCAAGGCATCTATTTTTCTTGGCAAAAAGATGAGATATGTTTGCTATACAACATTTCATAAAATGCATATGTGGATGATGAGTTCTATATTCATTTGTATATATAGTCACAAAAGAATATGATTAACAAAATAATAGCTCGCTAAAGCTTTTCATTTACCAATCCTTACAATGAACTATTGACGAAATAATTATTTTGAAGATCATTAATAATACTATTTTGTTTCATATTCGCGTGCAGTACACGTTGTACGTCTAGTATTTATAGAATTGGCACATGCCCCCTATCCCTCACATGCATCCGTCCATGCGTAACACCATCATATTAGTATTGTCGTTATTAGTTAGTGATATATATAACATGAGATCACACATCTACATCATAAGTATAAATCTATTTTATTTTTCGTTACTTTATCATGAGTGATATGAAACTATATACTCTACAAACTCATAGTCGTGCCAAAACCATATCATTTTCCCTTTAATTATACACTATTTTTACCGACCCCCATACAGATGACAAGGATTTATGACAGATGTGGTTCTTATAATATACGTAGAGATAGATGTCAATTCAACTTACACCCCTAAACTATGGAGGTTTGGTAATTTATACCGAACCCTAACACTTTGGGGGAAAATCGTGAAATCAAATGGAGCTTGGGAGTTTTTTATGTTGGTTGTAATATATGCATGAGACAACATCCCAAAAGGCATTGATTAATTGACGGAATGAGCCAACAGATGACTGATTTTGGGCATAAAGAAAGTTTGATGAATATATTGGCTCACTTTGTTATAATACACATATATATATATATATATATTATTAATATCGTATAGTTTATTAAAAAATGTGAATGAATTTAAAATTAATATATTTTGAAAAGAAAATTAATATGATTCTATTGTTCTATTAAAAGAAGAATTTAGTGTGTCAACAGATGACCATATAAGGTGCACATTTGGGGAGAAGAGAAAATTTATATGCATTAGTGTGTCAACATCAATTCGTATTAGAGGAGCTAAGGTGAGAGCAAGATCCCTAATATTTGTGTTTGTCACGTTTTCAAAAAGTCAAAACTGACTCCAAAAAATATTTTATCTCTCATTCTTTTCATTAAAAAAAATTCAAACCTTGTATGTGAACGTGATTTAAATAGTTTACACTTTAAAAATACATTTATCATCTAAAGTTTTTTAATTTTTATGTTTTACGAGGCTGAGTTTGAGTTGATCTTAATTTCTAATGGTTATGTTCATTCACACACTATGAATTATAATTATGTCAATTGATTTTTGTAACATGTTTACATTTAACATTTATGAAAATACATTATTTTCTATTATCTTGCGAAAATGAAACGCACCTAATAAAAACCTTGTTTAATTATACAAATGCTTGTGTAAAAAACAACCATTGTTTTGAAATGTCGTTATGTTTTTACAAAATTGTAAATATTCATTCTAATTATATATCTATAATATATTAAAAGTTAAAAGTCTGGAATGAACTTTTATGGACAATTCTGTCCATCTTCATTTTCGCTAATATAAAATTACCCTCAATAAGTACACTCGGCGTATTTCTGTTTACTCATTAAATAAATATGTTTCCAAATATATCAATTGAAAAATACCTTTTAAAATGTAGCTTTTGAAATATAAATTAAAAAATGAATTTTGAATTAAAATGGAATGAGAAGTGATTTTTGAAATATAGTATTTTTTCACGTAGTAACTCTTACATTCATGCATTTCTACAAGGGGTTATACATTTATGTTTGTTCAATTTTTCTGACTGATTTTTGTATATTAAAGATGTTCAAAATAATAATTAGACAAAAAAATAATGTATATACAAAAAAGTGTCCATACGATAAGATATTTTTATCTATTATTTTTTTCATATTTGACTATGATTATATTATAAACATACATATTTTTATTTATAAATAATATTAATACTAACTAAATAATATGTGCAGTGCACGTAACGTTGACATAATCACGATAAATGAAACATAATTAAAATATATATATATATATATATATATGGAAAAAACCAAACAACACAATAAAATCCAACTAAAGTACTAAATTACAAGTGTCATGGAGGAAATGGAGTTGACTCGTTCAAAATGTCCTCACCACCAGTAAAAACTTTTCTTGTTGAAAAAATGCCAAATACTCCTCTATTTATTCCAATAATTGAAAAGTATATTAGCTGTCGTTTTTTATAATTTTCACATTCACAACCATTTAATTAATCCAAACTATCACTAATGGTTGTATATTATTAAAAAACACTGCAAAAGTGTAATATTTTTAAAGAGGTTAATATAATAGAATTTTTCACTCTCATGAAAAAGAGTGAAATTACAAACCGTTTATAATTTGATCCGATTATAATTACTCAAAAGATAATCATTATTTTAAAATTTATTTCTTACAAAAAGGTAAATACACATTCAAAAAGATAATATTCAAGTCATCAAGATATAAAAACTAACAAAGAATATGCACAAGAAATAGGGATGTGAATGGGGCGGGACAGTCTCTCCTCTCTATCCCACTTTCACATGTCAATCTTATTTCCGCCTCATTCTCCATTCACAGAGACACAAGACATAGATGTGAAATCCCCGTTAGTTCGGGTTACTCATATTTTTTAAGCTTGATTTTGTATAAAACTTCTCAAAGATGACCTAAGATGGTGACGGACGCAAAGAGAACGATTAATAGATAATTGTGACAATAGGAGCAATGAAGATAATTTAGAGAAAAATAATATATGAATCGTCTTATTTAACAGTTAAAATAGCTAGTACAATGAGGGTTGGGTTGTGATATAGAATTATAGTTTCAATATAATATAATTTTAGTTAAAAAAATATGTAGATAGAATATAAATGAGGTGGGTAACAGAGTGAGAACTATTATATACATGCCCACCCTATACACGTCAAATACCTGTCTCGTCACTCATTTATTTACTGAAATCCTAACTTATTAAGGATGGATCCCGCGGGTTCAGAGACAAGAGATCAAACAAGAGATCAAACAACCCATAAATAGATCTTGCTAAAGTGAGTAAAGAATTGACTGGCGAATCAAGAGGAAACAAATCACATTAAGTATTGGCTCGTTCGAAACACTTTCTCCACTAGTAAAAACTTGTCTGATTAAAGAAGGGTACATTAATATTCTATTTATAATTGAAAAGTATAGATTTTAAAAATAATTCCCACATACACAACCATTTACTTACTCGAAACTATCACTTATAGTTATATATCAATAAATAATGCAAAAGTGTCATATTTTAAAAGAGACTAAAATGAGAGAACACCACTTTCATAAAAAAAATAGTAAAATGATCAAATGTGTATAATTTTGTCTGTCAAAAATTACTTAACAAATATTAATTTTTTGACAAATTAGTAATTCCACATTTCAAAAAAGTATAATATATCATAATCTAAGATAACATAAACCATAAATGATATGTAAAAAAAATTAAACACCTCATTAATAGATTCGATTAAAGTTAGTAAATATAACGAAATAAAAAACATTGAGAAAATAAAATAAATATTGACTCGTCTGAAATATCTTCACGTCATTAAAATCTTATATGTTAAAAAGAGGTCGTGTAATATTTTTTTATTTATTTCAATAATTAAAAAGTATTTTTTTTTTATTTTTCACACTTACAACTATTTAGTTAATTCAAACCATCACTAATAAAGTTAAAACAAAATAGAAAATCTCACTGATAATTATATCATTAATATAGTAATGCAAAAAGTGCTAAAAAAGAGATGAACAGAATTGATAATGTGAAATTGCCAAGTGTCGGTGAAGTGAAGCTTCGTTCAGTATCGGTTCTCTCTCTCTATCTGTCTGCTGTAATATTCGATTTTTTTTTGAATCTATAAAATGACCAGTACTTTCCCCACTTCTTTCCCGGCTATTCCCCCAAATCTCTCCCTTCCACATTCTTCCTTCTGTCTCTTTATCTCTCTCAGTTAAAGGTTTCCATTTTCCTCGGCAGCTTACCCGTTTGCTTTTGTCGCCATCGGATCTGTGATTTGTTTGCTTTCTCTCAAAGGTATTCTCTTTACTTTTTACTGTTCTTTTTTTTTTTTCGTTCTTAGGTCCCCGATTGGTGTTTCTATTTATTTTCTGTTATCGTGGTTTTGACTGATTGTGAGTTTCTGCTGTGGTTTCATTTTGCATTACCACAAACGTAATTGTTCACCCTTGGATTGTTCATTGCTTTCTTTTGATTTTTATGATTTATCCCCTTCTCAAGCATGAATTGGTATTTCTTATAAACATTTTGAAACCGCATTATTCAGTTTTCTTCCTAATAAATTGTTTTAGGTTTGCTTGTTTTACGATTAGACATTGCTATTTTTTTTCCTGCGGTATGGTCATTGCTTAATATTTGCGTCACTGTAGGTACCGAGAACTGCTTCGGCACTGTGATCAGATATTTGCAGCGAGGGGGTGGAAAAATCTAGAGAGGGTTAGGGGATAATTACTGTTCTGGGGTTGATTGGTGATGGAAAAGTCTTCGGATAGTTTTTATGGATCATTGTTCTCTAGTTTTAGGTTGAACTGGAGTGGGGAGTTATTTATGTGATTAATTAATTTGGTTCAAGAAGTACCTTTTTGGCTGTTGGAACCGAATACAGCTTTGAAATTAACTGTTATGGGTTGACTGTAGAGGTTATTTTTCTTTGGAGTCGTTGTGACTTTTAAATCATTTGGAGTGAGACGGAAGAGAAGAAACTTGGATTTTTGTCCGTTGGCTTGGAATGGATCATCAAAGTGAGAAGGATTTTGATGTCGATCTTGAAAGTGGAGAGTCAGTTAGTGAAGAAGGTTCAACGAAAACACCTGTTTCAAGTGTTAAAAAACAGGCAAAATTGTTAATTACTAACATGTGCAGTGCGATTGTGGACGAGTTAAATAAGGGTGAAGAAGGATTAAGTTTGTGTAATATCAACAATTCAAATAAGATTTCTGCTGTTAATGTGAAGGTAGTAACAGACAAGATGTTGGAGGAAGGAGATAAGACTTTTGATTCGGCAGCAAAGACTTCAGTGAAAGAGAAGAGGAAAAAAACTAGCAACAAAAAGGCCCCGAAACCTCCTAGACCTCCTAGAGGTCCATCATTGGATGCTGCGGACCAGAAACTAATCAAGGAGATTTCTGAATTTGCCATGCTGAAGCGTGCAAGGATTGAGCGAATGAAGGCCTTGAAGAAGATGAAAGCTGCCAAAACATCGTCTTCCAACAGCAACGTATTCTCCATGGTGTTCACAATACTCTTTTGTCTTGTGATACTTTTTCAAGGTAAGGTTTTAAAGTGAGATTATTGTTCTGTTTATTCTGATGTTCCTTGGATAAACTTTTTACCATAATTTTAAGTTTCCTCATCAATATTTACTAAAGCTATGTTTGGATCTTGGAAACTATGAGAGAAAGAGAAAGAAGTTGTGAAGGATTATATTTCCATTATTTTGAGCATTTGGGATATGGAGAGGAAAATGGTGATACAAATGAATTTTAATGTACTAATATTTCGTTCGCCTAACTCTTTGTATCAAATTTTTGTTTGCAGGGATGTCGTCTAGAAGTTCTCCCGAGAGTTTCCAAGGATCTCCCTTGTCAACTGGAGTAGTAGAGGGTGGATTCATTTCAGTTCAGCAACAGTCAATGCCAAATTCATCAGCTACCTTTTCAAGTGGACCTGGCTCTGGCTCTGGCTCTCCAAAGTATGTGATCATCCATGAAGCTATTTATTCCAATGTCCATTTTGCTTTGCATTAACACACACAGACACTTTCCGAGCTTGTTCATTATGTGCAAAATTATAAGTTTGTTTTCAAAAGAAACCAATGATTCTGGAGTAGGGTGAATGAGCAATCTGTTTGATCCCTGCCTTGCAGCTTAATAGAGCAGGTTGCTGGTTCGGATCATGAAGAAAATCCTCCTATAGTTGCTCAATCAACTCTAGTATCTCGAGAATGAGAGTGTCGATCCATGGTATACATGCGGTCTTCGGTTGTCAAGCGGTGGACCTATTTTCCAATTCACTTTATGTACACATGACAATATAAAACTGAACTGTGGTTGGTAATTTATCCCCATTTTGTATATTTCTTAGACGTGGGGGTGAGTTAAATTACCATGCAAGCTACGATAATGTGTTCTGTAGGTGCTGTTATATCTTCTTCTTGGTCAGTTGCCCACTTAGCAGCTAACTTTAGCTAAATAATTTGAGAGTGATTATGGAAATTTGAGTCTGCAGGCTTGAGATTATTTTCCACCTACATCGTTTTCAGTTCAGGATCATATCCACTAGCTTCCATTCCGAATCTATAGTCGTATTTTAACTCGTTATCTACGGTTATGTTACTGGTTTGTTCTTGCTTCTCAAAGTATTTAGTAATACATAACACATGAGGGGAAGAGAGGCGATGACTCGACCTTCTAAGGTGTTGTTTAGTATAAGTTGAGAGTAAATAATTTTTAGAATAAGATTGATGGAATATGATTAAGGAAAAGTAAGATGTCTGTAATTTAATTTGTTTTTTTGTAATGTATGAAAAGTTAATATTAGTGAATTTGGTACACATGAAAAATATTATGGTAAAGTGTTGAAATGTTAATTTTCTATTACTTTTCAAATATAATCATGAGAGACTGGGGGAACAAAGAAAATAAAAAGTTGGGCATTTTAAGTATAAAAATTGAAGATGCTCAGTGTTAGAAACCCTTCTAAATTGTGGGTTTCAAACTCGACTCTACAAAATTTTTTGTGTTGAATCATCATGTAGCAGAGTCTAAAAAATAAGTATGAGAAGTAAGTACGTCTGCAATCTAATTACTAATGATGTTTGCTAGTTGTTTGCTAGCGTAATAACACGGTGATACCGGCGATGATACAATAAATCTGTCCACTTGCAATAAAACAACATAGATGATTTTAGCAGCATCAGAGGGATATTTAGAGGAATTTTTAATACAAAGTTTGATTTTTTTCGAAGATTTGTTGTCCTTACTATCATTTATGTATAGCTCATTAGCTTGTATAGTGTATAATTTTAAAGATAATAGAGAAGATGAGATGGTTCGGTGAGGTTGTATGATCTATAGTTGAGATGGTTCACAGGAAATTGTTCGTAAGACTAGGACACGTGCTCCTCTTTAATGCACATGGTAAGGTTGTTTTCTAACATGTTGATGTGGTCTCGCATCATAAAATTGTTGGTTTTTGGTTTCCTTTGGGATCGCTTGCTTTTGTTTTAAATGTCCATAATGCAATAATGGACTCGATGACAGTAAGCCAACAACGAGGAAAATCTTAGGAACTCTAGGAGTTATGTAGAATAATGTTTTCATTACTCCTCCATACTATTTGGTATTCTTTATATAAATTTGCCCTATTCTTATTAACCTATTAAAATACATTTTTCATGTGGTAAGAGACTATTCGAATAGATGGCAAAAGTAAAGTTGACATGGGTAGCACAATCAACAATACTTGGAAGGAGCACAAGCTCACAAGTAACGCGGATCCAACACTCTACTGGAAAACACATATTTCCCAGCAGGTTTTTTCCAGTGGAAAAGAAACCGCCAGGAAATACCGACGGTTAAAATCGCCGGTATAGATAATTTATCTAATGCGTATACCGACAGTTATAAAATAGCTGGTATAGCTCTTTAATTTTTTCTTTATTGAAAAGACGTCGTTTCGGGTCAGGTGTGATCGATATATCACCCCTAACCCGCGTGAGGTCTACCGTTAGATCTGACCTGCGCCTCCTCTCTCTTAAACTCACCTCCCTCTCTCTTTCTCACCACCTTCCCTGGCGCTCTCTCTCCACCTGTGTCTCCCCTCTCTCCGCCGACGCTCTCATCTCCGGTAGATCTCCTTTCTATCCGTGAATTTCTCTATTTTGGGTCTCCATTGAAACCCTATAGGTAAGTTTTTTTGTTTAATTTTTCAATTGTTACGAGTTTGATTTAGATTTTATATATGCGATTAATGTTTTGTTCTAGGGTTTCATTAATGATTATGAACTATAAATATTATACATAATCATTGGCTAAATATGTTTTTTTTAAGATTATAGATTTCCTTTTTTTCTTTTCCCTAAACTTTAGATTAGGTATTTTTTTACAATTGTTTTATTGATTTGAATATGATTAGTGGCATTAATTGAGTTTGAAGGAAAATAATGGTGTATCATGATGAAGTTTGTATAGATTTAATAATGTTAGAACTTTTATTTCTTTATTTTGGGGAATTTTTAGTGAGTTTAGGATTTGGGTTGATTTTTTTTCTTGGAGTTAATTGATTGTGATTTACTTGGATATTGTGATTAAGAAATATGATAAGTTTATATATAAATGTGATTTTATTGATTTGGATCTAATTAGTAGCACTAATTGAGTTTATGAGGAAAATGGGTGGACTGATGAAATTTGTATAGATTTTAATAAGTTAGAACTTTTCTTTCTTTCTTTTGGGAATTCTTGGTGAGTTTAGGATTTGGGTAAAAAAAATCTTGGTGTTGATAGAAATATGACAAGTTGGATATTGTGATAAATAAATATAATAAGTTTATTGCTATATATGAATATGTCCAAAAATCTTATTACAGTGGATAGGTAGTACCTCTCAAGTTTAAGTAAATGAAGAACAAGTCTAAAAAAAAATGAAGAATGATGTGTAAATCCAGTACCGTCACATGCATTTGAAGGTTCCAATTACATGAATGAATTATTGCATGGTACTTTTGGGATGGGTAATGTAGAAGATATAAACTTTATTCCACAAGAAACAAATGTAGTTGAGGATGATTATGAACAATCGGGTGGTGGGAATAATTATGAGCAAGCCAATGATGTTGAACCTGACTCAGAAACTAGAGATTTTTATGATTCAATTAGAGATAGTAACCAATCATTATATCCTAGATGTCAAAAATATCCAAAGCTATCATTTATAGTACATTTATATCATATTAACTATATGGATGGTGTGATAAATCTTTGAATGTGCTTTTAGATTTATTGTGTGATTCTTATCCCGAAGGTGTTAAGCTTCGAGAGACATTTTACGAAACGAAAAAGCTCATTAAAAAGTTAGGTTTTAGATATGAGAAAATGCATGCATGTTGTATTGGAAAAATAATGTTAACGATCAATCATGTAGAACTTGTATACTTCAAGGTGGCTCAACAATGAGAGTGGTATTGGATCTTCATCGAGAACTCATAGAAAAAAAAATAAGCAAGATACCAACTAAGGTGTTGCGTCTTTTTCCTCTAGAAATAAGATTGAAAAGGTTATATATGTCTTATAAAATTACAGAAAATATGAGATGTCATCATGATGAACGCACTAAAGATGGTGCGTTAAGACATCCTGCAGACTCAGATGCATGGAAATCATTTGATGATAGATATGTTGATTTTGCTCTATAGTCACATAATATTAGACTTAGCTTAGCTACTAACGGGTTTAACCCATATAGGATATGAGTATTAGTCATAGTATATGGCATGTGCTTTTAATTCCTTATAATTTACCACATTTGATGTGTATGAAGCAACCCAATTTCATTATTTCATTAATCATCATGTGACCCAAACTTCTTGGCAATAAATATTGATGTATATTTAGCGCCAATAATTGAGGAGTTAAAATAATTGTGGGAGAACGTTGTAGACACTTATGATGCATCAAGAAAACAAATGTTTACGATGCGCGCGTCATAGTTGGTGACTATTAGTGATTTTTCTTGACTTACTAATTTGTCTAGATGGAATACACATTCAAGATTTGCTTGCCCTCATTGTAATATCAACATTGACTCTGTCCGATTGAAACATAGTAAAAAATGTTGTTTCATGGGTCATCGATGGTTTTTGGATCCTACTCATAAGGATCGTTACAATATAAGTTCCTTTAATGATAAAATTATGGAGAGAGTAGCACCCTTATCTCCCACTGGATCTACAATCTTAAAATAAGTGCATAATATTGATGTTACATTTGGGAGGACAATGAATGCTCGTAGAAAGAATTACGGCGAAAACAACTTGCAAAATTGGAAGAAGGAAAGTATTTTTTTCAACTACCTTATTGGGAGTTTAATCGTATACGTCATAATCTTGATGTTATGCATGTCGAGAAAAATGTATGTGATAATGTACTTGAGACGCTTATTAAGGATCCATGGAAATCAAAAGACAATTTAAAGGCACGTTTGGACCTCCAACACATGGGCGTAATGCATAAGTTTTATCCTCAAGTCATGGAAGGGAACAAAACTTTTTTACCTCCTGCAATGTTTTCATTGACAAATGAGGAGAAAGATGTATTATTTAATGTCTTGAAAAGTAAAAAAAAAATTGATAGGTATGCATCGAACATTTCTCGTTGTGCTGATCTAACCAGTTATAAAATTCAAGGTCTCAAAAGTCATGATTGTCATATCATCATGAAACAAATTCTACAAATTGTGTTGTGGGGGGTTTTATTAAAGAAGTTGAATATAGTTATATTTGTATTGTTTTTATTCCTCAAAGAACTATGTTTTACTACTCTACATAAAGACATGATCGATAAACTTCAATCTCGGGTAGTGCTCGTACTTTGTCAAATGAAAATGATATTTCCTCCATCTCTCTTCACTATTATGGTGCATTTAGTAGTTCACTTGGCATATGAAGCAAAACTTGGTAGACCTGTGCAATATCGGTGGATGTATATGATTAAAAGGTACCTTGGTAAACTTAAGTCATATGTACGTAATAAAGCACGTCCTGAAGGTTTCATAGCTAAAAGAGATATAATAGATGAATGTGCGTCATGTTGTTCAAGATATTTGCAAGGAGTTGAAACACGGTTCAATCTAGTTGCTCACAATTAAAACTTTATAGAGGAACAACCTACTCAAGATGTTTGTCTGTTCCATATATTAGGGCGTTTCACGAAGTTAGCAAACGATGATGTTCTGGACATTGTCACATTGATTCAAGCATATCAATATGTCTTATTCAATTGTGATTTGGTAATCCCCTATCAAAGGTAAATGACTCATTTTCCATAGTTAAATTTACTTGAGTTATGCACATGAATTACATCTGATGATACAAGCATGTTTACTTGTAGGTAGTTTGAGGATAAAAAAGGTCAGAACAGACGTCGACCTTCATAAAACTCGACCGTATGGTTCATGAAAAGTTTCATGAGTGGTTCCAATCTCATGTAAGTTCATATATACTTTAAATATTTAGTTTTACTAATCTATTGTACATATCCAGACATGTGCTACAAAATGATAGGTTTGACAGAGTGAAGATGTCTCAGAAGAAATTAAGTGGCTCATTCGTGGTCCAAATATAAAAGTGAAGAAGTATTCTGGATATAACATAAATGGCTTCAATTTTCCCCTATAGAAAGTGATATGCCACTTAAGTCACAAAATAGTGTAGTTGTTGAGGCAACTGAGATAATAAGTTACGTAAGCGTGAGAGATAGAAATCCTATAAGAGGAGAAGTCATGTATTACGTGTTGGTCGTCGCGGCGCGTGAGCGGTGAAAGCGTGGGGGCTCATGGCCTTTTGAAAAATTAAACTTATAATAAAAATCAAATCTTTTAATAAAACAAAACTTGCGCAACGCTACGATAACCAAATAAAAACTTTTATTGAAAATTCTTTTTCAATCAGTCATGATCCATTATATATTTATAAGTTAAATCAACAACATACAAAGTTAAGAATCATATACCTCTTGTAATCTATATTAAGTGTCCTTATAAAAACTGATCGATCCTCCGTTCTCACGAAATCATTCCAATGACCAATAGACTCTAAGATCCAAACAAAGATCTTCAAAGTCAATCTCAACGCAATAGGATGTATGTGAGCACGTAGAATATTATGAGACATTTTTTTTGTCTCTAGATGTTCTCAACACATGAGATCTAGAGATTTACTGAGAAAGAATTTAGTGAGACGATTCTTTAAAAGAAGGTGATGATTATTCTTTTAGAGTTTTGATTAATTTTTAATCACAGAAGAAAATCTCTCTCACACCAATCGTGTTCTCAATTCAACTCTTGATCAACGAACTAATTATCTGATCAATTGATTCTCTCCTCTTCTTTCAACCACTGAGGCTATTAGAATAATATATGTATATATTCTAGATAATGGCGTATCAGATTTTTAGAGATAAATTAAAATAATATTTAATTATAAAATTATTAATTACAGTGAGACCAACTGTAATTGTGTACAACTCCAGTGCCACACGGCACTGTAGTTTGTCGTGAGTCAGCACAGTGCCTCACAGCACCACTGTAGTGCCCTGTGGCACATAGCACTACAGTGTTGCACACTCACTACTGTAGTATCATGTGGCACCATAGTAGTCCATGTCAATTTTTGATACTCTATCAGTGATTGACACATGACAATTACTGTAAATTAAATATTTATTTTAATCATATAATTATCTAGATATCAGTTAATTCAAAATTAACATATCTGATTAACCATATCAACTAACTTATATGTTATTTCATAAATAAAAAATTTAGTTGATTTAAATTATTATCTAATAATAATTTATTTAATTATCTAATTTCATAAATTAGATATTTTGACTCACTTACCATAAATTATATTTAAATATATAAATAAAATTAATTAATTAATTCTAAATTAATCAATAACACATAATTATCTCATAATTATGTACTTGCCCCATAATAAAAATTCCTTTCGCAAGTCAGCCATTTTTCCATGTCCTCAAATATTCACACCCTAAACAACGCAGTGTAGAGGTGACTTAGAGACCATGAACCTATAATCCTAAGCTCCAATAAACTAGATTATTAATTAAACTCTTTAATTAAATAATCTTATTTATTAATTTCATTATTACTCCACTATAAATATGAAATTACACTCTTAGATATTATAGAATATATTTACAGAGTATTCTCATATAGTCCACTGACATAATCATTTCAAGTAGTAATGTCCTCCAATTATTGGTTCGTAAATTAGAACTTGTCAAAATTATCATTTTACCCTTACAATTACCTTTTAATCCTTAAGTACCATTAATCCACTAGTGAATGGCTAATTTATAATCTTATTATAAATTTGGGCTCAATAACAATTTAGTTCCAGAATTAACATTTAAAGGAACCAATATACGATCCGTTAGGAAAGCTTAGATTTCAAATTTTGTAAGATCATGTCTCCAGCCATCCACATCACTGAATCTCCAAAATGAAAGTCACTAGCCTGATTAATAAACAGACCTTAACAAGTGAATTAAAAGATTCAGTAGACATGCATATGAGTTCATGACTACTCAGGATTCAAACTGATCTACATATGATCATCGAATTGATGTGTATTAAAACTTTATGATAAACGGTACGTTAATAAAGATATTAATTCCTATCGGTCCTGTAATATATAACCTTATTATGTAAAATAATTTCACTAAGATATCTATCCAGATCTAGATCACACGCATTCATAATGCTTAGTGAACTGTGCTAGCAACCATTCATTAAAGATTCCATACGTTAATATGTTGCTGATAATTTTTATTCATCATCTATGATCTTAATCCTCTCGTACTAACATAAGATCATAGTCTCATTAATGAATATAGATTTTATTAATATTTATATAAATTATTCAACAATAACTTAAAAGAACAATTCTAGAAAAATTTAATTCACTTTATTTAATCAAAATATCAATACACATGCTTTGAATGCATAACCCCCCAACAATCTTCCACTTTCCCTAAAGCAAATGTGGCATCTCTCTTAATCCCATGTTACGCACGTGACCCTCAAATGACTTCCCAGTAAGTGTCTTTGTAAAATGATCAGCCAGGTTCTGTTATGATGTTATCTTCATAAAAGTCACATCCCCTCGATGCACGATCTCTCTTATAAGATGATATTTCCTTTCTATGTGCTTGCCCCTCTTGTGAATCCTCGATTTCTTGAAATTTGCTATCGCCCCATTCTTATCACAGTATAGGATCACGGCTTGTCCATATCTGGAACTACTTCCAGATCAGAATAGAACTTTCTGAACCATACTGCATCTTTCACAATTTCACAAGTCGCTATATATTTGGCTTCCATAGTGGAATCTCCAATGATGGATTCTTAGGGGCGTTAGCAACGGGTTTCTCAGGATATTCCTTAGTAAGAACGTACTTATGATTCTCACATATCAGCATTAAATTCATATTTGATTTTCAACGTACGAAATTATCATCATTCAATTTCTCAAGAGCGAGTAAAGCAGTAACAGGGTTGCCCATGGTAGACATTATGTTGATAACTAAAATTTAAAACATACATGATTCAATATAATTGATAAATATCTAGAATTTGAAAAGTAAATGTGATGAAAGAATGCAATAATAATAAACATATAAATTTAGGATTTACTAATCACGATAAAATAACCCAATAATTAATGTGCCGCCTTAGGGTCGGTGAGATTAACCTCAAACTGTCTATAAGACATTCTCATCCTTAGTAATTAAAACTTAAAATATCTTATATTTGCTCATTTAACAATAAGGTATTTCTTGTTCAGTCAAGTCACAACTATCCACAGAAAGGTTAATTGTGACTTTGTGAGTGTAACCCATCATTTCAGATTTCATGACTTCATTTAGAATATGTTGTCTTAGGGTTGGTCAAAACTAAACTACATCACTTCCTCCTATCTTCTTAAGAGTCCAACCTTGATATTGGTACAGCTCAAAACCTTCCTTGGGAGATGAAAAGAAAGTCATCTCGAGACCCTCACTGCACCACAATGTGTTGTACAAATGATAGAGACCATAGGTTACATTGACATGTCAACCTTTTTTCACTCACTATTTTAGGATAATGTGTTTCTATTTTAACTCATCAATTATTTTCAAATTAATTACTAGTTAAAATAATATCCCTATGATTATCTAATTATCAGTTAATCCAATCTCATTGGTCTAACTTCATTTAACTTTCTGATGCGCCTAAGTCATAATTATGTGAACTTAGATTAACTAATTAATTATATTCATCAAACTTTAATAAAAGTCTTTAACTAAAGTCGGTTAACCTAAATGTTACTATATTCTTTAGTGTGGTGTGATTATCAAGTTTTAACTAGTTAAAACCTAACAGTTTACATGAAATTGATTTCATAAAGCAATACATATAAACATATTAGGACAATCCTAATAAATCATGTTTCTACAGATGACATGCATGATTAAATAAAACTATTTGAGATTTTCATATATGACATATGATCGACTAATGGATAGACATGTTATCAAACATAACAATTAAATAAAATAATAATGGACTGAGTGACTATTGGGTATTTCTAAATTACTACCCTTGAAATAAGAAAATAAAATTACAAAGCGGATTCCAAGAATACATATTTCTCAAATATTACATTCTCCTCCTGATGTCCATCTTCATAATCTTCAGACTTTGAACAAAACCATTTCTACTTAGAAAAACTATTTTTCTTAATTAAAATAATTTCTATAATTATCTCTTTTAATATAGTTGACTTTGACTTAGTCCAATAAGCACTTTATTTGATTTAGTCAAACTTGGGTCAAACCTAATCAACCTACTAATTTTTAATTTAATAAAATGCAAAATTAATAATTAATTTTAAAATTACATTAATTTTAAAATTTAAATGGATAATTAAAAGAGATTGAGTTTTAATGAAATACTTAGGTGATAGAGTTGGTCACATGGTTTCTTGGAAACTTTCATAAAACGTGACAACAGTTGACCGACCATAGGACTCTCCGATCGCCGCCCATTACCACCGATGCCCGTCTCACGCGCCGGCAGTCACTGTTCACTGTCGGTACAATACCGTCGGTACTGTTCACCCTCACAAGAACAGTAAAATTCCTGCGTGAACAGTGAATTCGCCGTTCGTCTCGTGTGTTTTTCTTCTTCTCGCGTTCGAAATAATTACAATAATATTCGAAATAAAATTATAAAAATTCCTACACCTCAATTCGGCTTACACAAGATCTTGTAAAAATTAAAATAAAGTATAACCCAGTAATCACCATACAATTAACGATCCATTATTTTCCATACATTCAACAAATATAACCACCAATCATCATACATATCTCATATTATATGAATAATGCAAGAAAACTCACACAATATTTAACATATAATAATATAAAGACCGCTCAGATCGTACTTGTTGGTCGGCGCGCGCGTGCGTGCGAAAACATGGAGGCGCGTGACCATTTAAAATTAAACTTTTAATAAAAAATGAATCTTTTAATAAAACAAAATTTGCATAACGCCACGTTAACCAAATAAAAACTTTTATTAAAAACTCATTTTCAATCAATTAGGATACATTATATATTTATAAGTTAAATCTATAACATACAAGGTTAGAAATCATATAATTCTTATAGTCTATATCAAACGTCCTTGCAAAAACTGATCGATCATCTTCTCCCACGAAATCGTTCCAACAATCAGTAGACTCCGAGATCCACACCAATATTTTTCAAGTCAATCCTCAACGCACTAGGATGTGTGTGGGCACGTAGAATATTACAATATACGTTTTCTGTCTCAAGATGTTCTCAACACATGAGATCTAGAGATTTACTGAGAATGACTTTAGTGAGACGATTCTCTAAAAGAACGTGAGATCTAGAGATTTACTGAGAAAGACTTTAGTGAGACGATTCTCTAAAAGAACGTGTTGATTATTCTTTTAGATATTTGATTAACGTTTAATCACAGAAGAAAATCTATCTGACCTCAATCGTATTCTCAATTCAACTCTTAATTGACGAACTGACGATCTGATCAATTGATTCACTCCTCTTCTTTCAACCACCGAGACCATTAGAATAATATTTGTATATATTCTAGATAATGACGTATAAGATTTTTAGGGATAAACTGAAATAATATTTATTTGTAAATTACCAATTGCAGTGGGACCCAATGAATTGTGCGCAATTGCAGTGTCACATGACACTACAGTGTTGCACACTCACTACTGTAGTGTCATACACTCACTACTGTAGTATCACATAACACTACAGTAGTCAATGTCAATTTCTTATACGCTATCTGTGAGCGACATGTGGTAATTACTTTGAATTAAATATGTATTTTAATCAGATAATTATCTAGATATCAGTTAATTGAAAATTAACATATCTGATTATTCTTATCAACTAACTTATCTATTATTTCACAAATAACAGATTTAGTTGATTTAAATTATTATCTAGTAATAATTTAATTATCTAACTTCATAAATTAGATATTCTGACTCACTTATCGATAAAAAATTTGATAGTTATTTATATCTATATAATTTTGCAAAATTATATTTAAATATATAAATAATTCAATTAATTAACTAATAGTAAATAATTATCTCATAATTATGTACTTGCCCCAGAATAAAAATTCCTTTCGCAAGTCAGTCATTTTTCTCATGTCCTGAAATATTCACATCTTAGACAACGAGTAGAGAGATGACCTAAGATCGAATAAATTAGATTATAATCCTAAGATCGAATAAATTAGATTATTAATTAAACTTTTTAATTAAATAATCTTATTTATTAATTCCATTATTATTCCACTATAAATATAGAATTGCACTCTTAGTGATTATATTATGTATTTACAGAGTATTCTCATATAGTCCACTGACATAATCATTCCATGTAGTTATGTCCTTCTAATTACCTCTTGATCATTAAGTACTATTAATCTTCTAGTGAATGGCTAATTTATATTCTTATTATAAATTTGAGCACAATAATGATTCAGTTTCAGAATTAACACTTAAGGGAATCAATATACGATCCGTTAGGAAAACTTATATTTCAAATCTTGTAAGATCATGTCCCCAGTCATTCACATTATTGAATCTCTAAAACAAAAGTCATTAGCCTGATTAACAAACAAACCTAACGAGTGAATCAAAAGATCTAATAGACATGCATATGAGTCCGTGACTACTCAGGATTCAGACTGATCTGCATATGATCATCAAATTGATGTGTATTAAATCTTTATGTTAAACGGCACGTTAATAATGATATTAATTCACATCAGGCCTGTTATATATAATCTTATTATGTAAAGTACATCCACTAAGATGTCCATCCACATCAATGATCTGGATCTATATCACACGCATTCATAATGCTTAGTGAACCGTACTAGCGACTATTCATTAAAGATTTCATACTTTAATATGTTGCTGACAATTTTATTCATTATCTATGATCTTAATATTCTCGTACTAATAAAAGATAATAGTCTCATTATTGAATATGAAATTTTCATATATTTATATAAATTCTTCAACAATAATTTATAAGAACAATTATAAGAAAATGTAATATTCTTTAAATTTCATATCAAAATGTCAATACACATACTTTGAGGGCAATATGGTTTTACCCTTATGAACCTTTCCCGCCTGATTCATACTGGTGAACAATTGAACCATACGCATTTTTCTTCACATATCAAACGCATCTAGTGTATTATGTACAAGATTATAAAGAAAAAGAGTGGCATCTGGGTCTTCATACAAAACCTAGAGATTTGTTTGATATGGGGGAGCCAAGTATTGATAATGACATAGAAGTATATTTGGAAACGAGGAACACAATGAGCATTGAAGATATATTTGATGATAACCAAGAAGATGTAGATGTGGTTAGACCAAATTGTGATGGTGAGGAAATTCATATTTAGGTAGATCTGATGAACAATTTAGATATGTTAATTTAATTGATGACAACATGAGTGATAATGAACCAACTTGATTGTGTCATTTTAGGTAAAGTTGATTTCTTTCTTTAAAGTTTATATCTAGTTTCACATACTGACTTATTGAACTACGATTAATGTTTTTGTATTTATTTTCACAGGAATTTATCATGCCTCATTAAAAATTTCAGAACATAGTGATCAGAGAGAGTCCATCTACTAACAGAGGAGACTCTACTAGTTCGAATCCGAGTTCGAAGGATAACAAAGAATTGGAAGGTGTATATGTGTGTTTTATAATTTAATTAAAACTATCTCATTATTTATATTAAGAAATCTAAATATTTTGACTATGCAAATATAGATTAAGTTTCTATACCGAAGAGGTGTGGCAAGACGCTTATGAAAGACATATAGAATTTACCTGAGGGAGAGAAAAATAGTGTGAAATTTAATGATGAGGTTCAACCCGTTGGGGATGAATCAAAGGTGTTTTCAAGTTGGTTGGGTACTCTTGTGAAGAGTTACACCTTGTTGCCATTTCACTTTATGGGTTGGAGAAATATGCCAAAGTCCTACAAGGACGAAGTTTGGAAATCCTGCTAGTATTGTTGTGAATATTCTCGATGCGTGTAAAATTATCAAAAACTGTTTTTACAGGTAAATTTCTTGCATACGCACCAAAACAGGTGCAATATGCTGGAAATGACTTTATACTGGCAGTTTTCAACCGTTGGTATAGAGATTGGAAAATAATCATCATGGCGGTTAGGGACTACCGAGAAAGATTGATGATAGTAGTTTCCGGCGGCTTGTAACGGCCGGAAAATGTTTGACTTTACTTTGCCAGCGGTTTCAAACCGCCTGGATAGTTTCTTCCATTGGTTTTTTTTGGCAGAGCCGCTCGAAATGATAACCGTCGTAAATATGCCAGAATAGCTCTTTTCCGGTGGTGAGATAACCAATGATTTTCATCCACCAGAATTTTTCTCCCAGGCGGTTATAACCACCAGCATAGAGGCAAAAAACCACCGGTAAAAATATTTTTTTCCATTATGACACTTGATGGGTTGAAAGAAAGTTAAACTAATGAGTTTTTGACATAAATGACCTTATTATATAACTTATAGATAAAAATGTCTCACCAATTTAGTAGTATACAAAAATGACCTCTTTCGAAGTTAAAAAAGTTTTAAATTAGTGACCAATACTATTTGGCCCAACTTGTGATGCATCACAAGTTTACGTGATAAAAGTAGATTGGTTGTAGTATTTTTAACTTATCAAGATGTACCAATCCAATTATTTCATGTAGACTTGTGATGCATCACAAGATAGGCTAAATTACATTTTTCAATTAGTTATGAACATACTATTTTACCATTTTTCTTATGTAACCGTCAAGAGTAATTTCCTATCGCTTTTGTTTTTTTTCCTTATGTTTGTTTATGATTTTTTCCTACTCTTAAATTTTCTTAGAACACATTATACCCAGAAAATCCTACTTTCATTTTCTTTGTGCATCGCCTACTCTCTCTCTCTCTCTCTCTCTATATATATATATATATATATATATATATATATCACAAGATCTCCATCTCTATTTCATTTTTAATGAAAGGTAAAAATGGAATGGGAGATTCTCACGCACCTTGCTCATCGACTGCATCTATCTAATCAGATAAACGCATTAAGGGCAGTTGTTGGGTATGCGGTGAAGTCGAACATAGAGCAAAGGACTGCTGGTTTAAGAAAGATCAAAATGATAGTAACCAAATATGTAACAACAGGAAAATGAACCAAGTAAATTTGATAGAGATAGATGATCTCTGTGCAGTGATTTCTGAGATCTGTATGGTCAATGACGCCAAGAAATGGTGGGTCGACACTGGTGCTACGAAGCGCGAGTGTAGTGACCGAACCATCTTTTCAACTTATGCTGAGGTTGATAAAGATGAGGTTCTTTATATGGGGAACGCCTCAGAAGCTGCTGTTAAGGGAAAGGGAAAGGTTGTGCTAAAATTCACATCCGGAAAACAACTTACTCTCCTAGACGTCCTGCATGTGCCTGAAATTCGTAGAAATTTAGTTTCAGGATCTCTTTTATGTAAAAGTGGATTTAAGCTTGCCTTTGATGCTGGTAAGTTTATTCTGACTAAGCGAGGGATGTTTGTTGGGAAAGATTATAGTTTTAATAGTCTTTTTAAACTTAATGTGTCTGCTGTAACTCCTGCAATTATTAATAATAATCCTGCTGCTTCTTCCGTTTATATCGCTGAACTTTCTAATATATGACATGCTAGATTAGGTCATGTTAATTTTCGTTCCTTACAACGTATGATTAATTTAGAACTTCTACCTAGATTTAATCTAGAAAAAGGAAATAAATGTGAAATATGCGTAGAATCTAAATTTACAAGAAAATCATTTAAATCTGTAGAGAGAACGAATGACCTACTTGATTTAATACATAGTGATTTATGTGATTTAATATTAACTCCTAGTAGGGGAGGTAAAAAATATTTTGTTACATTTATTGATGATTTCAATAAATATTGTTATGTATATCTACTTCATTCAAAGGATGAGACTTTGGATATATTTAAAACATACAATTCTGAAGTTGAAAAATAACTTGGTAAACATATCAAAGTGCTTAGATCTGATCGGGGCGGAGAATATGACTCCACTATGCTGTCTGAATTCTGTGCTCTACATGAAATTGTGCATGAGACTACATCACCTTACATGCCTCAATAGAATGGTGAACTGTATGTTGAACAGTTCTGGATTACCCCAAAATTTATAGGGGGAGGCCTTACTTACAGCAAACACCATGCTTAACAGGATTCCACATAAGAAGACCAACAAGTCTCCTTATGAAGAGTGGAAAGGGAAGTTATCTTCCTATAAAATCCCAAAAGTGTGAGGATATCTCGCAAAGGTACAAGTACCATTGCCAAAGAGAGTAAAGGACCTAAGACCATAGACTGTGTTTTCATTGGATATGCATTGAACAGCGCTGCATAAATATTTTTGGTTATTAAGTCAGAAATTTTTTACGTAAGTACTAACTCTATTATGGAGTCGGTCAATGCAGAATTCTTTGAGAATGTGTTTCCTTTTAAGGAAGGAAGACACAGTCAAAATGTCAAACGAGGATTAGAAGAAATTTTTTCCAGAGCTCAGATTGATGAAGAATCTGAACCTGAGCTTAGAAGAAGTAAAAGAGCTAAAACGAGTACCTCATTTGGCCTAGAGTTTCTAACATACCTGACGGAGGCCGAACCTCAAACCTATAAGGAGGCAATGTCCAACCCTGAGCCTTCTTTTTGGAAGGAAGCAGTCGATAATGAGATAGATTCCATAATGTAAAATAATACATGGATGTTGGTTGATCTCCCTCCTGGGAATAAACCAATAGGTTGTAAATGGATCTTTAAAAGAAAGCTAAAAGCTGATTGTACTATTGAAAAGTACAAAGCTCGGTTGGTAGCTAAAGGATACCGACAGAAGGAAGGCATAGACTTTTTTGATACCTATTCTCTAGTGACGAGAATCACATCTATTAGGATGCTGATTGCACTAGCAACTTTGTATACTTTGAAAATTCATCAAATGAATGTAAAGACTGTTTTCTTAAATGGAGAATTGGATGAAGAAATCTATATAGAACAGCCTGAAGGGTTCGTGGTTAAAGGCCAGAATGAAAGGTCTGTAAACTTGTTAAATCACTTTATGGATTAAAACAAGCACCGAAGCAATGACATGAGAAGTTTGATCATACAATGTTATCTGATGGATTCAAGATAAATGTGTCTATATTAAATGTACTAATGATCAGTTTGTCATAGTATGCTTGTATGTAGATGACATGCTTATAATGGGATCAAACAAGGATATAATATCCTCTACCAAGAGGATGTTGAATTCTAAATTTGACATGAAAGACTTAGGTCAAGTAGATGTCATTCTTGGAATTCAAGTAAAGAGAACTGAAAATGAATATATCCTTACCCAGTCTTACTATGTAGAAAAGATTTTGAAAAGGTTTGGGCAATATGAAAGCAAACCTGCTGTAACTCCTTTCGACCCAAATTGTAAGTTAAGGAAGAATAATGGAGTTGGAGTATCTCAATTGGAGTACTCATAAATAATTGGAAGTTTAATGTATATCATGAATTGCACCTGGCCTGATATAGCCTATTCAGTTGGAAGGCTGGTAATATATATGAGTAATCCTGGACGTGATCAATGGAGTGTATTGGTGAGAGTACTAAGGTACTTAAAATTCACAATGAACTACGGACTGCATTACTCAACCTATCCACCGGTGATAGAAGGATTTAGTGATGCTAACTGGATATCAGACAGTTTAGAGACTAAATCTACTAGTGGATATGTGTTTACCCTAGGTGGTGGAGCTATCTCGTGGAAGTCTACTAAGCATACCTGTATAGCTCGTTCAACTATGGAATCAGAATTCATAGCATTTGACAAGGCTTGTGAAGAAGCAGAATGGCTCAGGAATTTTCTGGAAGATATTCCGGTGTGGCCAAAATCAGTGTCAGCTACATGTGTCCACTGTGACAATATGGCTACAACCTTTAGAGCAAAAAATAATGTGTATAATGGTAAGTCTAGACATATTAGACGAAGACATAATACCATTAAGCAGTTGTTGTCCAATGAGGTGATTTCCTTAAACTTTATAAGGTCAAAGGAGAATCTTACTGATCCTCTGACAAAAGGATTGTCAAGGGAACTAATAAAACAAACATCAAGGGGAATGGGGCTAAAGCATATTCAATGAATCATTCAGATGGTAACCTAACCTAGTTGACTGGAGATCCCAAGATCTAGGTTCAATAGGCAATCTGGCAGGGATGATTCAAATTGAAACACTGAGAAACCTATGGTTTCTTCCTGTTCCTATAATATGAAGATAGTGTGTTGTCTGTCGACGTTAAAGGGTATACGTAAGTATTTAATGACATTGATGTTCTGCTTGCCAGAAGAGTAATGACAAAATACTCTTAATCGTTGTCACCTATATGAGAGTAGAAGTGGGGTCACTTCTATGAGAGGTCTGAATGGCTTAACCTCTCTAAAGCTCTTATGAAAGCGGGATACGTTCAGGACCAAAATGAACAAAATCGTATGAACTCAGATGTATTAAGATGAGATATGTGTGAAATTTGTTTTGTCGGTTTATCTCAGAGGAAGTTCAGTTCAAGAACGTAGTTCACTGTTCTTCAGAATAAATTCGATGAATTCTCACTATGGAAGGTTCAAGTCCAAAAGACACCTCTCTTGATGCATATCTCATATGCTCTCTCTCTCATGTTGTTGTCTAGTTAGGACACATTGCATTCATGTGGGGGATTGTTGGAGAGAAAAGAAGAAGAGAAGAAAAATCAAAGAAAGACTGAAAAGTGAATGAAAGTGTGTGATGTGAAATAGAATGAGAATTTGTCCCACATTGAAAACTCAAGGATAGAATATTGGATTTATAAACTCAACATTCATGCCTTGGGGTTAGCCCCAAAGGGCACCCCACATTTTGTGGGGAAGAGAACCTAGATGGCACATGGTGCTCCCTTCACGTGTGTGCCGCCGTCGGCCGGCTCGACTCGGTACGTTCAAAAGATTTATTTTTGGATAATTTTTCTTTGATTTATTTGGAGAGGAAGTAAATATCTCCAAACAGAATCTGTAATTATCTGTAGAAGATAATTAAAATATCTCTATTATCCCACAATATCATCAAAAATCTAATTCTAGTTTATCTACACGTTTGGCTTGCTCTCCAAGCTTTGAACGTTATATATAGAATAGGGCATCATTAGCTTCATTTTCAAGAGGTAGACGAACACAACAACACTCAAACACTAAGCATCCTGCATGTTGAGAGAAATACAAAGGAGTTCTGTGAGGGTCAGAGTAATCGGTTGTTGTACTCTGGCTTAGATCGTTGTATCCTGCAGAGACGATTCGTCGTAGTCTCCAAGCACCCCATGGAGGACGATTATTGTCTTTAGGACATTGCTTACGGGCAATCCTTGATCTACATCATTTTTCCGTTCTTATTTTTGCTGTAATCGTTTTTCTGTTTTATTTGTTTATTAGATCAAATAATTTTGCTGTAATCGTTTTTGTTACAATTACGTTATAATCGTTCCATATTTTTTTGTAATCGTTAGTTAATAAAAATATTTTGTTCCATCTCTACTCACAACAATATTCACCCGTTTCCATTTTGTTTAAGTTACATTTTTAATAAGACAGAAAAATTGGTCTTGCTACACGCATAATGTTAACACACGTGGGTATGGTAAATTAAAATAAAAATTGTTAAAAAACTGATTTTTTTTTATCAAGAATTTTTCACTCAAGGAGTAAGATATTTTTAAGGAGTAAGATATTTTAAAGGAGTAAGGTATTTTAAAGGAGTAAGGTATTCTATGAGTACCATCATTTCTTCACCCCATAGGACTAGAGTAACAAAAAATGCAAGAACTAGGGAAAATAATATGAAAGTGGTGGAAATGAAGAAATGAATGAGACCATTCAAATGTCGCCAACATAAACAAGAACGTTTCGTTGAAAGATTTACCCATGTTACAATTTTTGTTAAAAGATGGTTAGATGATGTTACTATGAATAAAATATAATTTTATATGATGTGTGTTTTCTCGTATAATTTTAAGTGATTCAAACTAATTTTAAATAAAATTTATCAAAATTATGGTATAATTTAATAAAAGTTTAAGGGAACACCTGTAGCTTTACTTTAAAACTCAACACAAACAGAACAAAACAACACAACATACGCAAGCATCCTGTGCGCTGCCGCCAGCGCCGATACAGAGAAAACGCTTTACAGCAACATATTGAGAATAGCCACAGCAACATCACAAAGCTTATGAACAAAACCATTCCTATCAGCAAGTGGAGACTGAGAAGAAACCCCAGAAAATTTCTTCTCACAAGCATCAGCTTCTTTAGCAGCATCAGAAATCCCATCAACAGCAAACCCAAACTTACCTTTACTCAGAGCCTCAATCGCTTGCGGCAAACTGTACTTAACCACTGGTATATACAATTCAGCACAGTACGCCAACGATCTCTCCAATTGCTCATCCTTCACCTCTTTCACTAACCCTTCAATGAAATTAAGCGTATCTGATGCTTTATCCAACACGATTTCTGCAATTATGTTGGCTAATCCTTTCACATCTGAATTTGAGCTTTCTGGGTTCGATTGTAGTGACGATAGGCATAGATCGTAGAAGGGTGTTTGTTTGCATGTTTGGTCTATTAAATCTTTTTCTGTGCTTTGGATTGATGCTAAAATGCTTGGGATTAGAAGATGAGTGAGAATTATGAGTGTCAGAGAGGTTGAGTTTTGCATTTTCAGAGGAATTGTGAAAATTGGGTTGAAATTTTTTGTTTGTTTTGATGATTTCTCAGTAGTTTTTCAGGGCCTTTGAGCATCTACCTACACTTGGGTAAATATTTATAGCCTAAACAAATTTACTTTTTTGTCACAATTTATTTTCTATATAGTTTTTTTAATACGACGAAGTTTTAAACAAGCAGTCAAATATTTTATTAACTCTCAAATAATAAATTATTTATAAATTTTTATGCTTAAGTTTCCAAGTTAACTTACACCTATATTGACTAATCTTACAAGACTCATGTATCACGTCTTCAAAATTTTACTTAGTTAAATTATATTTTTGGTGCACGTGATATATGTATTTTTATTATTTTAATTATTTCTTATACATTAATTGTTCATAAAAAAATTTGAATAAGATATATTTATTAATAAATAAAATTAGAAAACTAACATTAAAATTCTTATACTTTTCATAAGTCTTACCCACCAAAATGTTTCTAATTAAGTTAGTTATGCTTAGAGAATATATTCTTTACATTTTTAGTATATTATTTCTTTCTCTATTGATTTATGAACTAAAAACATGTTTTATTTCTTAATTGATTATTGATTTAATTTTTTTAATATATATCTTAACGATAAAATAACATAATATATTCTCATATCTAAAAATAAAAAATAAAAAATCTACTCAATAGATATATTATTTAAAAATAAGAAAAAGAAATTAGTAGTGCACCATTATTAAATTTAAAGATAATTTTAAAATTATAAAATAAAGAGTATACAAATCCAAAGATGATTCTTTATTTTCAGATACACATGTTTCTATATGAGCATTGTCAAACAAAGTGTCTTTTAAAATTTGGCAGTTTTTGTTTCCATGATTTGCAAAGGCAAAGTGCCGAATGGAATTTATTTTTCTATGTTAAAAAAAATGCCAAATTTTTTATTATTGTAGACAAAAAAATGGAAAATGAAGAAATGAAGGAATGCTATGGCATCTAACTTCTTTTATCTTTTTTTTAAAATTAATGTGAAGAAACAAATTATAAAAGAATAGCAAAACAACAAAAGACAAACAACCAGAAGGATTGTTTATATATACACTATCTTCTCAATCAAAATTATAAATTCTACAAATACTACAATTGAAACCAACGATTTTACATTGTCTGTATGAAGAGCTAACCACTTTGACAAGTCATCCCATCTCCTCAAAATTAGAGAATACATTGTACGATTAATTGATTATTTGCTTTCTTGTGCTGTTAATTTTTTTAAAAGAAATTACCCTTCATATTTTAAATTTTATTTTTTAAATAAGATTCGTGTTGATAAAAATTAATAGATACACTAATACGTCACATTTAGGTAGACATCTCTGAATTATTATTATCATCTAACTCAACCAACATATTATTAAAACAATAAAAGAGTCAATAAATAAAAACATAAAAATAAGTCAGCATAACCTAAGATAATATATGTTATAAATATTACCAGAAATAAAAGAAGAACAACACATTTGAGCATTCCATTATCATGTAGAAGTAATTATATTGAGAGTTATAAACAACAAACAATCTACAACTATGTATAATGGAATATTTGGAGTACTAGTTTCTATATAAAACGTTCTTTCAACAATCAAACTATTTTAATTAACTACTTGTTACAATACTTGTGTGCTTTAAAACCGAGTGTTTTATATATATTCAATCAAATTAATTAAAATGGCATCTTTATATTTCATTTAATAATTCGAATGTATTTCATAATTCCAATGTATTTCAAAGCACTTGACTACTTAGATTGTTTCACAATTGAAGATGAATTTATTTTTGTTTAAATATAACATTTAGATAAAGTATAGTACTTCATACTTATTTTGAAGGGAAAAAAAATAAATTTACCTCTAAAATTAAAACAAGAAATTACTTGCTTTTAAACGTTAAAATTGAACACAAAAAGAAGTTACTAGAAATTTACTCGACTAGTTGCTACTGTGGACACACGGGTCCCTTGAATATAACAAAGAAACTTCCATTGTGCTTTCTCACTTCCCAATCACCAGGTGTCTCACTCATTAATTCTTCGTTTTCTTTTTTCTTTTGGAGGAACTCACATGTGATTGTTCTTACATGGTTATTTTTTTAAGATTAAAATGCCATCGAAGATTGTATAGGATGATTGACTGTTCTGATTTTGATTTGTCGATGTGATACATGTCACTTTTATAAATTACTGTCATTGTCAGTTTTGGTTTTTCAACAATATTGTTGAATCAACGTCAACGATCGACAGACACAAAATATTTATTATATTATTTATTCTTTCTATGTAATCACTCATATCCTTGTAACCATTAAGTCAAGTGACAAAGACTTAAGTGAGTCTCTTGCCTCAGAACATATCTGAGAGGCTGTGATCTGGTAGGATTTGGATGAAGTTCGTTGTACTGGAAAGGATATCTCTTACCCCGTATGACCTCTTTGAGGACCGTGGATGTGCCATCTTCCCAATCACGAGAAGGGATTTAGTTTTTAGGACACCCCTCGGGAGGGGTCCCAGATGAACATCGCTAATCTTGTCGATATGGCGCGCTCTCCATGTTCTTTCTTCCTAGATTCAATGTCACTGAACGTGACACATGGTGCGATATAAAATGTAGCGTACATGATACTCCTCCCCATAAATACTCTGGCCCACGTGGTTATGGTTATAATAAGTGATGACTAGATGTTGCCACCTAAACAAGCTTGTCGTTGTGTCGTTATGTAGGGTCCATTGCCAATTAGTTAATGGATTAATTAGAGCGGACCTCACATGATAACTTCTCTATAAATAGAGGTTTTTTCTCTCATTGTAAATGACTTTTGGCCTTGGCTTCATATTCCCACTTATTAGACTTGGAGAATTCTCTCTTAATTTCTCCTTCCAAGAGTATTTTGTCACATTCCATAGGTTGGCTCAAAGTGCTCGTCCTTCACCCTGTCAGATTTCAACCTCCATGTTCCCAGGCTATATTTGTTGTTTATTGTGACTAGATCACACCTGTAACTGAACTCACGTGACGTCACGGTCACACCCCTCTTAGCTCATGAACATTTGGCGACTCCACTAGGGACTGATTTGTCACTGTAACTTCAACTATGTCTGGAACGAAGGTATGCCAATGCAACAGGCTCTACTGCATCAGGAATGGATCATGTTGCGACTATCAGGGAGTTGTAAATTTCCAACAGGGATCTCCATGCTTCCAATAATGAGATTCGTACAATGCTAAGTACCCTCACAACATTACTACAATGGCCTTCCACACAAAATACACGTGCACCTCCACCGTCGCACCAGATGTAAAATGGCCAGCCACGAATAAGCTCAAAGCAACCACAAGTCTCAACTCCTAATATTCACGTTCCACCTGCACCTGTCATTGTCAATGGTGTTTCTACTACAACCGCTGATAGTGAAAATGTGGGCAATCCATCCAACCCATCTCTGATCATCATCACACCTATTGCTACGATGCAAGTACGACAAGTGCAAGAGTTACATGATGCTTCATAATATATCACTCATGAGTATTTAGAAAAGATGCTCCAGGCAGAGAGGATGAGAGCATCCATGAATGACTCAGTAATAGACTTTCGACCACCATATTCGGTAGAACTAGCAACTCAACCATACTCCGTTGAATATGTGCCTCCTAAATTTCAGAAATACAACGGGAAGACTGGTTGCAAAAAGGAGCGTATAACTCCTTCATCGATGATCTGGTACCATATGGTTATGATAACTCTATGTGCCTGAGAGAGTTTTCAAAATCACTTTCCGAACGAGCTTATATGTGGTATGCTAACTTATTACCAAAGTCTATTTTGACATGGGCACAAATTTCCATCTTTTGTGCCAATCTATTTGTATAAGGAGAAAGGGTGAGCATCCTAGATCTCGAGAGAGAATCACAAAGACCCAATGAAGAGTTGACAACTTATGTATAAAGATTTAAGGATAAGGCGATGAAGTCTATGGTTGATTACAAAGAAGCGTGATTTTTAAATATGTGCATCAGTGGTATGATCAATGAATATAGGGTGCATTTGGAGAATCAGAATATTACTTCTTTTGCACGGCTTCAACTGGTTGCGCAATGTACAAGCACTTCTGTAAGTAGGCAAAAGCTAACTGAGCGAAATGAGCGTGGAGATCGTACATGGAAACCGATGTCACGTTATACGTTTCAAGTAGCCATGACAAAATCACATGACTGACGAGCCAAGAGGAATAGAGACGACAGAGATATGCCACCACCGTTTCCCTGTTCGATTGATAAAGTTGAAACCTTGCTTGACGCTTGGGTTAAAGATAAAGAAAACAAGCGTCCTTGGGTTGATAAACTCCCTACAAGGGAGGAGAGGCAATCCTCTAAGTATTGCCATTTCCAACGAAATTTGAATCACCTGACTAGGATTGCAGGACCTTGAGGAAGATATTATATGAGAAACTAAAAAAATGAGAAATTATCACGGAAAATGTCACTCCAGTTGAAGAAAAACCTTTTCCCCAACATGCGAATGTAAACATGATCAATGCATATGATGGTGCTTCGACTTCTCATGTTACAATGATAGAAGAAGATGATAATGAAGAAAATCCGTCTGATGGGAATGCCAAATTCATAGAATATCTATTGAATACAAGGCTTCGCAAGAATTTCGTTGACACTCTTGAATTGGATGGCATAGCAAGGAGATAAGTAACTCAGACATTGGTGGATGTTTCTAAGCAGAGTAGAATAAGGACGCGTTATTTCTTTGCACAACCGCCGCTGGGTAGAATAACGTAAAATGAAGAAGGAGCAATCACATTCACTAATGCAGACCATCATGTCAAGAGAATTGGGCATAATCGCCCTTTGTATATTGAAGTTACTGTCAATGGTGTACAAGTAAAACGAGCATTGATAGATAGTGGATCAGGAATCAATGTCATGTCAATTACCACATTCAAAGCGACAAGACTTCTTGAGAAGAGACTTGTGCAACAGTCAATCATGTTAACGGGATTCTCTTCTGCAGCCATGAAAATATTGCGATATGTCAATGTTGAACTCCAAGTAGGTTCGATGAAGACTGCGAATTGTTTTCATGTAACCGAATCTGAGATTGTGTACCACGTACTCATGGGTCGACCATGGATTCATGATCATGAATGTGTGCCATCAACATTACGTCAATGTTTGAAAGCATGGTGGAAAGGAAGAGTTATCATTGTGGTAGCTAGCAAAGCACCATTTGATGAAACAGAAACACATTTGGCTGAAACATTGTTGTTTGATAATCTTGTAGTAACAGGGACAACTGCACCAAGAAAAATCATAGCAATCACTTTACCAAAATGGGAAAATAGTGGAGACAATACAGTTATGAAAGCAAGGACGGAGCTAGTTACTCGTGTCAAACTACCAAATGGGAAGAAGGCCTATCCCTTACGATGGTGCGCGGGATCAACTACATAGTATGATCCCTCTAGTGATGAAAATAAAGTGGAAGATTATATGACGGAGGAAGTATTTGCAAAATTACATGGCATGTTAAATGGTATTTATGTAATGAATTGTGAGTTACTAGAGCAGCCTTCCGTCAAGAATCATTTACCGTCACAAGATGAATTAGAAGAAGTACACCTTGGAGATGGAACAGTCAACAAGCCAATTTTCTTGGAGATGGAACAATCAACAAGCCTTCCGTCAAGAATCCTTTGTCATCATAAGATGAATTAGAAGAAGTACACCTTGGAGATGGAATAGTCAATAAGCCAATTTTCTTGGCTAAAAGTCTAACGAATAAACAAAGAGAAGCACTATTGAGGTTACTAAGAGAATTTGAAGATGTATTCGTATGGTCTTATGCTGATATGTCAGGGTTGGATCTCGCTTTAGTAACACATAGGTTGGGAATTTCTGAGAGCTAGGCACCAATCAAGCAACCACCGTGAAATTTTCGTCCTGATATTGAACTTTAAATTAAGGTGAAAATCCATAAACTCATTTATGTGGTTTATATCAAACCCATCAAACATCCTACGTGGTTAGCAAACATCATGCCTATGAAGAAGAATGGTCAAACTCGATGTTGTGTTGATTTTAGGGATTTAAACAAAGCATGTCCTAAGGATGATTTTCCCTTGCCGAACGTGGATGCCCTAGTAGATGCCACAACAGAGAATGAGATGTTTTCATTCATAGATGGGTTTAATGGATACAATTAGATCAAGATGGCAATGAGGGACGCTGAGGAAATGGCCTTCCGAACACCGTTTGGGAATTTTGACTATGGTGTAATGCCATTTAGACTGAAGAATGCATGCGTAACCTATCAACGGGCAATGACGACTATTTTTTATGACATGATTCACGACTATGTTGAAGATTACGTGGATGATTTGGTGGTAAAGTTTAAAAAAAGTCAAACAACTTTTACAACATTTGAGACGTGTTTTTGAGAGATGCAGATTTTATAAGTTGAAGATGAACCCATTGAAATGTGGTTTTTATGTGTCCTGAGGAAAGTTTTTAGGCTATTCTGTGCATAAGCGAGGAATATATATTGATCAATCAAAGGTAAAAGCCATCAGAGATATGCCGCCTCCTCGTTCAATAAAGGAGTTAAAGGCCTTCATCGAAAAAGTGTCGTATGTACATCGTTTCATACATGCCCTTGTGAATCTGTAAGTGAATTACAGTCACTGCTAAAACAAGATTGTGGTTTCTTCTAGACAAATGAGCATCAATGCAAATATGATGATATAAAGAATATACTCTTATGTTCAACTACTATGGTTCCCCCACGTAAGGATTTGCCTTAATTATTCTATAGTACTTCGATTGCCAAGTCCATAGGATCTTTGCTGGCACAAGAACGAGAAGGGGTAGAACGGTCGATCTATTATTTGAGCAGAGTTTTACATGGAGCATAGTTGAGATATTCACCCTAGGAGAAGCATTGTTTAGCATTGATATTTGCTATACAGAAGTTTTGTCATTACATGTTGGGGAATAAAGTTCATTTGATGAAAAATTCTAAACTAATTCATTTTCTTTAATCTAGACCCACGCTAAATGGGAGGCTTACTTGATGGACAATGTTGATTGAATTTGATATAACTTCAATTACTCCAAAAGCGCAGAAGAGTCAAGCTTTAGCAGATTTATTGGCTCAATTTTCAAATGGGGAACCTATCAGTGAGGCCATACCCGGTGAGTTACAAGAAGTTAATGCTTAAGATAACGCATCATGGGCTCTAATATTTGATGGATCATCTACTCATTCTAGTGGTGGAGCATGACTTGTTTTAGAAGATCCTCTTGGTAATAGTTTTTCAATGGCATACAAATGAACATTCCCATGTACGAACAATGAGGCAGAGTATGAACCTCTTTTATTGGGACTGCGTAATGCCAAAGAAGAGGGTGATAACATTTTGAAAATCAAAGGGATTCCAATTTGATCATCAGCCAAGTGAAACGAGATTTTGTTGTTAAAGAAGCTTCTCTAGCCTAGGATTGTCATGAAATTCAGAAGATGAGTGAAGCGTTTGACTGTTTAGTATTTGAGCACACTTCAAGATCTAACAATCTCCACGTTGATGCCTTAGCTACGCTTGCCTCGAAGCTTCCACGCACTGAGCCTATTCCTAGCATTGAGATAGCAGTTAAATCTACAACTGTGATTTTAAAAAGAGTTATTGAAGAATCACCTCAAGATTGGAGAAGTGATATTAAAGAGCAATTATTTAAGGGCAATACAACTTTGAATAAAGAGCTGAAACATTTCATGACATTGAACATAATTCTTTTCTTTAAAAGTTCGGATGGAGTGTTGTCACATTGTGTAAACATTTAAGAAGGTCGCCGTCATCTTACTTGCCTTCATGATTATTTTTGTTCTATGGAGGGACCACATTTACATCGACGTTTGTAGAGAATGGGATTCTATTGGCCAAGTATAAGTATAGACGCTACGAGCCAATAGAAGAATTGTGTAAAATGTCAATTGATCCTCGATCCAAAGGAAGTTAATTTAGTGGAAGTTGTTACAAATTGGAGGCAACCATACATTATACCTGAACGAGCATATACTTCCTATAGATGTGACAGATGTTGCTACTGTACGAATGAGAAGCTCACATTACTCTCTCATCAATGGTGAACGTTTCAGGAAAAGTATTGAGGGTCTACCTCTGAAATGTTTGGGTATAGATGATAAAAAGACTATAATGGAGGAAGTGTATAACGGAGCCTGTAGAGAGCACCAATGTGGAAAACGTTTGAATGAAGAATTACTACGGATTGGTTATTACTGGCCAACAATGGAGGTAGATACATTAGAATTTGCCTGAAAATGCAATGCTTGTCAGACTTTGGGAAATGTCATTCATGTGCCATCAGTGCGCTTGCATCCAACTGTAGTCGAATGGCCTTTTCATACTTGGGCATTGGATTTCATTGGCCCGATATCCCCATCTTTAAGAGGAAGCATATGGATCTTAACTTTTACAGATTGTTACACCAAGTGGGTAGAAGCTATACCATTGAAGAAAGGTACAGGGGAACAAATGTTTTCATCAAGGAATACATAATTTGTCACTTCGATATACCAAGACATATCATCTCAGACAATGGCACTGCATTTACAAGCAGGGTTATAGCTCAGTTATCCGAAGCATATGATATCCGCCATGACATGACCACAACTTATTACCTGAATGGTAATGGTCAAGCTGAAGCTACTAACAAGTCTTTACTTTGGATACTTAGTCGCATGGTCCACGATGCATAAATACTTGGCATGAGCTCTTACCGCTTGCATTACGGGCCTATCATATTTCAAAGCGATCACCAACGCAAGTGACCCCCTTTGCACCAGTATACGGATATGAAGCATTTATCCCGGCAGAGGCAGCTATACCATCGGCAAGGTTATCATCCTTGGAAAATGTCGAGCACTCTACACGTCATGGTGACTTAGAGGCAATGGATGAAAGAAGAGATAAGGAAATAGAAAATACTTGAATATATCGAGAACGCTTGGGAAGGCTTATGACAAAATAGTATGATCTCGAACATTCAGTGTAGGAGACGTGGTATTAAATGCGACTAATCGTATCATGCGGGGGGTGCATGCACAAAAATTTATGCCCAAATGGGAAGAGCCCTATGAAATTGTCTTCATCTCTGAGAGCGGATATTCTCATTTTACTAATCCAAGGACTCATCAACCCTTGTCATCACCTATAAACTTTAAGTGTATCAAGAAGTATCATTCATGTGAAGATAATCGTTTATGAAGACTTTTTGTTGTTGCAAAATCAGGTAGAGGAATCTCTAATTAGTTCGTTTACTTGTAATAAAGTTATTCTGAACGACTGAAATTTACAGTCAGAGTTCTTAGAACACTCTCCTAATAAAATGAAAGAATGTTTTTTTTTTCAGAATTTTTGTTTTATTTATGAGAAATTATGTTTATGATTCAGCAACACTAAACATATTTGTCATAGATTGTTTAGCATTGTGTTTGTCACTTCGCCAGGTATACTCGTGGTAATGACAAACTATCATGCGGTGTATGCTGGTAATAAAGTCAGAGTTCTTAGAACACTCTTTTAATAAAATGAAAGAATGTTTTTTTTTTCAGAATTTTTGTTCGATTCATGAAAAATTTTGTTTATGATTAAGCAACACTAAACATATATGTCATATATTGTTTAGCATTGTGTTTGTCACTTTACCAGATATTCTCGTGGTAATGACAAACTATCATGCGGGGTATGCTCGGACAGGATGTTTCTCATCTCTAAGTTGCTCAGACAGGATGTCACTTGGAATGATTATTTCACATTGCCAAGTACGCCCGTGGTAATGATAAATTATCATGAGGTGTAGGCAAGGATTGGACGTTTCTCATCTCTAAGTTGCCTGGTACATGTCACTTGGAATGAATATTTCACTTTGCCAGGTATGCCTGTAGTAATGACAAATTATCATCAGGTGTAGGCTGGGACTAGACGTCTCTCATCTCTAAGTTGCCTAGTATAGGTCACTTGGAATGAATATTTTACTTCGCCAGGTATGCCCGTGGTAATGACAAATTATCATGAGGTGTAGGTTATGATTTGACGTTTCTCATCTCTAAGTTACCTGTTGTAAGTCATTTAGAATGAGTATTTCACTTCGCCAGGTACGCCCATGGTAACAACATATTATCATGAGGTGTAGGCTAGGACTGGACATTTTTCATCTCTAATTTGTCTGCCACAAATAAATTAGAATGAGTATTTTACTTTGCCACGTATGCTCATGGTAATGACAAATTATCACGGGGTATAGGTTGAGACTGAATGTTTTTTTCCATCTTTAAAATGCCTATTAAAAATGCTGATATGATATGTAATATTATTATTCAATATTATGACTTTGAGGTTATCACATATTATGACATGATGCTACCACACTATATATGCCTTCATGTTATCACATGTTATTGCATTATGCCATCACTAGATGTTATTGTTTGATGTTATTATTTTCTCTTATCTTAAAATGAGAGGAGAATGTGCATAAAAAAAGAGAGTAGTGTAAATAGACTAGTTCATGAAAGCATAAAAGATGTCCAACTACATGGTAGCAAGTATAATAACATCAAAGCAGATTAAAAAAAAGCAAAAAAAAAAAAGAATAAAAGTGCTATGAATAGATCTACGGTAATCCTATCAGAGGGATTGTGATCAACAAGAGCATTCTTTCTTGCAGCTGATTGATGTTTTTTTATTGCTTTGTCAATAGATTGAATACGTTGAGAAGACTTCTTTATGACTGCAACATGATACTGATTTTGTTGTCAAAAAGCATTAAGACTTTCTGTACGTACAAGATGTTTATGAAATCATCTACAATCACGAACGAAAGGCCTTAACCAACTTAGTTCAAGCTTTTGGGCTTTTAAACACTTCAACGTAGACAACATATATGCCAACGACTCAATTTTTTCATTTTCAATGGTGAACTGATCTATCATGTACAAGAGCTCGCCTAACATGGATACACATCCCGACTGGACCCAATATGGGGCTCGCATGTGCTTCGATCCTGTCTAAGGATATACCTCCTCAATTTTCACAAGGTAACCGTGAAGATCTTTGTCAACAGGCATGTCTTCAAATTTAAGCAACTCATCAGAAAGTTGTAGATTAACTTATCAGCATCATGCCAAAAATATTGATCATTGTTTGTCTCAAAAGTGTCACCATCTGATTCATCTTACATGAGCCATTGTAGTTTCCGTAGGCATTGTCCCGGAAGAGTCATGCACCAGATATCATTGATATGTTCATAGATAAGAATATATGAATAGTTTTTTTTAAACCTACACCACACGTGAGCAGACGACATCTTGCATGTTGCTGCATTATGTGTATCTTTTACATGTTAAAAAATTTGATCTTGTCTAGGGGATGAAGGGGATATGCCAAGTATTTTTGGCTGAAAAACATTCTCCATGTTTCGATCCTAAAAGAAAAAAATAAGTAGCTACTACACAAAATAATACAGAGTGATGTTGAATGATATTTGTTACTAAAAGAATAACATGTGATGCAATCCTCATGGGACGAGGTGACACTCTAGTAGAAGTATCACTTGCTTGAACAGAGATTTGCTCAAGTCCTTGTCCATGATGTTCGTTAGTGCCACTGAGTGACTTTGAGATTGTGGTGGAATCTTGAGAAAACACACATAACAATAGTGACAATGTCATTGAGACATGCGACATTCAACCAAGCTACATGATAATTGACTTACATTAGAACCCTCAACCACGTCTACAAATCTTGGACTGATAGTACTTAAAAGACGTGTCTCACAAGTCTCAACAGGCTCATAAATTGTTATGGTAGCAATATTAGATTTAGACTTTACTTTGCTGAGGGGATGTGTAACATGAACCTTGGATATTCCTTTACCTTTGTCGATGGCAGATGCTTTAATGCGAGGCTCCGTTGATATAACTTCAGTGGCTCCTCTTTTTCGTGACTTTCATGCTTCTTTAGTGGGAGAACGCAATGTTAAGTCATTCTATTAAATGACTAGTTCTACTGGAGTTCTTGAGTCTGAGTCAATGAATGACCGCCATTTCCCTACTAAGGTTCCCCAATAAATTTTCATGCTTCTAGAAAATGCAGGAGCGCAAGGTTATCGAGGTACAAAGAACATATGAGAAACATTGTTTAAACAATTTTTTCCTTCCATCCATAATGCAAATGTTACCGGAAAACCCAACCTGGCTTCCCTTGGTTTTGGAACTCCCTGATCAAAACTGAATTGCTGAGAAACCCCGTTGCATTGATAGTAAATTGTAGAAAAAGTTACCATCTTTCTTGTTTTCATGCTCGACTATGATAGACAATGTTGAAAGTGTAAGAATGGCTATCATGAGTTGTTCAAAGCGACATTACTTGCCCGTCCATTCCAAGATCAATGTCTTTATTAAACGTAGGCCATAGATTCTCCGACATGTAACCTGAAAGTTCTGATGTGTATGGACGAGATTTGAAGTATGCCAATCTATCAATATTCATTGAGAAGTCGATCGCTTTAGGATTAATTACAGAGCTCCATGACCATGCTCTAGGTGGATAATCAATCCCTGGAAAGGTTGAGATCTTGACCCTTGCTGGTGCACACCGAGGGTAATGTTCCCATACAAACATCTTCAAGAATGCACTATCAACAAAGGTTGCAAGCTCATAACATCCCAGCGATCACTCTAAGTCATAGTAGATTCAATCAAGGAGGTAATACAAATTACCCAAAAATAGTGGAGCTAAGGCAATTTTTTGACCTGACACTAATCTGGCCGTCAATACGAATACATGATTATTCATAATCTCGTTGGGAAGACCTAATGCAAGAGTTATTATATTATAGTTGGGCAACAATCATTTGGCAATAACATAATTGGGATAAAAATGTGTGTGATATTACCTTGAAAAAATGTGTCGTGATAGCCATAATGCAATAAAAGCAGCTAATTCCACCTTCTTTTCTTTAAAGTGTAAGCTTTGCTGAGATCCATGCTGCTCTCCTCCTTCGTTGTTGGAAGCATTGGTATCCTCGAAGAAATAGTCTAGCCATCTTGAAAAGTTTGCTCTTTTACTTATATCCTTTCCTGTGGATGATTTCTTATGAGTTTTGGAACGACCACTATGTAACATGTCCATAAAGAGTTTCATATCTGGCTCAAGAGTAGGTGTAAATTCACCCCAAACGGTGATGAAAGTATGTGATTGTCTACTCCAACGCAATAAAAGTTTGTATTGTTGAAGGATCATGGAGAATACTAAGTCACGAACTGGCCATCAACGCCTCAAATATGCCCGCTTTCTTTAAAATTGAAACATACCCAGAGACTGAAAAATATAGTTGCATTCACGCCATCCGGTTGCTACCTTAGTGTGACTGCATATAAAAATTGGAGATATGGGAAAATCATCTCATGCATGCCTAAAAAGGGGAATTGAGTTTGCAAACATGTATTCCACGTTTCTGCTTTCTTGCTCAAGTAATGATACAAAGCCTGCATAAGTGTGTTCTTCCGTAGTCTTTTCCATATCATGAACTACATGGAGAGCATGCTAGATTTTGGAACAACAAAAATGGTTTGCAAGTTTTCCATGAGATTCAACAAGATTCAACCTTGAAAAAAAGAGAAACATTAAATTCTACTAATATATTATTTACAAAAAAAAAGAATATTAAGCCTTTGCAATTGCAAAGGCGTGACCTGATGCCTTTGCATATTCTAGTAATGATGTTCGGCGCCGCTGCATGTCTCGTGTAATGGCGTTCGACGTTGTGCCAATACTATTATATACTCCGAGCAGCGGGTGTTTCATCACATTCTTACTATGTTATTTTTGTTGTACAATGATTAATCACCTAAACAGTTGATATGCGAGATTGATCCCTGATAGAGATTCACTTATACGATGGTAATCTATGACGGTGACAAGTTACAATATATATATATATATCATTGATGACACAAAATACTGGACAAGAAGATAAATGGATGATGAAAAAGAAATTTTACCTTACTCAATAGTGATGATTCTTCTGAATGATGTGAAGTGAAAAACTCTACTCATCACAAGGTGTTTCTTTTATATTGGGGGAGAATGACATGACATTTTGGCAAGTTTCCTAAAATATTGAATTTATGACAAAAGCAAAGGTTAATAATTTGGCAGATTTTTAAAAGACCAAATTTATTAAAAAGGGAAACATTGCCAAATGACTGGAGATTCTGAAAATAGAAATTGTTTCAAAAAAATTACTGGTTTTCATGACATCATCTTCTGATATTCAAAAAAAGCAAGTTTCATACTGAAGAAATATTAGAATTTTTCCAAAAAAAGCAAGTTTCATACTGAAGATGTGGGGATAGACTACATGATGTCTAGATAGCAACACAATTTACGGTTCAATGATATGAATTTTCTATCAAAAGTTATGGACGAAACAAAACTTTCCTAAAATGGAAAAAATGCATATTTGAAGGCCATAATTACAAAATGACAGAATGTTCCTTGACTCATTTCCCATGAAAATATACCCATTTTAGAGAGGATTTGGATGTTGTAATGATTACTGGAGACATAGGGACTGTATCTATAGTGAATCTACAACGTGCAATCTTATGTTGAGAAGACACATATCAATTATATTACATCCTTTATAGTAGTTGTGTTAAATTCAAGGAGTTCTAAGATTACAACATGGTACAAAATTGACGTTTTGAACAATGCAAGAAATTTACAGCAAAATACAATGTGGGGGCTTAATTGCAATACATGATGGAAAAAATAAAATATCCTTCATTACGAGAGAAATTGCAAAGATACAAATAGATTGAAGTTCCGTTATTGAATTGCTACAGTCAACGGGTGTATGACAAAATTTGTGTACAAGTTTCATATTCTACATCAAACTAGTACAAGGGCTAAATGTATATGATGGTTGACCGTTATGACTTTGATTCGCCGATGTGGTACATGTCACTCCTATGAATCACTGCCACGTGTTATCTTTGACTTTTCAACATGATTGCCGAATCCACGTCAATGAACGACGGATATAAAGTGTTTATTATATTATTTATTCTTTCTATGTAATCACTCATATTCTTGTAACCACTAAGTCAAGTGACAAAGACTTAAGTGAGTCTTTTGTCTGAGAACATATCTGGGGCCTGTGGTATAGTAGGATTTGGATGAAGTTCGTTGTACTAGAAAGGATATCCCTTCACTAGTATGGCCTCTTTGATGACCGCGGATGTGTCATCTTCCCACTCGCGGGAAGGGATTTAGTTTTTAGGATACCCCTCAGGAGGGGTCTCGGATGAACATCGCCTATCTTGTTGATGTGGCGCGCTCTTCGTGTTCTTCCTTCCTAGATTCAATGTCATTGCACGTGACACATGGGGAAATATAAAATGTAGCATACATGAGAATCCTCCCCATAAATACTCTGGCCCACGTGGTTATGGTTATAATAAGTGATGACTGGATGTTGTCACCTCAATAAGCTTGTCAATGTGTCATTATGTATGGTCAATTGTCAATTAGTCAAGAGATTAATTAGAGCGAATCCCACATGATAACTTCTTTATAAATAGAGGCATTTTCTTTCCTTGTAAATGAGTTTTGGCTTTGGCTTCATATTTCCACTTATTAGACTTGGAGATTTCTCTCTAAATTTCTTCTCCCAATAACATTTTGTCACATTCCATAGGTTGGCTCAAAGTGCTCATCCTTCACCCTGTCAGATTTCAACCTACACGTTCCCAGGCTATATTTGTCGTTTATGTGATTAGATCACATATGTAACTGCACTCATGTGACGTCACAGTCACACCCCCTTAGCTCCTGAACAAAGATTTAAAGTTATAGTTTGTGTTTGGTGTTACTTTAATCATTGAAATTTGTATTTTGTAATAATTTAATTGTGTATACAAATTGGACATTAATTCTATCATTTTTTCATCCATTTTGTCGTTTAAGTTTGCTTCCACTTTTTTTAAATTCTTATCAACTTAATTCCTATTTTACAAATGGGTCTTGGGTTCTTACTTTATAAATTGTCATATGTATGACTTAATTCCTTTTTTCATTGAATGCGGGGTGTTCCAAAATTGTTCAGACCGTATAATTCGATCCGGACCGAATCGAAGTTCATCGGTTTGAACATTTTTTAACTCGTATTTGGGCGGTTCAATCTTCATTTAAGAGAGTACGAACTTTCGATTTGATATAGAATTTCAATCAATTCTAGACCAAACCGTTCATATAATAAATAAATAAATATATATATATATATATATATATAAAGAGAGAGAGGTTTCACTTCATCCTGCCCTTCACTTAGCCTCCACGCCTCTCATCTCTCACGAATGACAAAGCCTTCTCTTCTCTCTCTCAACTCTCAAGCTTCTGTCTATTGCCGATGAACCCTATTTCTCTTTACTTCACCTACTCCATTCACTTCGCCTCCACACCTCTCATCTCTCACAAATGACAAAACCATTCATCTATCACAAAGCCTTCTCTTCTCTCTATCTCTCAAAGCTCTTTGTCTGTCCCCGGCAGATCTCTCTCTCTCTCTCTCTCTCTCTCTCTCTCTCTCTCTCAAAGGCTTTAAGTCAAAGCCTTCTCTTCTCTCTCTCGCAGATTTCTCTCTCGAAGCATCTCTGACTTTGCCTTCCTAATCTCTCCCTCGTCTCAGTTCTGAGACGTTTCCTCTCTCTCCCTCATGCGACTGGATCTGAATCTCGAAGCATTTTGGGTCTCTCTTTTCCTCTTTTTATGTCTCTCTTTCCCTCTCGATTTCATCTTTATGATCTCCCACTCCCTCAAAATTGTTTTAAGGGCTTTTCACGATTTCATCTGTGTGTGAGTGCTACTATCAAGATCTGTATAATTTAGGCTTTGTTTTTGCAAACAAAAATTCGGCTTTGTTTTTTCAAACAAAAATTTGAGTCCAGATCTGTATAATTTGTGTGTAATTCAAAATTAGGCTATCACGATTTCATTTGTGTGTAATCCAAAATTAGGCTTTGTTTTTGTAAACAAAAATTTGATCAATATCTGTATAATTTGTTGTTGGCTTGTTTGCATTTCGATTTAGACTGAAAAACCCTCGAATCAGTTGAAGTTAGGTCTGGTAGGTTCGGATTTCAGATTTCGGATTTTTCACTCTTTTTAGTCGGTCTTCCACTCCATAATTTTTGGTTCGGTCAAATTCTTTGTCAAAGGATCAAACCGAATCGATCGTGAACACTCTTATTGAACGCGATGATATTAGCCTAGGACTCCTAGGTACCGGACTCCTAGGTACCTTTTCTTTTACTATTTTTCTTTTTTAAACACCATGTGGTTGTTTTCAATGACATAAATTTGTTTGACGAAAGGCCCAATTTTCAACCGTTTGAAACTCGAGTCTTTAAATTGTTATAAAAGAAACTAAAGAAAAACCAGAGGCAAACGAAGTAAACCGATATCTAAATGAACAAAATTTCGCTGAACAAACTAAGAATCTAAATTAAAACAATCAACAACTAATGTAACGAAGCATAGCATCGGCCCAATTTAAGCTTCTAAATAGAATTGAAGGAACCCAGCAGAAGAATGAACAGAAAAAAAATTAAGAATTCAGATTAAAAAAGGAAGAAAAGAGCAGACCCAATCATTAGGGATCAGATCAGGTGGATTGTACTGGACATACTTGGACTCACCAATGAGCTTGGTGAGAAGGGCAATGAATTGTTCAAGTCTCCTACCGTCTCTTTTACGTATGAAGAGGAAGCCATGGTTTTTTCTGAGTTTGCTCCGGGGCTATAGTGACACTGACGCCCCACCTTCTCCTTCCTCCTACACTGCCTTCCACATCGTTAGTGACCCTATTGGGCTTCTTGATCATCTGGGTATCGACCAGGTTTTCTTGGTCCGCCATGAGAACTTTTTTAATTATTAAATCAGAAAATAATGGATACCCATCAGAAAGGAAGCTGAAATAGGAAAACCCAACAGAGGCAGGGCATAATAGGTCACACCTTTGTTCTGAGGGGATGATTTTGAAGCTACAAAATGTACTGTTGCAATCCCTTCTCGGCAATAAAACCCATGTCATTTTTTCTCGACTCCAATTTCTTCGGACTACAGACACAGAGAGAGGAGGAACAGAATGGCTCTCTGTCTTCTTCATTGCTTGGTATCACTCTCTATCTCTCTCTCTAAATATCTTCCTAGCACATGAGTTTTTGGCGAATGGGGATTTTCTGCAACAATGGTGGTCGCAGACTCGCGGGGAAGAAGGAAGAAGAAGGAAAACGGGGGTAAATGCTGACGTAGTTGCGTGGTGCCAACTACGGGCGAATGGGGGTTTTATTTGTCACACAACGTCAATTAGGCTCTGTGACGGACGGATAGTTTATAGTAACGAAATAACGATAGAATGATAAATGTGAAATAAGAATGTATTTATAGAGTTTTATCTAAAAAATTTTAAAGTGAAAAGTTTAAAATAAAAATCATCCTAAACTATATTTTACCTATAAAAGTATTAGTCTTCTTTGGATACACCCATTAAAAGTAAAACTTATTTGATGTATACAAGAGGCCTAAGACTTCATATGTTAACGTATGTTTATGAGAGTTTCAAGAGCACCAAGATGAATGTTTACATGTCCAGTGTAATAAGTCTTTGAAATATGATAATTGACTTAATTGACTTCACTTTAGTTAGTTAAAATAGTTATACTATTATTAAAGCGAGGTCGTAATTATTCTCAATATGCAAGATAATGTAATGAAGTTTTCTCCATCTCATCTACTTCTTCTCTAACTCTCTTCTTCCCCTTTCTTATCAAACACTGTTATCATTAATTCTCCTTCTTGTCCTTATTCTTTACATGGTATCAGAGCTTAAATAGACAAACGTCTCTATAAATGTTGCGGTGAGTTTAGAGAACTTTGTTCCTCAAATTCAATCTCCAATCCTCTTGCTCTCGAATATATGCAACTTGATCTCCATTATAATGGATTCAAGCAATTTCATCATGTGAAAATATCAGATTACATAAATCTTGAACGCAAATCCTGTTTTTGTCATATAGATGGATCTTTAACTCGTCCAAAAAAAAATCTTAGTCATGGAAAATGAGAACTGACCATAACAGTGAATCCTAAGTATGATCAATGGATAACACATGATCAAACCCTTATGACACTCATCAATGCCATCCTCTCACTTATGGCACTATCGTATGTAGTGGGATGCAAGACTTCAATGGAGGAATGAGAGTCAATTGAAAGAAGGCATTCTTCTTTTTCTAGAGCTAATATTCAACAACTCAAATCAAATATTCAATCCATTTTAAAGAAATCAAGTGAGTTTATATATGATTTTATTCAAATAATTAAGGAGACAATGATAAACTAGATGTTGTATTTGTTCATTTAAAGGATGAGGATGTCTTAAAGTAATCAAGTGAGTTTATAGATGATTATATTCAAATAATTAAGGAGACCAATGATAAACTAGATGTTGTATCTGTTCCTTTAAAGGATGAGGATGTCTTAGTTTACACTATTAATGGGTTGCCATCATATTAAAACAGTTTTTCACACATCATGGGTAGAACCTTTGACTTTAGAATAGTCATATGATATCTTAAAATCTAAGGATAAGTTTATAGAATAGTAGCACAAGCAACATGATTCTTTATTCCAAAACACAACATTCTTGGCTTCACAAAATGCAGCATTCAGTGCTTCAAATGATATTTCTTTTTACAGAGGATGAAGTTACAATAAAGGTAGATGTGGTTGAGGCTATAATAGAGGAGGAAGATCAAACTCTCCTAGATGTGGTTTTAATCAAAATGGAAGAAATGTGTTTAATTTCAATATATTTCCTTCCGTTCTTGGAGCTCCACCTGTTAATTCACTTAGAACAACAAAGTTAATTTCTCTTATATGAATCAACCAAGGCAAGGGAGTAGGGTTTACTCTCAAATTTGTTAGTAATAGGTCATGGGGCATTTGATTGTTATCATATGATGAATTTTTCATTCTAAGAAAAAAAATCCACCCTCATAACTAGTTGTCATGCCTGCTATGCTTCAACGACCTTCATCAACCTCTAAATCACAATTCTGGTTCACCTGTACTAGTTTAACACTAATGTTACTGATTTGAACAACATATTTCATCCAACTTAGTATAATGGTGAATAAAGTATAGTTGTTGGAAGTAGGCAACATCAACCAATCACTCATGCAGGTTCAAGTTCATTGTCTATTTCTTCTTATGCATTTTCTTTGAATAAGATATTATGTTTCCCACAAAGTGTCATTTTATATTTGATGCTGACTACTTTGCTATTTAGGGCAAACTCTCAGGCATAATTCTATTCCAAGGTCATAAAGATAGCCTATAACATCTTCCATCTACCATGTCATAGAAAATTCTTGGGTACAAGGCTTGTACTGTACAAGGGATCAAATTAACCCTTGGATTCTATTTTGTGGACCCAAAATGGAAAATCCAAAGATAATTTAAGTCCATGTACGACACATTAGCATGACCCCTCTGTCATACCTTTCTTCTATATCAAGTTCTTCATCTATATCAGTAGCTTACTTTGGAACTAAAGTGTCTGATACTACATGGCATAATAGACTTGGTCACGCTCCGAATGCAATGGTCAAACAAGGACTTAGCAAAGCACAAATATCTTGTACTTCTAATATTGAGCCTTGCATCTGTCAAAGCTATATGTTTAGTAAAATGATAAAATTACCTTTTGTAGGATCTCAAACTGTTTATGTTTCTTCTCTAGAATTAGTTCATAGTGATGTATAGAGTCCACCCCCACTATTTCTCTTAGATATTATGTGTCCGTTGTTGATGATAAATCTAGATATACATAAAGTTTCCCATTAGTTCATAAATATGAAAATCTTTCTATTTTTCAATGACTCAAAAATTATGTAGAAAATCTTCTTTCAACCTATATTAGAAATTTTAAGAGTGATGGTGGTCATGAATATACTAATACTTGGTTTAAAAACTATTTTCAGTAAAATGGAAGTGCAAAAAGAAAACATATACATCTTATAGAAATTGCCCTAGCCATGATGCATGAAGCATCTCTTCCCCAAGTTTTGATTTCATGCTTTTGTTGCAATTGTTTATCTCAAAAAAAGATTGCCTTCATTTATAACTAAGAACATCTTACCTTATGAAATTTTTTTTGGTCATCCACCTGATTCACACCTTCAAACATTTTTGTGTGCTTGTTAACCCTCTTCTCAATCCTTATAACCCAGTGTGTATTTCTAGGCTATGCATAAGAGCGTAAAGGATACTTCTACTTTGACCCTTCAACTGAGAAGGTTTAATCTAGAGATGTCATGTTTGATAAACATGTTTTTTCCTATGCTACTTCACTACATAATATCACTGATACTTCTAACTCTTCAGCATATGTCACTCACTCACCTTAGTTTTTTCACCTTATTACATCATTTTTACACACACAAAAATCAAATATTGATACTTTTACTAGTCATATCTCTAGTGCTAATGTCACTCCTATCTCTTTAACACCTTCTCTGTCTAATTCTAAGCCTTCTTCTACTTCCATAATTCCTCTTACTTCTCCTCATAACATATCTTCTTCTTATTATGTTGTTCTTGTTATTCATCCTTCAAATGATCCTAGTAGTACTATTGAACCTCATGCTTCTATTAATACTCGTGTCACAAATCATCCTACTCATAATCTTAACCATATGCAAACTAGATCAAAGACATGAATTTCTAAAAAGAAGGCTTTTCTAGCTTCTTCTTCAAACATTAGCTTTGAACTTCAACTTGTTACTTTTTCTATTACTTCCAAGAATCTAGACTAGACTCAAGCTTTGACTAAAGAATTTGATGCTTTCAAAGGCTTAACAGACATGGTCATTAGCTCTCTTACCTCTAAGAAATAATCTAGTTGGTAAAACTAAAGTACAACCCTGATGGCTTCGTATCAAGGCATAAGTCTAAATTAGTGGTAAAAGGTTTTCGCCAAGAGGCATGCCTTTACTATGATGGTACTTTTAATCCTGTCATTATGGCTACTTAGTTTGGATGGTCCTTGAGGAAATTGGATGTAGAAGATGCTTTCCTTCATGATTTTCTAAAGGAATAGGTCTATATGACACAATCCTTTGGTTTTATAGATCCAAATCTGTTAATCATGTGTGCAAGTTATACAAGCCAGTTTATGTTTTAAAACAAGCTCCTAGAGCTTGGTTTGATAGATCACATTTCACCTTACTAGCCTGGCTTTCACTAATTCTCATGATGACTCATCTCTATTTATCAGGAAGGTTGGGAGTTCTTTAATATATCTACTATTATATGTTGATGATATAATTCTTACTGGTAGACCCTGGTTATATGGAGTAACTTATTCAAATATTTAGCAATAATTTGTTATGTCACATCTTGGATCTCTCAAATACTTTCTAGGCCGTGAAATCAAGTATTCTTCTTTTGAAATATTTGTTAATCAGCTAAAATATGCTAAAGATCTCATCCTTAAGGCTGACATTCTGAAGTTAAGGCATGCAATTCCCCTTGCTCAAGTAAATCACCCTTATACATTTATAGTGGCTCTCTTATTTCTAATATCATTGCACATAAGAGTATTATTGGTGAATTGCAAGATTATTTTGAAGGGGGATATTGAGTGTAGTAAGTCAATTGACATGTGATAAGTCAAATGACATAACTGACTTTAGTTTAGTTAGTTAAAATAGTTATACTACTATTTACGATGAGGTTGTATCATTTTCAGTATACAAGATAACAAAATGAATTTCTTGCTCCCATATCCTTCTTCACTCAATCTCTTCTTCCTCTTCTTTTTTCTTATCACAATGTCGTCACCACTTCTCCTTCTTATTCTTATTTTCTACACTACAGACTCTATAATGCTCCATACATCATAAATGTGAATATTTACAAATTAGATACTAAGGTTACAGATTTGGAACCCTATATAAAGAAGCCCAGGCTTCATTGTTGAAGTATCCCAAAATTTTCAATCTTGACCTATGAAAAATTCTCATATTCTCTCAAATATTTTCTCTTTAGAAAGCTTTGTTGGTATTAGGATGTGAAATAGAGTTCTACTACACTCTTATAGCGGGAACCAATTCGAGCAAGAAGGACCAAGAAGCTAATTGGACGTTTCTAGCATTGGTATCAGCGCTAGTTATGATTTCTTTCGTGCTATATGTTCTTATGTATAGATTGAGTGCATGATAGAAGATTATGAAAAGCTTATTCTTTTCATGGTACTTTCATGACGCTTGAATTATATCATATTTTTTCACGGTGACTTTCATACATGCTTATATGAACTGATATTTCTTAACTTGGTGCTTAGAATTGCAAGCATATTTGATTTTGCGTTAGGCATTATATGTTGACTAGATAAAGATATGTACGATATTAAAAGACATACGCTTATTGAGATGTGAACTCTAACATAGCATGCATTTCATAATTCAATGCTAGTACGTCCAAACAAATGAAGTGAATGGATCCATGCTTACTCACCATGTGAGTCCTTGGATCATTCTATGATCAAAGTAAATGTCCTATGCAATTTTTTACTATGTTACAAAGTGAAAGTTCCAGTGATAGCTACTCTGGTGCATTAACTAGACTATGTTTTGATTCAGTTTAGATGGACGATGCTTGAAAAACCATTGTGATAAAATTGGATAACTTGAGAGTGAGAGAAAGACTATCTACTAACACTCGTATAAATATGTTTAATGACACAATAGTAAATATGTGAGGTAAACATCGTTCTTAGTGGAAAACCAGAAGAGGATCAATGATGTTGTAATCCAATGTGGCTAGATGGGTATGGGGAATGCCAATGGTTGTTAAACTCTTTATCTAGATTATATGATTTTATGATCCTATCCAACTCCACGATCAAACTTTTAGATAGAATCTTAAATTAGTAGGATCTTACAATCCTATTAAATTTTTATGTAGGATCTACAGAATCTTACGATCTACTATGATCCTATGATTATTTTGTAAGATATTCTTATGAAAATAATATAGTATCCCTTTAATTTGTTCAATTTTTTTGAGTTGTTATTTATTTATCTAAATTACAATTAGTAAAATAGTGAATTTACTATTTATTCATTAAATATATTCAAGAGTTTTAATATAGTTTTATATAAATGGTGTATTTTTACACAATATTACTAGTATATAAGATCTAACGATTTGACCCTATAATTTAGTTCACGAGACATCTCCATGATCCTTAGTATGATCTCGACCCTGACAACCGTTTGTATGTTGAAACACTCTAAGGAAGTTACATTATGTTGATCTATTGGATAGTACTTCTAAATATTTTTACAGCTATGTTTTATGGTCGCATGGCTTATTGCTAGTAGTTGAGAAATAGAGAGAAATGTAAGAGGAGCTACTCCCACACAGTGTGGTGTTTAGAAAAGATTACTCTTGAACACCCTTAGTGGGGGAATCAAGAGCATTTAATATGGGAGTTTTAGAACTCTATATAAAGGAGCATAAGCTTCATTGTTGAAGCATCCCAAGTATCCGAGCATCCCAAGTATTCGCATCCAAGCCTCAACTAAGAAAAATCTCTCCTAGTCTTTTCTCTTTATATTTTACCCCTAAAAAGTTTTGTCAACTTTAGGCTCTAGAACAAAGTTCTACACTTTGATATGTGGAACCGATTCACACAGAGTTCTAACGTGAAGTATTTCACCAAAGATTTGAAATTCAAGTCTTCCGCTTGAGGTCATTTGAGAAACATTCGTTCAAACGCATGAATATTTCTAAGAGGATCAGTACTTATATTGGGATTGATATAAATCTACCCACCTGACGATCATTATGTTCTTCCAGCTAATGTCAAAAATTGATTTTTTTTGCCAAAAAAGAGAGTCGAGACAAACATTGAATTTACTTGCACATGAGAATCTAATCTAACTATCATAGTGATTTAAATTTAGCTATAATTTTCTAACTCCTCCTCTATTTATTTAATTTTTACTACGTGCCTTTTTAAAAAAAATGTTTTTACTACGTGGTATACATTCATTTTTATGTGCTTATATTTTTTTTCCTTTTAGCCATGATCCATTTACATTCTTTCCTTTTCAAATTGCCTTTTCAAAAAAAAAAACTTCATTTTTTTCTGTATTTAATCATAATTAGGAATGCAAAGAACCAACAGAATACCAATTAAAAAATCATTTAAGTAAAAGCGAACGAAGAGATGAAAATCTGAGAACAAATTAAGAAATTAAAATTAATTTGAACAAATAAATTAAAGAAATAAAGAATTCAAATAGTACAACCACAACACATAAAGAAACAACAGAGCATGGCAACCAAAGCAACCGATTCCAACACCATAATCACTGCCCACAAAACTTCATCCACCACCGAGAAATCGAACCATCTTGACCTCTGTAAGCTCCATCCTGAAGTAAACTCCGGCCATCGGAATGTTGATGTTGCTAATGAGAAGTTTATCTCCAGCCACCGGATCGCTGACGTGTACCATCTTATACTCATCTCTCTCTCTCTCTCTCTCTCTCTCTCTCTCTCTCTCTGTTTCTCTTCTTCTTCTTCAAATGTGTTATCTTTTATTTCTGAAGTTGGATTTGCAGCTATAAAAGATGAGCTTTTTTTTTGGCCTTGCGTGGGATTAGGATACTGTTTGGGGGTTACTCCCAAAAAAAGCAAAAAAAAAAGATACACGTGTTCCAGCTAAGAATGAGCATGAAACTTAAATTGAATTACATTCTTAAAAATTTGTCAACTTGAAATACACCATTGTAAATTCCAACATACATTTTTCTTTCTTTAATATGGGTGCACATACTAACGTAACCGTGTATCACTTAACCATATAAAATCCTATAATATAAAAACCTATAACTTTCTTCAATATCTTTAACAAAACAAGAACCATGACTTAAATTTTCAAACTGAGTTTACATGATAGGCAGGTGTAAATTATAGACTTTATAGTAAATCAGTTAAAAAGACAATAAAATGAGTCGACACAAACACTAAACCTCGCAACTACATTTTAAAATTATGAGTTCGTTTGACAAAAAAGAAAAAAGAGAAAGAGAGATGGAATGGTAGTTGAGACGAAGAGGTCTTGACTTCAATTAGAATTAGAAATATATGACTGTTAGGTACCTCTCTCTGTCTCTCTAGATGAATCCGGTTGTTAATGAAGACAATGAGTGTGAATATTTGGAGGCTAAAGTGCATGGATATCTCGCTAAATAGTATGTTTAATTAAACTCCTATGGCCTAACGACTTTGACATAAAAAAGACAACTACTACGTACCCACATGTTCTGTCTTACTCTTGCCCCACCCTCGCCGTATTTACATATGCCCTTTCATTGATCTCACATGGTGTGCCTACGCACCTATTAACTAGGTAAATATAATATTTACAATACTAAATGGCCTAATTATATTTAAGTCAGATTAAAAAGAGTTGGAAAATTCGACAATTTTTGTTCTGAAGCAATATACACAAAATTAGATACCATAATAATATCCTTCGTCCAAGGTATGAATGAAGATAAATGTTAGGAGACCAATTAGATCCAATTTACATGAACTCCTATTCAAATCCCATTTTTCTCCTCGTTAACACCAGCTTCAATCTGCCTATTAAACATGATATTCAACATCCAAACCTCATTCTGAGAAACCCGGGATGTTATTGGAAAAGAAACCATGACATCTGAGGAAAAAGACGAGTCAGCGTCTTAGAAGAAATCCAACCGATTCATCTCTCCTTCGACTACCAAGCACCTCTTGCGAGAATGTGCAATGTGTTGAGATGTGATTCAAAGGCTGATCGGGACTTTGTGGAGTTTGTTAGTAGTTTCCAGAAATTATGAGTTTATTGCTTGGTCAATTGTTTAGTGGTTTTGTAGCTTATAAATCTCCTATAGGTTTAATGGAACTCCTAAAATTATGTCTTCTTTTTTTTCAGTGTAAGCTTATATATATAGGCGCATCATAGTTGTTTTTGCAGTAATTTAATTTCAGAAGAAATAAAAAATCAGCAACTTATTTCATTCTTCTTCCTGCTCTCTTCTACTGTCTTAATCCAACAAAAGTGGTATCAGAGCGAGGTTGTCTATTGGGCCATTGAGTGAAAAGTGAGACTTGGGTCCATTTGGTATTGAGTGAAATATTTTTTTCTCGACACTAAAGGGAAACACGAGAGTGAGTAACGGCAGCAATTAATTTTTCTTCCTCCGCACCACTCATACCAATTTTCAATGGTGAGAAATATGAGTTTTGGAGCATCAAGGTGAAGACTTTGCTTATATTGCAAGAGCTATGTGACTTGGTGGAGTATGGGTTTGTTGATGTGTTAGAACCCGACACAGAGGAGGAGGAAAGGTTGAAAGAAATCAAAAGGAAGGATGCAAAAGCTCTCTTCATTATCCAGCAAGCAGTTCACGAGAGCATCTTCTCATGAATTGCAGCAGCAACCACATCAAAGAAAGCATAATCAAATTTGCAGAAGGAGTTTCAAGGTGATTCAAAGGTTGTAACAGTGAAATTGCAATCTTTAAGACGTGATTTTGAAACCCTACTTATGAAGAATAGTGAATTGATTGCTGATTTCTTATCAAGAGCAATGGCAATAGTCAGTCAAATGTGTACCTATGGTGAGAAAATCTCAAATGAGGCAATTGTTGCAAAAATATTGAGAAGTTTAACTCCAAAATTTGACCATGTGGTAGCTGCTATAGAAGAGGCAAAAGATCTATCAGTTCTCTCTATTGATGAACTAATGGGTTCTCTTCAAGTTCATGAGTCAAGAATCAATAGATCGTCAGAAAAGAATGAAGAGAAGGCACTTCAAGTGAAAGAGATAACCACTAACCATGGAGAAAATGTTCATTCAGCAAACATAGGTCGAGGAAAAGGAGGATTTTATGGTGGTCGTGGTTGTGGTAATGGCAGAGGTAGAGGAAGAAATGATGGGCAAAGGTAGTGCAATCAGCAAGGCAACATGATGAGTGGTGTTCAATGTTATCATTACAACATATATGGGCATATAAAGGTTGATTGCTGGTGTAAAGATCAACAAATGAATTTTGCAGCAGGAAATGAAGAAGAAGAAGAAGAAAGGCTTTTTATGGCTCGTATTGATACTAACCCGAAATCTAATGATGTGTGGTTTATTGATAGTGATTGTTCAAATCAAATGACAGGCACCAACACCAAAACCTTATTCCAAGAGCTTGATGAGACATAAGGATAAAGGTGCAACTTGGCAATACAAAAGAGATGCAAGTTAAAGGAAAAGGCACGGTGAAAATCAAAGCTAGTCATGGTAAGGTAAAGCTGCTGAATGATGTTCAATTCGTGCCTGATTTAGTATACAATTTATTGAGCATTGGACAGTTGATGACTAGAGGGCATTCCATTTTGTTTGATGACAACACGTGTGTCATTACAAATAAGAAATCAGGCAAAAGGGTTCAAATCAGCATGACTTCAAACAGATGTTTCCATTGGATGTGTCTAACATAAAAAATTTTACTCTTATTGCAAATGAAAAAGATAACTCAATGCTATGGCATTTGAGATGTAGACATCTCAACATGAAGGGCCTGAAGTTACTCAATGATAAAGGTATGGTTTTTGGGTTACCAAAAATTAGGTCAATTAATTTATGTGAAGGATGTATTTATGGCAAGCAAACTAGGAAGTCATTTCTTGTTGGAAAATCTTTCAGAGCTTTAAATTGTTTAGAACTAATTCGTGCTGATTTATGTGGGCCAATGCAAACTGAGTCCTTGAGTGGGAGTCGTTATTTCTTACTATTTACTGATAACTACAGCTGCATGAGCTGAGTTTATTTTTTTAAAAATAAGTCAGAAACTTTTGAGAAGTTCCAGAATTTTAAGGCTATGGTGGAGAACCAAAGTGACTGCCACATCAAAGCTCTTCGAACAGATAGAGGTGGAGAGTTCGTATCCAAAGAATTTAATCTATTTTGTGAAGAAAATGGCATCCATAGAGAGTTAACAACTCCTTACACTCTAGAGCAAAACGATGTCGCTGAACGGAAAAATTGAATTATTGTGGAAATGGCAAGAATCATGTTACAAGCAATGGGACTTTCAAATCAATTTGGGGCAGAAGCTGTAGTAACGTCTGTCTATTTACTGAATCTCTCACCAACAAGGGCTGTCATGAATTAAACTCCATCTGAAGCATGGCATGGAAGGAAACCATATGTAAGTCATTTAAGTGTCTTTGGGTGTGTTGCTTATGCTTTGAATAATTCTCAAGTTCATCAAAAGCTTGATGAAAACTTTGAAAAATACATTTTTATTGGTTATTGAACTCAATCCAAAGCATATAAGTTGTATAATCGTCTTAGTGAAAAGATTTTAATTAGAAAGGATGTAATATTTGATGAAAGTGTAAGCTGGGGTTGGGGTAAAAAGCAGGATCAGCATGGGATTCCAATTGAAGTCTCTTCAGATGGAAGACAACAGCTAACTTTTACAAGTTCATCTATTGGTTCTTCCACAACCACACAAAGTTCATTAACTTCAACATCACCAAGCAGCAACTCTTCTCCTGAAGAGTCTTCAGATGAGACTCCACCATGCAAGTATAGATCTTTGGCTGACATATATGCATCTTGTCAATTTTTTCTTACTATTTCAGATCCTATACATTATGGTGAAGCAGCTGAAAAAGAAGAGTGACAAAAAGTAATGATGGAAGAAATGCAAGCTATCGAGGAGAATAAAACATGAGAGATGGTTGACTTACTAGAAGGCAAAAATGCAATTAGTTTGAAGTGGGTGTTCAAGACAAAACTTGCAGCAGATGGAAGCATACAAAAGCACAAAGCTCGCCTTGTGGCAAAAGGATACACGCAACAACAAGGTGTTGATTTTGAAGAAACTTTCTCCTTAGTAGCACGCTTTGAAACTGTAAGAACTGTTCTAGCATTAGCAGTACAATTGCATTGGCTTATTTATCAATTTGATGTCAAGTCAGCATCCCTCAATGGATATTTACAAGAGGAGGTCTACGTAGCACAACCAGGGGGATTCCTAAAGAAGGGTGATGAAACAAAGGTGTACAAGCTGAAGAAGGCGTTATACGGATTGAAGCAGACCCCTTTAAGCTTGGTATAGCAATATTGATGGGTATTTTCAGAAAACAAAAAGGGTATATGAGAAGTGAGAATGAGCCCACCTTATATGTAAAGAAGAAAGGTAAAAGTGATTTCATCATTATCTGTCTTTATGTTGATGATATCATTGATACTAGTTCTTCTAATTCTCAAATGATGAGTGAATTTGAGATGTCGGATATAGGTTTATTACACTATTTTCTTGGCCTTGAAGTACATCAAGATGAAGATGAGATCTTTATTTCACAAAGAAAATATGTCAGAGATATTCTGAGTAAATCTACCATGCTTATTTGCAAGCCTGCAACTACACCCATGAATATTAATGAAAAATTACAGCATGAAGATGTAGCAAAAATCGCAGATGCTGGAAGGTTCAGAAGCTTGGTTGGAGGACTGATTTAGTTAACTCATACTCAACCCGACATTGCATTTCCTGTTGGTGTTATTTCCAGGTTTATGCAACAACCTTCAAAGGTTCATTATGGAGCAGAAGTGAGTCTTGCGCTATATTGTAGGAACTTTGGAGTATGGAATTTGGTACTCTAAATCCTCTAATTTCAGATTATGTGGGTTCACGGATAACGATTGGGCAGGATCATCGGATGATAGATGGAGCATTTCAACAAATATTTTCACTCTAGGATCAGGAGTGATCACTTGGAGCTCAAAGAAGCAAGCAACAGTGGCGCTGTCAACATCAGAAGCATAATATATCGCAGTTGCCTCTGCAGCTTGTCAAGCCATTTGGCTAAGAAGAATGCTATATGATCTTCAACAACAACAAATAGGAGCAACAGAGATATTTTATGATAACAAAGCAACTATCTCCATGACAAAGAATCCAACATTTCACAACAGAACAAAGAATGTCAAGCTTCATCATCATTACATTACGACCTTGTTGCTAAGGAAGAAATAGTATTGATGTACTGCAACACCAATGAACAGATGGCAGATATACGTACCAAGGCCTTATCAAAAGATAAGTTTTGTTACTTTAAAAAATTACTTGGCAACTGCAATTATGAATCAATGGGGAGTGTTGAGATGTGATTCAAAGGCTGACCGAGACTTTGTGGAGTTTGTTAGTCGTTTCTGGAAATCATGAGTTTATTGCTTGGTCAATTGTTTAGTGGTTTTGTAGCTAATAAATCTCCTATAGGTTTAATGGAACTCTTAAAATTATGTCTTTTTTGTTTCAGTGTAAGCTTATATATATAGGCGCATCATAGTTATTTTTATAGTAATTTAATTTCAGAAGAAATAAAGAATTAGCAGCTCATTTCATTCTTCTTCCTGTTCTTTTCTAGTGTCTTTTTCCAACACAATGAAATTTTGAAAACTGTTAACATAATTAACAGGTAAAAGCTTAGGACTGATTCCACCTGTGTTTGTTTATGGTGGGGCAGTCTCGAGTACCCATTCTATTAAAGGTCGTTTGAGCGCATGAGTGGCTAGACTCCTCTACTACACTAACTAGACTCACCCAATAAAAAAGTCTTTTTTTAGGTCTCAAATTGAAATTTATTATAAAAAATACTATTATTTGAAGCAATTATATATTTTTGAATGAATCTATGTTTTTTAAATTCTTCAAACACTCAATAATCTTTGTCATTTTGTTTAATCTTTTTTACTCTTGGAGACATGATTTAATTTAATTTTTTATTATTTAGTTTATCATGTGCAACACACCTTTAGGGTTCGTTTGGCAGTCAGGATAATACTACACTAAATCTGTCGGACTGTACTGTATTGGATTAAACAATACTGTTAAGTGTTTGGTGTTGTATTAGTTAAAAAATTCTAACACTTACACAATATTTGACACATCACAGTACTAGATTGTAAAACTGTTTGTCATGATTGATCTGCAAAAGCCTATATGAAACTCATTAACATGTTATTTTACATTTTCAACTATAAAATAAATTATCTAATTCATGCTATATAATAGTAAATTTAAACTAATCCATTCAATTATAACAATAATTAATATACTAAAAAAATTCATGGAAAGTGATTGGTGCAAACACAACTAAAACAATCAATAACACATAGGAAAAGAAAAAAACCCAACAGATGCCCGATAACACAACCAAATGAAGACCAACAACCAAATGAAAATTCTCTTCAGATAAAAATGTAAGAAACCCAAATTGCAGAGGAGATCACCGCCAAATTAAAAATGCAAGAAAATCAAATAACTTTCGTGATTTCTATTGTTGGGTTGGGAGAATTGAGTAAGACAAAGAGAAAATTGAAATAGAAAGATAGATAGGGAGAAAAATAGAGAGAAGAAAGAGGGAGAGACTGCTCTTGTAGGAACGAAGCTTCTTCGATGGGAACGAAGCTTCCTCGACAGGAGCGAAACTTCCTCGATGGGAACGAAGCTTCACCGGCAAGAATGGAGCTTCGTGTGGTTGCTGGTCTCCAATAAGGATCCTCACGGTTCAGTTCGCTCGGTATTTTGATGAAAACTAAACCGAACGAAAACTCTGGTTCAGCGATACCCGAACCGTTCATGCTAAAAGAACCTAACTGAACCAAACCGTAAGTTTCTGTTCGGTATTATTAATTAAAGATAATTTTTTAAATAATTTTATTGAAAAAATATATAAAATTAAAGTTTGGTTCAGTTTTATAAGAAATTATATATAAAATATAAAAAATAGATAAATTTAATGTTTGAGTTCGGTTCGGTTTGAAAACCACCAAAATTTCGAACTGAACCGAACCGAAACTTTAGTTCGAGACAATTTTGAACACCCCTAGTTCTCATGAGTTTTCAACTTTATTTTTTTTATCCCGTGTAGTCCCGTCTAAAAGGAGGAGACTAAGTTATCCCATGTGGGTGAGACTAAAGATTCCCACCGTATTAGCTAGTGCGCGCTCCATATTTTTGCTAAACGCCAGATAGTACTAAAATGATATTGATCTGCCTTTAGTCTTGTACAATACGGAATACCAAACAAGCCAGAAATAATATCTATTATATTAAGATAGACTTAAAGTGAAATTTTTTTATTTCCTTTTTTACCCTTTAAAACCCACTAAATATAATATAATATTAAGTTTTTTTTAAATCATTTATAATTCTATTCACTAATTATACTTTTATTAATACATTATTAAATTTAATATTTATATCATTATGTTATTAAGAATGCAAAGAATCATGTATATGATTTTAGAAACATATATATCATAAACATTATTTTAGTCAATACAATGAGTTATTATCTATCTGTAAGATTTTTTTGTTGGTTAGTATTTTTAGTTTTATAATAAATGTAATAATTTTTAATGTTCTATATCCGTAGTAAAATAGTTTGTCACATTTAATTTTTTCTTCTCAAATATATATTTTTAGTTTCTTTTCATCTTATCTTACGATATAAATTTGTTAGGATCATACATTATTTAATTCAGAAATTCTTGTAGACCAATTATTAACTCGAGATGATGCACAACTTATTCACATTTCATTCTATTTTTACAATAATTTTATTATATTTATATCGTCTCTAGGTGATGAAAGACATATTTAAATTCTATTTTATTTGTAATAGTTTAATTGAAAATATGAGCATATTACAATTATTATTTTCTTTTATTTTAGATTTATTATGTTGAAAGCTAATTTATTTATTTCAACGCTAATAATAATTTTAAAATTTGTTGTCTAATTTTAAAATTCTCCAGCACGTGCGGAGCACGCGCTTTTCAACTTGTATATTAAAGAGAGCCTTAATATGGAATTTTTTTTATTTTCTATACTATCACTGATTTTCACCCTTTTTATTATCTTATACATTAGTTCATGCGTAAATAATATATGTTTCAATATGAGTAATATATATTATTATATTATTATTTGAGTAAAAGTTTATGAAATATATTGTCTACTTTTGTTTTATAATTTGATAGTAATTTTATACGAACTATTTACTTTATTGTAAGATATTTTAAGCCAAATGCTTTTATTGATAAAAATATTCATGAATATTCTTTCTACATGATTTATATATGTAGGTATTACAATTTTAAAATTTATACAATAAAATATATAATGTTGTAAAGGGGGCCAAATGTGAAGGAGCTTTTGAAATCCTTATTTGTCGTCTCATCCTAAATGTGAAGGATGAAGGAGTTTAACAATACAATATATTTTTAATTGGAGGGAAAATTAAGATGCAATTAAACATACTGGAATGTTAATCAAGAGTGAAAGTCATATGTTGTGCGCTTATAATTACTCTATATTTAGAATTAATTCTCTAAATTTATAATTTTGAAAATAAAATTTGGCATGAATTTAAATAATTGTTGTAGATTACGGAGTAAATATAAGGATTGCAACGTGCTTAGTTAGCTTGTTTAAAGAAATTTTAACATATGAGCTCTCATGTATATGTATGTATATCTAGTTTTATATGATAAAAAACAGGTATATATAGTTACCATGAAACATTGTTAGTTAATTCGAGTATTATTTATTATTTAATTATTGAAATTATCAATATTTTTTCTTTGTGATGAATAATTCATTTTTATTATGATTATAATATTATTATAAATTAAATAATATATCAATATTTATTTATACATATATTTTTTTATTATGTATTTATCAACTCTACTTGTTTTCATATTTTAGATAATCAATTATTCAATGATTTATTATCTAATTAGTGAAATTATTAATGATTTTTCTTTGTAACAAAGTATTCTTTTGTCTTTTATCTTATAAATATTATATATTTCTCTAGGTATCATATGCATATGATCCGTATTTTTGATACCAAACTTTTTTAATGAAAATGTATTATACATGTTTAATAAACGTATCTGAATTATTACGAGTTGCGTATTATTGATTGATTTTTTATTGTATGTTTGACCGTTTAATGCACATATTTACTTGTTCAATAATACTTCGTATTTTTACCATCCCCGAATCAACTAACTATGCCATGAAACATCATTTATGAATTTGAAGAGAACACTTATCATACATACTAGTGCATGATGAGAGAGCTATTGATTTTTTTTACCAGTGAGCGTTAAGCGTTAAGTTCCAAATATAATATTAAATTGATCAAATACATGCAACGCTCGTGAAACGAGTTATTTGGTTTAAAAATATGGAATAAAAATTGCCTACTAAAAACGAAGACACGTTCCTTAAATAAAAGGGTTCCCAAAAAACCTCATAACGATTCTTATTCAAAACTCGATAAAAAATTTATAAATATTTTGTTTCAAAATGCCTAATCATAAAGATGATATGTGCCATGAGTAAATGGATCATAAAAGCTTTCTGATAAATAGTCATTCGAAAAACCTACTAAAACACTACTAGCTTCTAAAAAATATACAATAATTAAAGGGATCACAAAAAGTTCCTGACAAACCGTCAATATAGATAGGATACAAAAAACTTATTAATTTATACTATATATAAAAGTGTAGAAGTTGAAAAAATATTTTTGAACAATATTACCATAAATTATTTGTTAATTTTCTTACATTATCCTTACGATGTATTTATTACGTCAATTACTCATATGCAAAGTTTTATTAATTATTTTATATTTATTATCCCAATTGTTCATATGTAATTCTTTTTAATTACTTTGTTTAAATATCATCTTTAAAAATATTTTCTGCTTATTTTTAATTTAAAATCTTAAAAAGATTAATCATGAGTAAAAAAATAAGTCTCAAATTAATCAAATATTTCTTTAGTTAAGATTTTTTTTATTGTCATTTTTGTGCGTAAATCTTAAAGAACTAATTATATGTATAAGAAAAAAAAATCTTAAATTACCCCACTTTATTTTTTAATTAAAATTATTTTATTGTCATTTTATGTTATACTAACCGAACGAGCATTAGAAATAAAAGTGAAAACAAATTTCATTGAGTAAAAATATTATCCTCACATTATAATCAAATTTTCTAAATTATCTCTAGACTTAACTTTAAATGACATCATAATAATTAAATTCTTAATTAATTAATCAACTGACATTGGCTTTTATATCAAGTTTGATACTTAATTTTTTTTTGCGTTACATTTTACACTAGAAATCACGATGAATATAAATTATTATTAGTTATATCAATATAACGCATAATATATAACAATAATATATAGTGAATGAAAGAAAAAAATCTTGAAATAATTTTGATAAAAAGGAGAAATAATTTATAAATAAAATTGAATAAAATGCATTAGCTTACATATTAGACAAATTGCATATACAATTTTTAAATTAATTTAACAATGATAACACATATATTAAAGAAAATAATAAGTTTATATATAATAATAATATTTATAAAATTTATGTTCACGTGCACATCTCAAAAACTAGTTCCCTTGAACCGGTCACGGAGCTCTCAACTGAGTTGTTTAGGTTCTGGAATTCCATCTCTAGTTGGGGGTTTCGGTTCGAAGGTTATCAAATTTGGTGCGGGTTCATCTCTCTCGACCAGTTCAGGTTCAAGGGAAGGGTGCTCGAGGGGACCCAGACTTTAGATCTCTTCTCTATGGCGGGAGGTTTCTTTTGTCTCAAGAATGTGTCATAGGTCGGCTTCGTGCAGATAGATGTTTGCCGGGGGAGATGGGTGCTCCTGAGGTATGCCCTTCCGGTGGGTTATTCTCTTCTCTGTCTTTTCCATCCAGTTCTCGCACTGCGTCAGATTTTGTTTTAAAAAATGTACCATAATTAAAAGTACACAAAAACTTATGGTAAGTAGTTTCAAACAAATAGGATAATATTACTATTAAGTATTCAAACTCAAAATATAACAACTACCCTAAACATCACAACCCTATCATTAATTATCACATAAGTGTCAATTTTTTTAACGAATCAGAATATGATTGCACAATATGGAGGCAAGAGTTACATCATAAATATTCAAACACTTTTTCAATAATAACTATTTCCCTATCAATTAAACTATAAATACACTGTGATCAACAAAAAAAGGAAACTCTAGCTTTGATCTTGCTAATATTAAGATAGCATCAACTTAGTTTAATTTCTCAATGACCTAACAAATGAACTAGTTAATAGTTTGACACAACATAGACTTCACTTTCTTGGATAATTGGTGGCTAATTGCACGCATTCCAAAAGAAGAAGAAACTATCACACTTCACTTTAAAAGCAAACCATCATCAAATAGTCACTAATTATGATTATCTGGCAAATTAATATGTGGAGGAATAACTCTTCTACAAGAATCAGTAGCTTTAGTATACTAAAAACTTATACAAACTCATTCTTCTAATAACATTACTTTGATAGAATTAATACAAATTCTCATATTTTCTAGAAAACTTAAACTCTTGAAATCTTGAAATTTTAAAATGTATCAATATCTCGTATGATAACTAAAGATGTAAAATAGATATTAACACATGTAGAAAGCTCTAATGTTGTATGAATACAAAGAATATCAAACTATTATCTCTTTCTCCTTACTTTGTCAAGTAGAACTAATCAAACATGCTAAGGGACGTGAATTTAGAAACGATTAGCCCTAATCAAGTGGTAGCTGACATGAACTTAAAAACGACTAGCTCTAAGCTTAGAGGGCATGGACTTAAAAACTACTAACACTAGCCAAAGACTAAGGAGATGTGAGAATGAAGAAATTATTGATGACATATCAGCACTTAGTGCAATCCTAAGGTTAAAAGACGAAAAAACATTGAAAAAAGCTTACCTTTGAAATTGCGCATTCTTGGAGAATTCTGGAAGTAATTATGTGATATTTAGTTCTCCATAAGTGTCAATTGGTCACTAGTAAAAACAGGTTAAAATAGAAAAACATGATAAAAATGACAAAATTCTAAAATAGGTAAATCCTGACATTAATCTAATAAGAGTTAGAAATTTTGTTAAATGCAATAATTTTTATGAAAATTGTAGTATATACTCATTTTAAAGTTTTACATGCAAGAATGACCACTGTATTTTTAATAGGTAAGAATGATAATTTTTAAAAGTTTGCAAGAGTTAATTTCTTTTAGATATAACTAAATATTTCTTAAATTTGAAATTTCAGTTACTTTATAAAACTAGTTTAAGAGCTATAACTGCATCTAATAATTTGAAGGGTTATTTTTACTAATTATTTATATAATAAGGTCATTTTTGCTAAAAACATTAACTTTTAAAAAAGAAACGGAATAAAATTAAATACGGGCCTAAGCCTAGAGATTAGCCCAATATGACCAATGGGCCTCTGAGGCCTGCAACAAGAAAAATCGAGAGAAGCAAAACCCTAGCTCCTCTTACACGTGACAAGCATGTGAATAGCTAAACGAACATACAGCGCCGCTACCTGCTTTGATCCTATTAGCACAAAATTACAAATTCCCTTACTTAAAACCGTCCGATCGCCAGCCATGTCAGCGATCCGTGTGAATTCCTATTTCAACGGTTGAGATCAAAGTTGCAGAGCTACTGGTAGAACGAAGGAAGAAGCTCCTCTCTCTCTTCTCCCTCTCTCCCTGCCCTGTTTTTTCCAATTTTTGAATTTTATTATTTTGTGTTTTTCCGGAAGAATATCGTATTCAGTAGCAAGCTTTGTGAGATTGTGAAGAGTGAAGATGAAGATTTTAGACGAAGAAATCGGATACCAAGAGGAAGATGAAATTAAAGTTTTGAAAGGAGATAACGACGAAGATGTACCTGAAGAAGATGTTGTAGACGATGACGATGAGGAAGATGGTGAGGAAGATGACGAGGACGATGACGATGACGACGACGATGAAGAGGAAGAAGATGACGACGATGATGTGCAGGAGGTTCTACAATCTTCTGGTGGTCCACCAGTTCATTCAGTGGAAGATGATGAAGACGACGACGACGGTGACGTCGATGATGACGATGAAGATGATGACGGTGAAGGCGACGACGATGACGACGACGACAGTGAGGGAGACGATGACGATGAAGACGACGGGGCTGAAGAAGAGGTAATTCTCCCTACTCCTGTTTCCTTTGCTCTCGTTTTACTTTTTTTGTCATTTTTTATTCAGTTATCTTCTGTGAGTTATATCTGCTTTAAATCTGTTCCTCTTATACCGAGTCGTTTGTTGTGCTATTGGATGTGCTCAAAATATAGTCAGTTTCTTCTGTAAGCTGCACGATTTGATGACCGAATAAGCCGTTTGCTCTCCTTAGATAATACTCTGTTGGTTATTTAGATTTAGTTGACTATGAGTTTTCGAGTTTTATTCATTGTGATTATATTTTCGACTGAAATTTCGTGTCTACATGTGGTAGACTTTGGTAGGTTTCCCTTGATCTGACTATCTACTTTATATTGATTTTACTGTTGGCTGATAAGTGTTACCTTTGTTAACTTCGTAGAACCAGAAGATCCTTTGGGATCTAGCCACTGAAACTGATGTAATGTTTATAGTTCTATTCTTATGTTTTATTTTTTTATTTGTAGAAAACATATAGCTCTCGGTCAGAAAGACACTTAATACAACTTACTAACAGGCAGTATGTTGGATTCAGGGCAGTATGTTGAACGTCTGATCAGATTTAACGGTTCAGATCTGATCAACTGAAAAAATAAAAATTAGTATTTTTTTCTGTTTTACAGGTCAGGTGGGATCTGTGCCGTTTAGGTGTGTGCCGTTTAGGTGTGATCGGACGACCCATGATCCCCCAAGTGCCTCTGCCGTTGCCAACGGCAAAGAAACTTAATCCGTAGTGTGTCATCCTCAAATAGAAGTAGAAGTATATGTGTTTCGTTAATTTACTAGGAATTCGTGCTTTCCTCTATTTCAAACTTGAGTCTATACTGATATTATTAAGCCCTATTAAGGTATATGAAGTGAGGATCCAAAAAATTTGCTACTGTCTTTGATATATTGTTCATGCTACATTGTTGTTCATCATTTCAGGGTTCTGTTGTTGACTATTGAGATTTTCCAATTCAATGATGAAGTCATATATCAAAAACTTAAAACTTTAAAGAGGAATTTTTATTTTTTGCTGATCCAATTGAATATGTTGTGGTATTTTTGCACTATGAACTGTAGATTATCAGCAGCATTTTCGCTGATAAAAAGAAATTATTTATCAAACCTGTTTGAAAATGTTGGAAAACATAATCGATTAAATTTAGCCTTGCTGATTAATTTTCTCTCATATTAAATGGTGTTTGTATTTTTTCAATACCTTGAACAGTTACGACCTTGTCTTTTTTCTTGCTTGAATAATGTCTGACATCTACATGAAATATATATATATATACACACAGGAGGACATAGGTACTGAATACCTTGTTCGGCCAGTAGGCCGTGCTGAGGATGAGGAAGATGCCAGTGATTTTGAACCAGAAGAGAATGGAGAGGATGATGATGTTGATGAAGAGGATGAAGATGATGATGATGTCATTGGAAAAGTTGAGGCTCCATCAAAGAGGAAGAGATCAGATAAAGATGACTCTGATGATGATGATGACGATGGTGGGGAAGATGATGTGAGACCATCCAAGCGATAGGGTTTATCCTCTCTCTCTCCCCCCCTCTCTCTCTTTGGGCTATGTCCTTGTAGAAAATAAGGATAGGGTCTAATATGGATTCAGTTTTTTTTCTGGGTTCTTGTATTATCATGGTCCGCCATTTTTAGGAATCTTAGCTTCCATTTTGATGATGCATAGTTCTGTTGGTGGTTTAAAAACTACTTGAAGAGCTTGTTTAGGATGTATAAGTTATGAAGTTAGTTAAGTATGTAGACTTGGAACACTTTTTTCTATTAGGTTGATTGCTGGTTTACTTGATGAATGATTGGTGGATCTCTAAACTTTTATCTGATAATGTTGGGGTTATTTGCATTGTTTTTCATTTCAGTTTATCTGATTGATGAATGAATGAATTACAGATCCCAAAAATAATTATAATAATAACGAATCATGTCCGGGACTTTTAGTTCTGCTGAATTCATAAATTTAAAAATAAATTTTGATGTGATTTTATAATTTTTTAAAATGAAAATAAGAGGAGAGAGTCTATGTGGCTTTTAATTTTTACTTGGTTATTAAGTCCTTTTCTGGAAACTGGTACTATTTCATCATAGGGAGCCATGCTCAATTGTCATAATTAGCGGATGACAATTGGTCATGATTTTTAATGGAAAATAAATCATGAAAATCACTTGTCATAGAATAACATTATCATTCTCTCATTCGAATGGATAGTGACATACCTGCCAGGCTGCCCTGCATTAATAATACTTTATTCCAATCTTGTCCACTCTATTTCTAACTTCTCCATACACTATTTTACCGTTTCATCCTCATCGTAAGCCTAACACGAAAAGATCATAAAAAATCTGTAGTAGGGGTATTCTCGTCATTATGTCATGTAAATTGGACCACCCTTCATTTTTTTAATGCCATCTTAAAATCAAGCACATAATTTAAGATATTCTGAACTTTTTTCCCCTTTTGGTGAGAACAGGTACTGATTGATTGTAATCAATCAGAAGATGAGTATGAGTATCTACACAAAATCAGTGGGAGCCCAAGTGTGACGGACCAAATTGTGGACCCAGAGTTGAATTACAATGAAAAGAAAGATTAAACTTTGAGAAAAATATAAGAATGCCTGGATTTTAACAGCTGAGTTAAATAAACAATAGGATAAATAAAAATTAATGAAAATTATTGAAAAATGTTAAGTTGATGTGAATAAATTAATAGCTCATATTGAATCACCGAAAGTTTTATGTAAAAAAATTGTAAAATTTAGTCATTTAAAAAAATAGTAGTAATTTACTTAATTTTTATTTTTAAAATCTATCTTTTTATGTATTTTCTTCTGATGTGATGATGTACAATTGCTAGCTCATGTAAGGTCATCTTTGTTGTTGTAGCACCCAGCTGATGTGATGATGTACAATTGCTTTCATTTAGCCTCCAGTAAAAGATGCAAGGAATAGTTGGCAACACCGGGCCTCACTCAATAAAAAGTATGATCATGGTGATATTCATTGAAGAATGACTAGTAGAGAAGAGTTTAACCAACGCAACATAACGTAAAGACAATATATTACTCAAGAGAAAATCTAACCATGGCAGAGTTCGTCAAGAAATTTCTCTGCGGTAGGTAAACACGCTGAAGTGTCATCTTTAGATGATTCGACTTGTGATCTCACATATACGTAGGAACCTGCACGACATTGCTCAAGAAGGCACACACATATATATGAAAATGTAATCAAGTTGCCTAAGAAGACACGTGCATATTGAATTGTCCGTAATGGTCATATTTAAAGGGTTATATACCCGTTCATACTTCATATTTTTATCATGTTTCGTTATCATGCATCTCTACTTCACACATACATCGCTCTTACACGTGACTTTTACCATAAGCACATCCATAATAAATACCCAAGTTAGATTCAATCCATACGACTAAAGCCACATTCCACGGCAACACGCAAATCAAAATAGTCAAGACAATTTGTATATTTCACACACGTTTGGCGGCCAAGTTTCGCTTTGAAGGGTTTCGCAACGGCGGCTAAGTTCTGCCCAACTACCTTTGCTAAAATGTCTTCATTGCATTTCAGGGACAAACTTTAATGGGGTGTCTTAGGCGCATCTCGGGGACGTACTCTGCCGGAACGTCTCAAATGCAATATAGGAGCAAACTTTGCTGAAACGTCTTAAGTGTGTTTCAGGAACAAACTTTGCCGAGACGTCTTAAACGCGTTATAGAAACTGTTTCCACAGAAACGTCTTAAACACATTTCACGAGCAATCTTTATTGAAACGTCTTAAACGCATTTCATGAACAATCTTTGCTAAAGTGTCTTAAATGCGTTTCAGGAATAATCTTCACTGAAACGTCTTAAACATGTTTCAAGAACAATCTTTACTTTAACGTCTTAAATGCATTTCAGGAATAATCTTCCCTGAAAAGTCTTAAACGTGTTTAAGGAATAAACTTCACTGAAATGACTTAAGTGCATTTCAGGAAAAATCTTCACTAAAACGTCTTTAAACGCATTTTAGGAACAATCTTTGCTAAAATGTCTTAAATGCATTTCAGGAACAATCTTCGTTGAAGCGTCTTAAATGCGTTTCAGGTTCAATCTTTGTTGAAACGTCTTCAACGCGTTTCAAGAACAATCTTTGCTGAAATGTATTAAACGTGTTTCAGGAACAATCTTTGTTGAGACGTCTTAAATGCGTTCAGATACAATCTTCGTTGAAACTTCTTAAACGCGTTTCAAGAACAATTTTTGCCGAGACATCTTAAATGCGTTTCATGAATAAACTTCGATGGAACGTCTTAAGTGCGTCTCATGAACAATCTTCACTGAAATGCCTTTAAACGTGTTTCAGGAACAATCTTTACTGAAACATCTTAAATGAGTTTCAGGAACAATCTTTGCTGAAACATCTTAGATGCATTTGAAGATAACAGACCTATCGTAACTTTTTTGGTTCATTTTGATAACTATGGAAGTCGTAGTAAAAATTACGATGCTAAACATCTTTCAGTTCTAAGTCATCCCTCGTAACAAGTTTTTCATCATCTCGAGTGCACTTAATGGTAATTTTTTTCTTGTCAATAATCTTAAACTACCTATAATAGGTACACTTAGCGGTGATTTTTACTCAACAATCCTAAGTCACCCCTCATGGCAATTTTGTCGTTACCTCAGACACACTTAGCGGTAATTTTTACTCAACGGGTCTAAGTCACTCCTTGTGGTAATTTTGTCGTTACCTTGGGTGCACTTAGAGGTTATTTTTGCTCAACAGTCCTAAGTCACCCATCGTGATAATTTTATTGTTACCTTGGGTGCACTTAGCGATGAATCATCGATCCACCTATTAAGGTAATTTTATTGTCACCAAGGCAGCAATCGACTTAGAATACTCTTCTTGAGGCACTAGACATGGTTATTTCCTGTTACCATGGGTGTGCAAAACTAACATGAAAAGTATTTCTACTATGTGGTATTGCTGACACACTTAGAATAGGACGAAAGCCCTATTCAAAATGATAATATAGCTATGGACGATAAAATTCTCATAGAAAACAAGTCATTATTCTTATTGTCTCGATTATTGGTTAGAATGAGAATCTCCCAGTAAAATAGAAAATTATTTGTGAGAACAAATTTTTCAAATAGAAAATATAGTGTAGAATACGTCACATGGAATATGTATATATTGATATCTTCCCCTATTCTTGAAGTTTAAAGAAATATGTCATTTTTTCTGCCATGACTAAATTCAATAATGACGTAGAGACTGTAGGTCAATATAGAATAGCAAATATATATCTAAATTCTCTCATATGCATACTGGAGCCCCTTTTAGGCGTGATTCAGATTCATGTGGCAGAGATCATGAGGTAGTGTAAATAATAAATAATTTTATAAATAGTTACAATAATTGGGCTGATAAATCCATGAATACCCATGATAGGTCAGATGATAGATCCAGCAATCCCCTCAATACGAGTGAGATAATAAATAATCAGTTAACAAACCTGCATAATAAGTTGGTTGATAAATCCCAAATATCTATAATAGGTCAGTGGATAATTTGAATATCTCCATGATGAGCTCGATAATAAGTCCATAAATCTCTGTGATAAATTAATTGATAAATCTAGAAATCTTCGTCGATAATAAGTCCAGATTGATCCCAGGCAAGAAAGGGTCTTCGAATGTTTGTCACTAAGTCTGAAGACATATACTACACTTTAGGGACTGTCAACTTCAAGTATGTTAAGTCATAGATCCTGTGAAGTTTATCGTTACGCCACATAAGCATCACGTGGGTGTATGTAGACGTCACGTGCTCAATCTTGAAATGTCATTTTCAGTGACCTGGAACCATAATTACATTAACCCCATGTTGAAGGCATAACAGTGAAGCTTGAAAATAACTTATGATTTCAGTGTTGCATCATTCTAACTTATCCATCCACTCTTCAAATAAATAATAAGAACGTATATCATTGTTTTAGTATTATAGTGTAGGTAAAGATCATATTTTGAGACAGTACGTCTGAGAGAATTCTCAGACTCTGGAACAAGTCATAGGAGTCCCTAGGAACTCTTTTGTCGATAGATGGCACGTGGGGACTCCCCACTCCTATGGATCAGGCGTGAGAGGATTCCCATGCCTGACACCAACAGGCGCTGATGCGGTGTCAACGCCTTGGGGAGAGGAGATCTCCCTCTTCCCCTCTTCTATATAATCTGTCGAGAGAAAGGAGAGCTCAATCCCTTTCCTCTCGGCTTTGGCTATATCATTACACTATTTCCCTTTTTTTACACCACCATTTTATCTGAAAACAAACCAAAAATTTTGTGAAGATGAAGATGGATCAAATGTTTCCAAACCCTTCAACCATGTTTTTGAAATATCTAAACCAAGAATAAAACACAGACATCCAAACTTGTTCCCCATTTTTTTTGTTTAATACCTTCAAGTGTTTGCCAACATGCAATTTTTCTTCTACTAAGTACAGAGTCAATAATGTTCTAGAAATGAGAAAGCCACTTTCTTCACCATCTTTGTCCATTTTTTTTACTTTCTACCATGGCAAGAGACCAAGAACGAAACTTAGTTATGGAAATTATTATTATTTTGTTAACCATTCAAAGAAAAATGAAACCCATGACCGAATACACAAATATAGAAGAAATTCATTTTTCCCTTTTGAACATGGACGAAGGAAGCAATGGAAATATTCTTTCAAAAAAATATATTTAAGTTCTAGAAATTCATTCTTCTATTTCGGGTTCCAAATTTTCATGAAGAAATTGAAGAAAAAAAAAAATATATACTGATTTCAAGAAATAAATACACAACGGATATTCCTCATGGAGGCTTCTCTTTGACAGATGACTCCCTAGTGGAGTCGTCATTGTTTCGGGGAGGCATTCTGAACTAGATCGGATTAAGAATGAAGAGTCATCTAGTCATCGGAAAAGCCTTGGGAAAATGAAGGTCTAGCGTGGAGGAAAAGATAAGCATCCTTAGCGGCCTAGACGATGACAACCGCCGGCAAACGCACCTCCTTGGGGTTTAAAGGAGAGATGGAGGGAGAGAGAGCCCCCAAATGTGTGTGATCATATCATTGTCTATCCCCCTTCATTAGGAATATTAAGCAGCTATATATAGAAAGTGGGGGTAAACCCTAATTTTATGATGGTCAATCAATGATTGCCAAGTATATGTAAAGCCTAACGTATATACGATGCCACGTGTCTCTAGCTTCATCATCAATGAGAGGATGATGCATCTAAAGCCTACTGAGGAGATCGTGACGGAAGACTGACACAATGAACCTCATCCTAAACCTACCAAGCCGTATGCCTCCAATTCATTTCCAATGCAGTAAGAGTTCGTCCAAGTCTTGTCACTTGACTTGATGGTTGTAGGTAAAAAATCAGAGGGGTCCGATCATGGTGGATGGACCCGTTAGGTATGTCCAGGATGAAAAAATCATGTATAAACAAAGCTTTAAGAGTACGATATATATTTAACCAAAAGTTAAAAACTTATTAGTGTTACCAACTCCACAAAATAATATTAACTTTCCATATTCTATAATACTCATGCATGTTTTTTTTTAATAAACGAACATAGAAAAATCTCTTTCGACAATTCAAGTTGGCACATTTGACTAAGTTTCTACAACCTATTCAAGATATTGTAGGTTCTACTCGCACTACTTCGGTTCCCTTAGGTTTTGTAACTTTGAATTAAAAAAAATGACTTTCACCCCAACTCACTTTTACCACGACATAGATGATGCTCCTCAAATTATGTTAAAAAGTTTCATGAACAAATAAGTAGATTATTAAGTCGTCGGGAAAAAAATAGTAGATTATTACTTTCACGAGAAGCAAACCTTATCTAGAGATGGTGGATGTGTTGAAATAAGAATCAAAATCCAATCAAATAATATAACAGGAAAATATCTCTATAAAATGATACGCAAACTAAATATTCTACATAATATTTTCTAGTAAACTGAAAATATTTATCCCAAAATCTAAAATGGGCACCCCTAGCTATTTTGTCTCTTATCAATCCAGTTAAAGAAGTAAATTTCATAAAAAATTTAGAAAAAGAAGTTGTAAATGCAAGGGTTAATGCCTGAGAACGGGGGAGATGATGTCGGAAGGTGAAAGGAGAGCACTTCAAACACTCAAGGGTGGTGAGAAAATGATCTCAAAGGAAAATTATGTTTTCTCTCTCTAAGGAAAGGGAGAGAAATGAGGCTCTTTCTCTAAGATTTTTTCTCCTCCCAAAATGAATGAGAGACCCTCCTTTTATAGGTGACAAAAAAGGGGGGCCCATTGTAACTAATCAAGGGATCAGTTGCAAGCTCACCTATCTAAGTGTGTCACCTAAGCTAATTAATCACGTTAAGGTGGACGGGAGGAGGATCTCACATGGGTGCGCGAGATGACCATGATCTATGGGGAATACGCCTAGCCGATGGGGCTCAGGAGCGGTATCCACCCAAAACCTCCATGATGCGGAGCACACCATTAATGTTCGAAGTGGTCGTATTGGAAGAGGTATGTCTTTTCCAATACGACGTAGTCTCGCCCTTAATCTTACCAGTCCACAACCTCTCAAACATTCCTAGGCAACCATATGTCCACCTAAGTCTTTGTCACTTGACTCAGTGGTTTATGAAGTCATGATACGTTGTGATAGCATATCGATGCTTCTTGCCCGAAGTGCGTTATTGTTGTCTTTGAGTTCTATTATGAAAGGTGATCCAAGCACTTCCATGATACAATCATGGGGGTGACACCCCGTGGTGCCACCATGGGGACGACACCCTATGGGTACCTCAGGGGCGGCACCCCAAGGGGTACACCTCAGGGACCGCACCCCAAGGGGTGCATCTAAGGGGTGGCACCCATGAATGCTACCTCAGGTGTGGCACCTATAGGTGTTACCTCAAAGGCGACACCCCAAGGGGTGCACCTTAGGGGAGGCACTGCCGATACACCGTAAGAGTTACGCTTCGTAGTAAGTCAACGTCAAAACTGTCATATACATTTAGTCCCATGTGCAAGCACGATGTGTAGTAATCGGGCTTGTACACAATTTCTTCAATGGAGTAGTCGATCGTAAATCAAGTCCTCGGTCCTTTGATCACCTCCATCACGTGATGTACGTGAATCGATCAGTTATGCTCAATATGCCTTGTTTATGTGATGTAGACATCTCTTTATCTTCAAGTTCGAAGAACTTAGACGAACTTCAATGGGGTCAAATATCAAAATTCAAAAAAATTGAAATTTTTGAATGTGGGGAGTCCCCTCTCCTTTCTCTCCCAATATAAAGGGTTTGAACGCACATCATTATTTAATCCTTTCTCCTCCGCCCTTGAAAAGAGAAATCACTTGTCTTCTTCCTCCTTTCCACTTTCAACATTTTGGCACTTTTAGGGGTTGAGTTTTGGCATTTTCTACTTCTTCTTGGCTGGAGTTTGGGGTAAGTCTTCCATTCTTCTCTTTCTTTATATTGTTGCTTTTTTTCCGCCACTGAGTGGGGTGGATGTATCGCGATGTCATGAGTGTCTCAAGCTCCACAAGGGGGCGGTCGAGGGGCGGACTTGACCGCTTGAGGTCAAGTAGGTTGGGGTCGAATGGCAGGCTTGACCGTCACTGAGGTTAAGTGGGCGTCGGTCAAGTGATAGGCTTGACCGCCACTGAGGTCGAGTGGGTGGGGGTTTCGATTGCCGTTATTGCAATGTCGTCGTGACCTTGCCAAACCCCCGTGACTTGGTTGGGTGATTCGCATTCCCAACAAAGGTGAATTGTGGAGAAATTTGGGCTGGATGCTAGGTGTTTGATATAATGCCTTAGTCACTTTTCTTTGATATGTACGCCTTGTTGGTAGTTCATGATTTGTGTTTGATGAAATGCCTTGGTCAAACCATTGAGGGCAGCACCAAGTTTTTATGTGATTGACATATACCTTGGTCTAACCAAGTCTTTTGTTTATCTTACAGATTTTGCCCCTGTGGACCATCAAAGAGTCATCGCTCAACTAATAGGAGTCGAGCTCACTACCTTGGACTTCTCCTTTTTAGGTGGTAGAGTACTTATTATTGTACTTAGAACTTTTGCAAGTAGGGTGTCTCTGAAGAACTTTTTTCATAGAAAAAAAAATCACAGCATGAATATTTTTTGGAGACGTCTATACCATGATGAACATGCCTTCCTTATAGGATATTTGTAATATGCTTCCCCCTTAGGAAAACAATTCAAAATTTGCGTCCATTGAATGTTCCTCCATTGAACATCAACGTGCCTCCCTTACAGGGTATTTGCAATATGCTTCCCCCTTAAGGAAAATTTCAATTTCTTTTACCTCCATTGAAGAGCACCATCAACAGGCCTCCTCTATAGGGTATTTGTAATATGTCACTCCCATATGGTATTCATGCCTTAGGAATTCCATCAGGAGCTTTAACTTATCGACTTCCATTGTACCTATTTTTCTTGCTTCGAACATGCGGTCTCCTATTTTTCAGGTCCTTATTCACACACATGGCTTCTTCAAAGATTGAACTTACTGCGGACAAAGGCATTCTAGCTCTCTCGGTTCTGCCAAAGCCATGGTCCATGATGAAGCCTTTTGCTGACCTCGTGGTTAATAGTATGTCAAAGTCGGTTGAGTGGGAGGTTAGTTCTAGAGTATTGAAGGTGAGAAGGTTGAGTACTTCAGGCTTGAACAAGTGTAATTCCTCGCGGCAATTTTTCGACCTCCTCCATTTGCAAACCGGCGGTTGGCTGGGAGGATTGATGTACATACATATTTTTCGATCCTGAGTATGTCAATTGCCCCCCGGGTTGGTTGTTCCATCTCGCTGGTGACGGTTAATACAGAGCCGGCTGCTCAACTCTTTCTTGTCACCCCATTGCGCTCCTCAAAAGGTTGATTGTACGAAGTGGAAACACCCTTCTGAACTGCCCCGTGCATGGTCCTAGTACGTGATCAAGACTCTTGCTGTGTATAGTTATTTTAGACCTCGCCCCTATTTGGATGGTTGCATCGGGTATGCCGGTACAGAGTCTTAGCCGATGCTTGATAGGTATATTGTGCTTAACAATGAGGTCGCTCTCCATTGGACCAGTCTTGATAAGCTTCTGGTGGTGATCATAATTCCTTGCACTCTTCTCGTAATGGTGGAGTAAGATAATGGGGAGGATGGGAACCACTTTACATCCTACGAAAGCAGTGCAACCGGATGGCCCGTCTATTTGGATATAATCATGCTATCCCTAATCTTAGCTTGGAACGGGTGCATGGCAAACGCACATTAATGTTATGGATGGATGACCAAGATAATGGGGGTGCTGCCCCTTACAAGTTGCATGTGCCCATGCTTCTCGTAAGCCTCGCCGAACAATAAAGCTCAAGTTATCTTAGCTGAGTCAGATGGCGTGATGGATAAAAAGCTTAGTATCTCCTCCAAAGGTCCTAGATATCCTGAATGTTTATAGGGGTGACATTACACTGAGCCTTACTCTTAAGCCTTAGTTTGGGGCGGTACATTCTGAGACCAATCAAGGGGTTACTTCAGACGTAGAGCCAACAAAGGGCTCAAGTGCGAGGCAAAATGGGGGCACATTTGGAGGCCCTATTTCAACTGAGGTTGCTGGTGATTCTAGCAGAGACCCTCCTCGTACTGCTCCGTTATTACCTTCGACGGTATGCACATCTTCTATGAAGACTCATGCTTTCTTATTTACCGTTGACTGTGCACCTTTATGATGAACTAGATAAATGATGTTTGTATTTGTTTCAGAGCCCTGTAGGGCGTTTAGGATAGGCTAGTTGCGAGGATGAGCTTCCGCAATTAGTGAAATAGAGAAAAAAGGTAGTGCTAACGTTGGAGGGAACATCCTCAACGGGGTTACTCCAAAACAAGAAGGCGAAGATGTTGGTATATACATACATTCCTCTCGTTCTCCTTTTTTTAGCTAGCAAAATCTCATAACATTGTTACTTGCCCCTCTTCTCCTTTGTCATAGAAACATGATCGTGTCCCTACTAAGGAGGATCTTCCCATTGTGCAAATGATTGACGGGCATGAGCCAGTTATTTCAGAGGGCGCGGAGGTATATCTTGAAGTTGGTACGAATTTTGTCTTGGTTTGTTTGTGTTGTTTTACATGTTTCCCCTTAGTCTAAGTTTAAATTGATGATTCAATATGCATCATTTCATAAAAATTATGTCACCATGATTAACTCCTCTCGCGCATGGACTAAGTGACCGAGTTTTATCTCCATCTGGTGAGCAAGAGGCCCTTCCTACTATTGTCGTGGTTGAAAATGAAAAGGCTGATTCCACGACTTCCCCTCTTGATGCCATGCAACAGGAAGAGGTGGACGTGTGTCCTCTCATGGAACATTCCCACACAAGTGTATAGGTATCACTTTTATTGCATGCTTTGATAGATGGGTCTAGCTTATTTATAAATGTCTTACCAACATGCGTCTGTTTGGTTTTGTTGAGAAATACTTTGTATTGATAAAGTGTTGCTCTTGACCATGCAAGAGTCTATTGACATGAATAAGCACGGGTTGATCGCAACGACAGATGGGGTTCCCCGTGAGTTAGTGGGTGAAGGTGTCAATGTGGTAACATTCTCATTGGATGTGAATTTCGAGCCTCCCACACAATTACTGCTGCTAAGGAAACAACTAATGCAAGTTCCTGTGATGATGCGTTTGTAAGAGATGAGCTTGAGCCTATAGTAGAGGCATCTCCCTCTCTCGTCGAGCGTTTGTTGACGAGGATCCTCCCTTGGGTGATGGTGATCATACAGTGACCCCTCTTTAGTACCCGAGTAATGAAGAAGTCAGATTGTGATAGGTCTGGGAGCGATGATGGGAGCTATGACGCTTATGAAGCATATAAATACAAGCTGGAACTCTCTGTCCATATCTCTATGAGGTGGTTGAAGCTCATCCTGAATGCGAAATTCAGTTCTTAAATTTTACTAGGAAAATTCGTCAAACTTGCATCGCTATGGTTGGCGAGACATTATTCATATTGGACAACCTTCAGTACAAGGGTGCCGACCTGGAGGTGCTATCTTTATTGTTGAACATATAAAATGAGATGTAGTAGTTTCATCTAAAGTTGGACTGGTTGAAACCTACTATCCATAGCTTCCAGCGGCTGCACCAATGACTAGTGAGGGAGGTATACATAGAACATCTAAAGGAGCGGCATTGCTATCAACAAGAATGAGTGCTTCTGGCGCAGGCTAAGATATCAGACTTAGATGTGGATATCAATGAACATCGTCAACTCTAAGAGAAGAACAACGCCATCAGCCTCGACTCTGAGGAGCTTGTAGCGGGGGATATTTTCGGGAACTCTAAATAAATGATCGTGTTTGCTTTACTTTTCTTCTTCAAACTCAACTCTTCGGCTTAGTGGGTTTTCGAAATTCTTCGCTTAGTTTCACGCTGTCATATGTTGGGGTTGTAGCTGGTTGTTCTTCTCATACTGCTTATGCTTTTGATGTAATGATAACTCATACCATTATGAATTTTATTCTTAAATGAGATTTCATTTCTTGCTTCACATGTGGATGGTCAGCTCGTTATTTCTCTCTTTTTAAATGCATAATTTATTTGCTAGTTGCCTTGTAATCTATGGGTAGCAGTACGTTCGAGTGTCCTCAATGATAGTGTGTGAGGTCGTTAGAATAGACTAGATTTTGTTTGCCTGCCAACTCACTAGCGTTCCACCTAGAGGCGTGAGAGTCCCACCCACAACACTTGGTGTGTCTAGGGGGCGTATGGGTTCTATCATGGAGAGGTGAAGCTTAATGAGGTGACACACGAGAATAGGTGATACATCATACAGGCAGATCTGAGTGATAGATCTTGAGTGTTCTTAATGATAGGCATGACGTCTATCATGTGTGTTTTTTAAGTAGGAACATGAAAGCCTACGCATCTCGCCAAGCATGACGTCTATCATGGCTATTCTCAAGTAAAGGCGTGAAATCCTATGCATCGCACCGAGCATGTTGTCTATCATGGTTGTTCTCAAGTAGAAGCGTGAAAGTCTATGCATCTCACCAAGCATGATGTCTATCATGGGTGTTCTCAAAATAGAGGCGTGAAAGCCTATACATCTCACCAAGCATGATGTCTATCATGGGTGTTCTCGAGTAGAGGCGTAGAAATCTATGCATCACACCAAACATGATGTCTATCATGGGTGTCTTCAAGTAGAGGCGTGAAAGCCAATGCATCTCACCTAGCATGATGTTTATCATGTGTATTCTCAAGTAGAGGCATGAAAGCCTAGGCATTTCACCAAGCATGGTGTCTACATGGGTGTTCTCAAGTAGAGGTGTAAAAGCCTATGCATCGCACCGATCATGATGTCTATCATAGGTGTTATCAAGTAGAGGCGTGAAAGCCTATGCATCTCACCAAGCATGTGGTCTATAATGGGGGCAGCCAAGGAAAGGCGTTGGAGCCTCATTAAGTAGCAATATTTTGTAACACATCTTTAGAGGTAAAACTTTCTAAAGCTCTTCTGTCCATTCCAAGTTTGATTACAAAAGAGCGGGCCAACTAGATTATATCACGCCTAGTTGCCTCAGTTGCTATTGTTTCAAGCAATGACAAAAAAATTCATGTATAAAATAAATGACTATCAAAATGCCTATGCACCGTATTTCTTGATAAACTTAAAGTTGATAGGTGATGGTAATGGGTGCTTTGATTGGGGATCGACTAAACAACAATGACAATATCTTATTTCGGCTAAAGATGATATCTCGTAGGGGACCTCTCATTTGGGTGTAAACTTTTGAGCGTGCAGACCTCACATGACATGATATGCCACTTTCAATACCAGATCACCTTCATGGAAGACCCGTTGACGTACCATTGCTTCATAGGTTTTGATCGTACTATATTGATAGGCTTAGACGCTTTCCTTGGCCTTATCTCTTCTTTCATCTATAGCTTCTAGATTACTAAGGTGAGTGGGGCATTCGACTCCTGTTGAAGATGATAGCTTAGCCGATGGTACCATTACTTTCCCAGGTTAGACTACTTCGTAACCATAAACCAAAGAAATAGGGGTTGCTTGCGTCAGAGTTTGTTTTGCTATTTGGTACGCCTATAGTGCTAAAGGGAGAAACTTATGCCATGTATTCTAGGCGTTGTGGATGATACAACTAAGTATCCTTAGTAATGTCTTGTTGGTTGCCTCGCCTTGACCATTCCCATTGGGATAATATGGTGTCCGCAAGTAGAGGCGTGAAAGCCTATGCATCTCACCTAGCATGATGTTTATCATTGGTGTTCTCAAGTAGAGGCGTGAAACCCTATGCATCTCACCAAGCATGATGTCTATCATAGATGCTCTCAAGTAGAGGTGTAAAAGTCTATGCATCGCACTAAGCATGATGTCTATAATGGGTGTTCTCAAGTAGAGGCGTGAAAGTCAATGCATCTCACCAAGCATGTTGTCTATCATGGTTGTATCCAAGGAAAGGCATTGGAGCCTCTTTAAGTAGCAATATTAAGTAACACATCTTCAGAGGCAAAACTTTCTGAAGTTCTTCTATCCATTCCAAGTTTGATTACAAAAGAGTGGGCCAACTGGCTTATATCACGCATAGTTGCCTCGGTTTCTATTGTTTCAAGCAATGATGAAAAAATTTCATATTCAAAATAAATGACTGTCAAAATGCCTATGTGCCGTATTTCTTGATAAAGTTAAAGTTGATAGGTGATGGTAATGGGTGCCTTGAATTGGGATCGACTAAACTACAATGACAATATTCACTTTCGGCTAAAGATGCTATTTCGTAGGGGCCCTCCCATTTGGGTGTGAACTTTTGAGCAAGCATACCTCGCAAGACATGATCTGCCACTTTCAATACCAGATCACCTTCATGTAAGATCCGTTGACGTACCATTGCTTCATAGGTTTTGATCAATCTATCTTGATAGGCTTGGATGCTTTCGTTGGCCTTATCTCTTCTTTCATCTATAGCTTCTAGATCACCAAGGTGAGCAGGGAATTCGACTCTCGCTGAAGATGATAGCTTAACTTATGGTACCATTACTTCCAAAGGTACGGCCGCCTCACAACCATAAACTAAAGTAAAGAGGGTTGCTCGAGTCAGAGTTTGTTTTGCTATTCGGTATGCCTATAGTGCTAAATGGAGTAACTTATGCCATGACTAAGTATCCTTACTAATGTCTTGTTGGTTGCCTCGGCTTGACCATTCCCCTTGGGATAATAGGGTGTTCTCAAGTAGAGACGTGAGAGCCTATGCATCTCTCCTAGCATGATGTTTATCATGGGTGTTCTCAAGTAAACGCATGAAGCATCACACCATGCATGTTGTCTACCATGGTGTATTCAAGGAAAGGCCTTGGAGCCTCATTAAGTAGCAATATTTCGTTACACATCTTTAGAGGTAAAACTTTTTGAAGTTCTTCTGTCCATTCCAAGTTTGATTACAAAAGAGCGAGCCAACTGGCTTATATCATGTATAGGTTCCTCGGTTTCTATTGTTTCCAGCAATGATAAAAAATTTTCATGTTCAAAAGTAAATGACTCTCAAAATGCCTATGCACCGTATTTCTTGATAAACTTAAAGTTGATAGGTGATGGTAATGGGTGCCTTGAATGGGGATCGACTAAATGATACTGACAATATCTGATTTCGGCTAAAGATGCTATCTCGTAGGGGTCCTCCCATTTAGGTGTGAACTTTTGAGCGTGTATACTTCGCATGACATGTTCTGCCACTTTCAATACCAGATCACCTTCATGGAAGACCCGCTGATGTACCATTTCTTCGTAGGTTTTGATCATTCTACCTTAATAGGCTTGGATGATTTCCTTGGCCTTATCTCTTCTTTCAGCTATAGCTTTTAGATCACTAAGGTAAATGGGAAATTTGAATCTCACTGAAGATGATAGCTTAGCCGATGGTACCATTACTTCCACAGGTACGACCGCTGCGGAACCATAAACCAAAGCAAAGGGGTTTGCTTGTGTTGGAGTTTGTTTTGCTATTCAGTACACCCATAGTGCTAAAGAGAGTAACTCATGCCATGTATTTTGGGCGTTGTGGACCATCTAACTATATATCCTTAGTAATGTCTTGTTGGTTGCCTCGGCTTGACCATTCTACTTGGGATAATAGGGTGTTCTCAAGTAGAGGCATGAAAGTCTATGTATCTCACCTAACATGATGTTTATCACAGGTGTTCTCGAGTAGAGGCGTGAAAGCCTATACATATCACCAAGCATGATGTATATCATGGGTGTTCTCAAGTAGAGGTGTAAAAGCCTATGCATCGCACCAAGCATGATGTCTATAAATGGTGTTCTCAAGTAGAGGCGTGAAAGCTTATGCATCTCACCAAGCATGTGGTCTATCATGGGTGTAGGCAAGGAAAAGATTTGAAGCCTCATTAAGTGGTAATATTTCGTAACGCATCCTTAGAGGAAAAACTTTTTGAAGTTCTTCTATCCATTCCGAGTTTGAGTACAAAAGAGTGGGCCAACTAGATTATATCACGCCTAGTTGCCTCTGTTGCTATTGTTTCAAGCAATGACAAAAAAATTTCATGTACAAAATAAATGACTATCAAAATGCCTATGCACTGTATTTCTTGATAAATTTAAAGTTGGTAGGTGATGGTGATGGGTGCCTTGAATGGGGATCGACTAAACGAGAATAACAATATCCGCTTTCGGTTAAAGATGCTATCTCGTAGGGGCCCTCCCATTTGAGTGTGAACATTTGAGCGTGCGTACCTCGCACAACATGATATGCGACTTTCAATACCAGATCACCTTCATGGAAGACCGGCTGATGAATTATTGCTTCGTAGGTTTTGATCATACTATCTTGATAGGCTTGGATTCTTTCTTTGACCTTATTTCATCTTTCATCGTTACACATATTTAGAGGCAAAACTTTCTGAAGTTCTTCTGTCCATTCCAAGTTTGATTACAAAAGAGCGGACCAACTGGCTTATATCAGGCATAGTTGCCTCGGTTGCTATTGTTTCAAGTAATGACAAAATTTTTTCATGTACAAAATAAATGACTGTCAAAATTCCTATGCACCATATTTCTTGATAAACTTAAAGTTGATTGGTGATGGTAATGGGTGCCTCGAATGGGGATCAACTAAACGACAACGACAATATCCGATTTCGGCTAAAGATGTTATCCCGTAGGGGTCCTCCCATTTGGATGTGAACTTTTGAGCGTGCATACCTCACATGATATGATCTGCCACTTTCAATACCATATCACTTTCATGGAAGACTTGCTCATGTACCATTGCTTCGTAGGTTTTGATCATTCTAGCTTGATAGGCTTGGACGCTTTCATTGGCCTTATCGCTTCTTTCATCTATAGTTTTTAGATAGTTAAGGTGAGCGAGACATTCAACTCTCACTGAAGATGATAGCTTAGCCGATGGTACCATAACTTCCACGGGTACGACCGCTTTGTAACCATAAACCAAAGCAAAAGGGGTTGCTATTCGTAACCATGCCATGTATTTTAGGCGTTCTGGACTATACGACTAAATATTCCTAGTAATGTCTTGTAGGTTGCCTCGGCTTGACCATTCCCCTTGGGATAATAGGGTGTTCTCAAGTAGAGACGTGAAAACCTATGCGTCTCACCTAGCATGATGTCTATCATTGGTGTTCTTAAGTAGAGGCATGAAAGCCTGTGCATATCACCAAGCATGATTTCTATCATGGGTGTTCTCAAGTAGAGGTGTAAAAGCCTATGCATCGCACCAAGCATGATGTCTATCATGGGTGTTCTCCAGTAGAGGCGTGAAAGCCTATGCATCACACCAAGCATGTTGTCTATCATGGGCGTATCCATGGAAAGGCGTTGGAGCCTCATTAAGTAGCAATATTTCGTAACACATCTTTAGAGGCAAAAATTTCTGAAGTTCTTCTATCCATTCCAAGTTTGATTATAAAAGTGCGGGCCAACTAGCTTATTTCACGCATAGTTTCCTCGGTTGCTATTGTTTCAAGCAATGATGAAAAAATTTCATGTACAAAATAAATGACTATCAAAATGCCTATGCACTGTATTTCTTTATTAAAGTTGATAGGTGATGATGATGGGTGCCTTGAATGAGGATCGACTAAATGACAATGACAGTATCCACTTTTTGCTAAAGATGTTATCTCGTAAGGGCCCTCCCATTTGGGTGTGAACTTTTGAGCTTGCAGACCTCGCATGACATGATCTGCCACTTTCAATACCTGATCACGTTCATGTAGGTACCGTTGGCGTACCATTGCTTCATAGGTTTTGATCAATCTATCTTGACAGGCTTGGATGTTTTCCTTAGCCTTATCTCTTCTTTCATCTATAGCTTCTAGATCACCAAGGTGAGTGGGGCATTCGACTCTCGTTGAAGATGATAGGTTAATCAATGGTATCATTACTTCCACGGGTACGACCGCTTCGCAACCATAAATCAAAGCAAAGAGGGTTGGTTGCGTCGCAGTTTGTTTATCTATTTGGTACGCCTATAGTGCTAAATGGAGTAACTCATGCCATGTATTCTAGGCGTTGGAGACCATATGAATAAGTATCCTTAGTATGTCTTGTTGGTTGCCTCAGCTTGACCATTCCCCTTAGGATAATAGGGTGTGGATCTATCATGGCGGATGCCGTATACCTCCAATAGTTGAGCTAGTACCTTACTTATGAGCGTTGTCTTATTCTCCGAGATGATTCATCTTGGTAGCGTGAATCGACATATGAAGTTTTCTTTAATAATGTTGTAGACCTGCTCGCTTGTCCCCTTCTTGAGAGTTATGGCCTCTACCCACCTTGTGTATGAATCTGTGGCGATAAAGATCCATATGTAACCTTTTGACGTGGGCCAGATGGGTCCAATGAAGTCCATAGGCCAAGTATGAAACGACCAAGGAACCTTCGTTGGGCGCAAGGAAACAAATGAGGTGTGTATGACATTTCCAAGGACTTGGCAAGCGTGACATTTTCATGCATAGTCCAATGCATTAGCTTTCATGGTGGACCAATAATACCTTACTTCTGAGCAATTTCACATATAGCCTCTTGTCTCCTTGGTGTTCGCGACATGTCCCTTTGTGTACTTCCTCCATGATAATTCATTGATCATCAATATCCAAACCCTTAAAAGGGCGACCGTCCATACTAATCCTGCATAACTCTCCATTGATCATGAAGAAGTAATGACTTCGCTTCTTAATAAATGAGGCATCTGCTGTGCTTGATGGGAGAGTGCCATCTTTCAAATATGAGATGAAAGGTTGTCGTCAATCTGCCGCAACTTCCACTAGATGAACCTCCTTGGGGTCGAGGATTAATTTAAACTTATGATAATTCTTTTGCATGGTTGTGGCTTCCGTGGTCAGGTTTGGCCAATAGAACCCCATCCTTTGGAGAATGTAGTGTAGGAATGGCCCTTCCCTCGTGCAATAGTCTTCTTATAGACCCATGAGGTGGCTGTTACCTTCTTCCAAACTCATGCATCATGAAAGTACTCCATCAGCCCCCTATGGAAGAAACCTCCACTCAAATTACCAAAGTTTCTCAATTCCTTGTTCATAGAGGCTTCCCCTTAAGATGATTATGCTTCGATCTTACATCTCCAATCTATTGGGGGTTATGCCCTCAAAGCATGTGTATTAACATTTTGATATGAAATTTAATGAGCACTACATTTTTCTTATAATTGTTCTTTTAAATTATTATTGAATCATTTATATAAATATATGAAAATTTCATATTCATTAATGAGCTATGATCTTGTATTAGTACAAGAGAATTAAGATCATAGATAATGAATAAAAATGCCAGCAACATATTAAAATATGTAATTTTTAATGAATGATTGTTAGTACTGTTCACTAAGCATTATGAATGCATGCGATCTGGATCTGGATCATTAATGTGGATATACATCTCAGTGAATGTTCTTTATATAATAAGAATTATATATAACTGGGCCGATGTGAATTAATATCTTTATCAACGTATCGTTTATCATAAAGATTTAATACACATCAATTCGTTGATCATATGTAGATCAGTCTGAATCTTCAGTAGTCATGAACTCCTATGCATGTCTACTAAATTTTTTGATTCATTCGTTAAGGTTTGTTTGTAAAACAGGCTAGTAACTTTTGTTTTGGAGATTCAGTGATATGAATGGCTGAGAACATGATCTTACAAGATTTAAAATACAAGCTTTCCTAACAGATCGTATATTTGTTCCTTTAAATGTTAATTCTAGAACTGAATGGTTATTAAGCTCAAATTTATAATAAGATTATAAATTAGCCATTTACTAGTGGATTAATGGTACTTAAGGATCAATAGGTAATTAGAAGGATAACATGATAATTTTGACCAGTTCTAATTTACGAACCAATAATTGGAGAACAGAACTATGTAAAATGATTATCTTAGTGGACTATATGAGAATACTCTTTAAATAAAATCTATAATCTCTAAGAGTGCAATATCATATTTATAGTGGAGTAATAATAGAATTAATAAATAAAATTATTTAATTGAAGAGTTTAATTAATAATCTGATTTATTAGAAGTTATGATTATATCAGTGGACTACGTGAGAACTGCGTAAAATGATTATATCAGTGGACTACATGAGAATACTTTATAAATACAATCTATAATCTTTAAGAGTACAATTCCATATTTATAGTGGAGTAATAATGGAATTAATAAATAAGATTATTTACTAAAGAGTTTAATTGATAATTTGGTTTATTAAAGTGTAGGATTATAGGTGCACGGTTCCCAAGTCACATTTATACTACGCAGTCTCGGGTCTGAATATTTCAAGACCTGAGAACAAGACTAACTTGCAAAGAATATTTCTATTCTGGAGCAAGTACATAATTATGAGATAATTATGTGTGATTAACTAATTAAAAATAAATTAATTGAATTATTTATATATGTTAATATAATTTATGGAAATTATAAATATATAAATACTTTATTGATTATTTTTTTACTTATCGGTAAGAGAGATAAAATATCTAATTAGTGAAATTAGATAATTAATTTATTATTAGATGATAATTTGGATAAACTAAATCTATTATTTGTAAAATAACAGATAATTTAGTTGATAGAAACAATCACATATGTTAATTTTGAATTAACTAATATCTAAATATTTATCTAATTAAAACAAATATTTAATTAACAGTAATTGTCATGTGTCAATCACTGATTGGGGTATCAGAGATTGACATGTACTACTGTATTGTCACGTGGCATATAAGAAGTGGAAGTGCAACACTGCAGTGCCATGTGGCATTGTAGTTGTGCACAGTAGCAATGAGCCCCACTGCAATTGATAATTTTATAATTTAACATTATTTTAGTTTATCCCTAAATATCTAATACTCTATTTCCTAGAAAATATAGAGATATTATTCTGATGGCCTTAGTTGATTAATCAATCAATCAGTTGAATCAGACGATCAGTAAATCGATAAGAGAATTGAGTTGAGAACACAATTGCTCTGAGTGATTATTCTCTACGATTAAGATTTAATCAAATTTTTAAAAGAATCATCATCGCGTTCTTTTAGAGAATCGTCTCACAAAATTCATTCTCAGTAAAATCTCTAGATCTTGATTGTTGAGTACATCTAGATACAGAAAAGTAGCTTCGGTATATTCTACGTGCCCACACGTCCTAGTGCGTTAAGAATGGATTTGAACGATATTGATGTGAATCTCAGAGTCTGTTGATCGTTGAAACGATTTCGTAGGAACAGAGAATTGATCAGTTTCACAAGGACGCTTGATTTAGATTACAAGAGCTATAAGATTCCTAACCTTATATGTTGTAAATTTAATATATAAATATATAATGGATCCTGACTGATTGAAAAAAAAATTCAATTAAAAGTTTTTTTGTTATCGTAGTGTTGCACAATTGTTTATTAAAAGATTTGATTTTTATTAAAAATTATAATTTTTAAAATGACCACGCAGCGCCATGATGACCAACAAGTGGTATCAGAGTGGTCTTTATATATTTATATGTTAAATATTGTGTGGGTTTTATTGTATTATTCATATAAGATGAGATATATATGAATGAATGTATGGTTATATTTTTTAGTATGAAAAATAATGTATCGTTAACTATATGTTGATTATTGGCAATGATTATCACATTTGAGAAACTTTCGTACAAACCAACCCTATCATTGTAGAGTTTTATGATAACCCTAAATCTATCAATTATCCTTTTAAATTTTGAAATTAATGTAATTTTAAAAAAAATTTTAATTTTATGAAAATTAGAAATTAATAAGTTGATTGAGTTTGACCTAAATTTGACAAAATCAAATAAAATATTTATTTGACTAAGTCAAAATTAACTATTTTAAAAATTAATTTTAAATAAGAAAAATAGTTTTCTTAATTAAATGGAAGTTTGTTTAGAAGCTTGTAGATTATGAAATGGACATCAAGAGAAGAATGTAATATTTGAGAAATATGTATTCTTGAAGTCCGCTTTGTAATTTTATTTCTTTATTTCAAGGTTGTAATTTAGAAATACTCAATAGTCACTCGGTCCATTAGTATTTTATTTAATTGTTAAATAATTTTTTTAATTGTTATGTTTGATAAAACGTTCGTGCATTAGTCGATCACATGCCATACATGATAATACCACACATTTTTATCTCATCAGTAGAAACATGATTTATTAGGATTGTCCTAATATGTTTATTTATATTATATTACGAAATTAATTTCATGTAAATTGTTAGGTTTTAAATAGTTAAAACTTGGTAATTACACCACATGAGGGTTATAGTAACCTTTAAGATAACCAATTTTAGTAAAAAAAATTATTAAAGTTTGATGAATATAATTAATTAGTTAATCTAAGTTCACCGAATTATGACTTAGACACTTTAGAAGGTTAAATGAACTTAGACAAATAAGATTGATATAACTGATTTAAATATTCATTTAACTAGTAATTAATTTAGAATCAGTTAATTAGTTAAAATAGAAATACATAATCCTAAAATAGTGAGTGAGAAAAGGTTGACATGTTAATGTAACATACGGTCTCCATTATTAGTACAACACCGTGAGATACAGTGAGGGTCTCGAAATGACTTTGTTTTCATCTCCCTAAGGAAGATTTTGAGCTGTACAAATATCAACGTTGGACTTCTTAAGAAGATAGGAGGAAGTGATGTAGTTTAGTTTTGACCGACCTAAGACGGCATATTCTAAATCAAGTCATGAAATCTTAAATAATGGGTTTACACTATTTATCTATTATTGTCGAAAATTACATGATCACCTAGAGTTTTAGTTGTATCATAACTCATCAATCTAATTGATAAATATAATTGATCATTATGAATTAATTAATCAATTTAATTTATTTAAATAATTATCTAATAATTATAAAATAATAAATAAGTAATTCAATACAACAATTACACTTAACTAGAAACATCACCTATCACATATATGTGTAGGAAATATGCTTTGGCACCAAAACACATTTTGGTCCAACTTAGTTCATTTTTGTATTCATGTTCTCTAAGTTATTTCTGAGACTGAATGGACCCACATGAACAAAGCTTAGGATTCAAATACCTGGTGAATTTATCTCCATAAATTCCCGACCTATTTAATCCTGACATCGTACGACTCTACTATAAGCTCGATGCCGAATCAACTCTCGATTCATGCATGCTACATTTTTTGTTGGTGTAAATAAACTCTATTTATTTTCACGGTCCACAAAATATTTTAACATAAGACCCATCGTGAATATCAGTAACAAGAGTGAAATGTAAAATTACCATTTTACCCCTCTTGTTATTATTTCCTTACCTCCTTTATTGACTGTGAATAAGAAAACATTATAGTGAATTGTCTCGTACAATTCACAAGTCTTATTCGATGACTCATTTCATCAAATACTTGGCCAAGTTAATCTATTCACGCATTCATCAATAAAGTATAAGGTGATATTGTTACTTTCACAATCCAACCACAAATTTCTATATCTGTGAATCACGGAACTCCTACTTAATTAAAGTACAATCCCAACAGTCGATGTATTGCCCGTCAATTCGAACTCACTCATTTGACATATCAAAAATTGAAACTAACCAATTCAAGTTACGTATTCACCTCAGGATTAAGGTAATTATGAAAATATCATTAAGGAGTAACAATTAGATTTAGCGCTAGTTAAATGGTTTTGAGCTCTAAACTAATTGTACCGGTCTATTCAACTTGTTCGTAACATGTGTAGGTTAACCATTTGAGTCTCCACTCTTATGCCCCAAGACTGACATCCAACGGTTCAACCTAACAGTCGTAATCAGATTCGATTGTCCAGTCGATCCTAAGACTACAAATATTGTTCTAAACTATTTCGGAAGAGTTCGTCTGGAGATGCTTCTGTCTTCACTCTTCTTTCGTTAATAGTTCCAGGACTTGAGTAATTTATAAACATGCTTTAATTTAAAATAAAACTTTCAATTTATTCATAAAAAATTCAGTAATACAAATGTCTGAGAAATAATTAAATACAAGTAAATAGTTATTACACTCTATTTTATGGACATATTCCAACATTGACTTCATTGAGGTCTCCAAGTATGGTCTCTTCTAGAGGTTCCAGTTCACCGCTTGGGCATTAGGCCAAAAAATTAGCCAAGGCTTGACACATTTGCGCCTTCGGGATGATGGGTATAATTTTAAACTCACTCAATAACATGGTCCGTCGGGTAAGTCTCCCGCTCAATGTAGGCCTAGTTAAAAGAAAACGAATAGGATTAGACTTAGTCATTGAATGAATTCGGTTACCCAACATGTAGTGTCGAAATTTTTGCGTGGCAAATAAAGAAGCAAGATAATGCTTTTCACAAGGTGTGTATATCTAAGCTCGGCATCCCATAGGACCCTACTCAAATAATACACTGGGCGCTCCAGCCCCTCTATTTCTTGTGCCAACAATGCTCAATTAGGCTTAAAGGTTGAGGTGATGTAGATCAGCAATGCTATGTTCTACGCGGTGGCACCATGGTGGTTGGTGCGAGGAGTACATCCTTTATGGCATCATACTTCTGTTGGTGCTCCTGTGTCCATGAAAAGATGCAATCTCCCTTTAAGAGCAGTTTTATATCGCTGATAGACTCTACAGGGGAAGGTATGAACCGGCGGACGTACGATACCTTCCCCAAGAACACATTTAACTCCTTCATGGATCATGGTGACAGCGTGACCCTGATAGCCTTTACCTTGTATTGATCAATGTCTATACCTATCTTGTGTACACAAAAGCCTAAGAACTTCGCCCCATGAAACACCAAAAGCACACTTCAATGGATTTATCTTAAGCTTGTACGCCCTGAACCTTTCAAAGAAACTTCCAAGTGCTTCAGATGTGAACCCACCCTCTTGGACTTAAATACTAGATCATCCACATAGTCCTCAACATAATCATGGATCATGTCATGGAAAATCATTGTCGTAGCCCGTTGGTAAGTAGCTCTTGCATTCTTCAATCTGAAATGCATCATCACATAGTAAAAGTTTCCAAAAGGTGTCCTGAAGGCGGTCTTCTCATCATCTCCAATTGCCATCCCGATTTGATTGTATCCATTGAACCCGTCCATGAAAGATAACAATTCCTGTTCTGCTGTAATATCAACCAATGTGTCTACATTAGGTTCTAAGAAGTCATATTTAGGGCATGCCTTGTTCATGTCTCTAAAATGAACACAACAACAGATCTGAAATTTCAGACTTGATTTGGAGTTCCACATTAGGGGAAAAATGACGGGGGTGTTGCTTGATAGGTGTGTATTATTTAGAGACCTTTAGCTTATACGTCACTAAGGTAAGATCCAACCCGACATCTCAGAGTACGAACACGTAAAGAAATCCCCAAACTCATTTAAAAGCTTTATCAATTCATCTTGTTGTTTACTCTCCAAATCCTTTGATAGGAAAACTGACCTATCGAGCTACCCTCCCTAATATGGTCTTCGTCTACCTCTTCCTACGGTGGTGATGGGTTGGTTGGTAGAGGCACCTCCGGTGGTTCACAATTCATCACATAGATCCCTTCCATAAGTCCTTGTGCCTTAGTGAATGCCTCATCCGTCATTATATCTTCATCCTTTTCACCATCACGGGGATCAGGCTATGTGCGTGACCCCGCTCACCATCATAAGTGGTATGCCATTTTCCCATTTGGCAATGTCAAGCAGGTTACCAGTTCCGGCCTTGGTGTAAACATTTCATTTCCCTTCTCCATCTCCCACATTGGCAAATAGGTGGCCGTAATCCTCCTAGGTGTGGCGGCACCTGCTGTTGCAAGTTTATAAAAAAGTGTTGCCTCTATCAAGTAAGCCTCAGTCTCATCAAATGGAGCTTCGGTAGCCACCACCGTAATGTTCTTGCCATGCCAATTTCAGACACTGATGCAAGGTTGAAGGGACACATTCATGATCGTGAATCCATGGCCTCCCCAACAGTATATGATAGTCCATATTGTACTCAATCACATGAAAGCAATTGGTGGTTCTTATCAGTCCAAACTACACTCCACAGTAACATAGCCCTACATCTTCACACTCGCTGATGAGAAACATGTCACAACAATGGATTGTCTCACTAGTATTTTCTCTGGGATGCCAACCACCTTGAAAGTAGCATAAGACATGACATTCACTCCCGATCCACTATCCAATAGGACGCACGCCTCACTCACATGCCATTGTCGTTGCCTCTACATAAAAAGGGTGATTGAGCCCCATCCTATTGACATGTCAGTCAACATTGATGAATGTGATGGCACTCTCCTCTTTCCACCTCATCTTGCTCAAAGGCGGCTATGCAAAGAAAAAATTCATCTGAGCCTAATTTTGTTGAGCGACATCTATTATCGTGTTGGAGACTTGACGCCATGCAATATCATCCAACCAAAGCGTATCAAAAAAATTCTTACAAGTCCTTATGTTCAAGAGTTTATCAATGAAAGTGACGTCTCCCTATATGGTTGCTTCCTCATCTCCCTTCTCCACTATGGTAACAGATGAGGTAGATCCTATTGAACCAGAGCTAATCATATTGACATTAACATGTTGAAGGAAATAGGGTGGATCTACGGGTCCGACACCATCCATAAAGATCTCGCCCTTATTCAATCTCTCATAAAAAAACCTCCTAAAAAACTTACACTCTTGGGTAGGGTGTGATGTAGTGCGGTGATATCGGCAAAAGTTTGGGAAACTCCTTTCTTCCCTTGTGGGTAGCATGCTAAACCAAGGTAAAGTGATCTCTTTATCCTTTTATACATACATCTACCAGTGCCTCCACCTTATCCATGGTGAAAGGGAAAGGTGGTGGGTCATTCCTCTCATCTCTTCCTGTCTTGCGACCGCACCCTTATGGTTATGCAACTGTTACTTGAGGATGGTAACATTATGTGGTGGGTCTCAAAGGGTGGTCATACGGTCATCCCTCTCGGGTTGTCGTGGCTTACGTATTGAAGCGCTTGTCCTCTTAGATGCCTCTATCAAACATGCGAAGGTGACAATCCTCAAATTCTCAAGGTAGACTTTTTAATCGCCCAACATCTCTTTAATGCATATCTTCACAAGGGCTTCCTCTTTGCAATCCTCTTGGCAATCCATGGCCTTCTCCTTGAACTGTTGAACATATGACATAAGGTCGGCATTGATCTATTGTCTTTCTAGATCTAATATGCTAGTATTCTCATCTATGATAAAGAACTTTGCCAAAAAGGTTGACACCATTTGCATCCATGTCGAGATTGACTCGAGCCCCAAGCTCGCATACCAAGTGTAAGCTCACTCCATCAAGAACTTGGAGAATTTCCTCAATCGCATGAACTCATCATAACCATAGGGTCATATGTCATCAATGAAACATATCACATGTTTTTTGGCACACTCATTTATGCCATTGTATTTTCGATACTTTGGAGGCACGCAGTCCACCGAATACGGCCTCATGGCTATGTCTGCCGAATATGGTGGTCTGAAGTCAACAACGGACTAGTTTAGAGGCGCCCTTACTCTCTCTTCTTGAAGCATCTTTTGAAGGGCTTCATGGGTAATGAAATGACTACTCCCAATAAGAGTATTGTTCACGCTTGGGGTGAGGTTGGTCTGAGCAATTATGGTAGTCAGGGTAGCGATATGAATGACGTTGTCTAGAGGTGGGGCATCAGTCATGGTAGTGGGTCTAGGAAAGTCACTGATTATAAAAGGTGAAGCATTTGGTGTAACAATAGCTTGTATGACAGTTTGAGTGTTGGCTTGAACATTCGGTTGAACATGGTTCTGGGCGAATGCTTGTGGTTGAATGCCTACAACGGAGAATAGTTGGACGCCTATGAGAGAGGACAATTGGGTGCCCATTGTGGAGGTTGGTTACGCATCCATGGTGGAGGTGAGTGGCGGGTGTTATGGTGCAACGACATTGATGTACACGTTCAGCGTAACAATGACTCTCCTCATCTCAACGTTAGAAGCTTGAGCTCTCGAATGGCTTCGGTTTGCTCTTGCGCTTGTGTAGGTACGATTGGTGGTAACTCACGATAAGTGTTCTCTTCCTCTTGTCCACATTCATCATTGAGTATGGGTCTGTCTTCCTCCGTGTGTGACCGAGCCGCTCTTCCTTTTACACGACCGACCATGGTCATTCTTTGCTAGAGAGATAAGCCACTCCCCAGCGGAGTCGCCAAATGTAGATGTATAGGGTGACATAAGTGAGTGCAAGAGTGGTCTAATCCTTAGCAAGTAACTGGAGTAACGCATGAGAATGCCAGAGATGACGCTAGGAGGTGAATAGGGAGCAGTCTAAACACTCAGAGAATTAATCACGGTGAGGTGAATAAGAGGAGGATCTCACGTGTGCCAATCGAAGGACACCATGTGGGTCTCGTGGGGCGACCTTGATCTAGAAGGAATACACCTAGCCGATGGGGCTCAACGATGGTATCCACCCAAAACCTCTTTTCAAAGAGATATTTTAAGACTAAACCATATCCTCAAGTTAGGAGGGTAGCACACCCTTAATGTTCGAAGTGGTCGTATTTGAAGAGGTATATCCTTTCCAATATGACGTAGCGTCACCCCTAATCATACCAGTCCATAGCCTCCCAAACTTTCTTAGGCATCCATATGTCCACTCAAATCTTTGTTTCTTGACATAATGGTTTGTAAAGTGATGATACGTTGTAATAGCATAGTGATGCGTCTTGTCCAAAGTGCATTATTGTTGTTTTCAAGTTGTATTACGAAAGGTGATCCAAGCACTTTCATGGTACACCCATAGGGGTAAGACCCCATGGTTCCACCATGGTGACAACACCTCAAGGAAACCTCAGAGGCGGAACCCATGGGTGCTACCTCAGAGGCAGCAACCATGTGTGCTACCTCAGGGGCGACACCTATGGTTGTTACCTCAGAAGCGATACCCCAAGGGGTGCACCTCAGGGGAGGCACTCCCGATACTCCGTAAGAGTTGCGCTTTGTGGTGAGTCAACGTTGAGGTCGTCAACTTTCATGTGATGAGCCAAGTTTTGGAGGAAGAAGACTCATGGAAGAAAGTGAAAATGAAAGGAGGGTGAAAATACTTGGCTCAATTGGGCTTTCCCTTTAGTTTTTTGGGTAAGTGAGAAATGTATTAGACGAAAAACTCCGAGACAAGGTAATTACGTCCTATAAGACTGATCTAAATAAAAAGAGTGCAGGTGATTCACTTAGTCTTTTTCAAACTCTAACGTGGGGAACCAGACACCCACAATTCTTTAAAAGTACAAGTAAAGTAAAGTACATGGTTAATATCATAGGACCCCCTGAACTTTGCCACAATATCAACTTACACTCCTAAACTAATTTTTCTTTCTAATTGACCCTCGAACTTTTTCCATCCATCAATTTACCCTTCCTGACCCAAATTTTTTGTCTAAACGTCGTTTAATTGATCACGTGCATGGAACGTTATCAAGGAAATACAAAAAATGCCCATGTTAAAAAATCACCCACCTCATCCCCCTTCCTCATTCCACCCTCACGAGCTTCTCTCTCCATCTCCCTCCATCGCGATTTTTTTCCAACCCTTAAGCTCTTTCGAATTCGTCTCATTCTCCCTCAAGTTTGTCTCCTTCTCCCCTGAGTTCTCCCCCTCCCTCGATTTTTCTAGTCATCCAAATCCTAACCTGAAAAATCTTAACCCTAACTGAAACAACCATAACCAAAAAATTCTAACCCTTACCCGAAAATTCCAATTCACCCATTCTTCTTCGATTTCAGGTAACTCCTCATTCTTTCTTCTTTTTTGCTATCTGGTTTTGATTTCAGTCTCTTAAATCGAGGGATTTTTTGTTGATTTTTGAAATGGAGACCATGTGTTGAAATAGGGATCATGTATTAGAATAAAATTCATTTTTTTGGTTTGAATAATACTTTTTTTAAAGAACCCGACACTGCTGTTTCGTATGTCATTGTTTTGTTTGAAATGGGACCATTGAATTTGAAAGTGGGCCAAGTTATTTTTCTGTCATTTCTTAGTTAAGAATTATCTAACAATATGTTGTTATTTTTAGTTAAGAATACCTGACAATATGGAAAGTGGCGCCGACAGCGGCGGCCACCGGCGACAGTCGACGACGGCAGGGGTTGGCAGGCAGTGATGGGCGGCGGTAGGCGAGTCCTAGCGTTGGTGGTAATTGTTGTCACATTTAGGAAAGTTTTGCAGAAACTCTGATACCAACTTACCCTATCACCGCAGAGTTTGATGATAACCCTAACTCTATCTATTATCTTTTAAATTTTGAAAATAATGAAATTTTAAAATTAATAAATTTTTAATTTAATGAAAACTAAAGATTAATTAATTTATTAGGTTTGACCCAAGTTTGACCAATTCAATAAATGTTATATTGACTAAGTCAAATTCAATAATTTTAAAAGATAATTATAGAGACTTTTGTTTTTAATAAGAAAAATAGTTTTTCCTAATTAAAAGGGTTTTGTTCGAAACTTGAAGATTATGAAGATGAAAATCAGGTGGAGAATGAGATATTTTGGAAATATGTAATCTTGAAATCCTCTTTGTAATTTTATTTCTTTATTTCAATGGTTAAAATTTAGAAATACCTAATAGTCACTCGGTCCATTATTAAATGTTTATTGGCATGATTGATAACATGACCATACATTAGTCGATCATGTGGCTTACATGAAACCCCACATAGTTTTATTTAATCATGCATCTTATCAGTAGAAACATAATTTATTAGGATCGTCCCAATATGTTTAAATGAATTGTTTTGAGAAATCAATTGCATATAAATTGTTAGGTTTTAATTAGTTAAAACTTGGTAATCACACCACTCTAAAGGCTATAGTAACCTTTAGGATAACCAACTTTAGTAAAAGAGTTTTATTAAAGTTTGATGAATGTAATTAATTAGTTAATATAAGCTCACATAATTATGACTTATTGTCTTTAGTAGGTTAAATGAACTTAGACTAATGGGATTGGATTAACTGTTAATTTAACATTTATAGGGTTATTATTTTGACTGGTAATTAATTTAGAATTAATTGATTAATTAAAATACAAACACATTATCTTAATATAGTGAGTGGGAGAAGGTTGACATGTCAATGTAACATATGGTCTCTATTATTAGTACAACACCATGAGGTACTGTGAGGGTCTCGTGATGTCTTTATTTTCATCCCCCTAAGGAAGGTTTCAAAATGTATCAATATCAAGGTTGACCTTCTTAAGAAGATAGGACTAAGTGATGTAATTTAGTTTTGACCGATCCTAAGGCGACATATTCTAAATCAAGTCATGAAATCCGATATAATGGGTTACATTCACAAAGTCACAATTAAGTTTTCATGTGGATAATAGTGACTTGACTGAATAAGTGATACCTTATTGTTAAAAGAGAAAATATGAGAAATTTTAAGTTTTTTATTAATAAGGATGAAAATGTCTGATAGACAATCTAAGATTAATCTGACCGACCCTAAGGCGGTACATTAATTGTTAAGTTATTTTATCGTGGATTAGTAAATGATAAATTATGTGTTTAATATGTTGCATTCATGCATCACGTTTACTTTTTGAATTCTGGATATTTATTTCAATTATAATGAATTATGTATATTTTATTTTTTAGTTATTATTATGTTTACCATGGGCAACCCTATTACTGCTTTACTTGCACTTGAGAAACTGAACGATGATAATTTCATAAGATGAAAATAAATACAAATTTGATGCTAATTTGTGAGAACCACAAATTTGTTCACTAAGGAATGTCCCGGGGAGCCCGCTACCATTGCCCCTAAGAATGTTAGGAACAAGTTTGATGCTTGAATTCAATCCAACAATAAAGTGAAGTGCTACATGCTTGTGACCATGAATGATGATCTGAGAACCAAGCATGAGAGCATGGAGACTGCTTATGAGATTATAGAATCTCTATCGACAATGTTTGGGCAACAGTTTGATCAAAGTCGTCGTGAGGCTATTAGGAGTTATATGACGACCAAGATGAAGAAATGTACTTTTGTGCGTAAACATGTTTTGAACATGATCAACATAATGCATGAGCCAGAAATACATGAGGCGACCATTGATGAATGAACTCAAGTTAGCATTATACTTGAATAGCTCACACCTGCTTTTTCAACGTTCACCACCAACTATGTTATGAACAAGTTACAATTCAACATGACCCAATTGTTGAATGAACTACAGACTTTTGAGTCACCGAATAAGAGCATGACCAAAGAGGGCAAGGCTAAATGTTGCCGAGCAAAAACCTTCTTCCACTGTTGTTAAAAGTAAGAAGACGAAGAAGATCAATGGTAAAGGAAAAGATAATAACAAGAAAGGGAAGAAAGCTAAGACATCGCTAAGCCAAGAAGAACAAGAACGACAACAAGCCCAAGGAAAAATGTTTCCATTGTGGAGTTAGGGGTCATTGGAAGAGAAACTGTAACAAGTATCTCTCCGAGCTGAAAAAGAAAGGTAAATATAATTTACTTGTAATTGAAGCTTGTTTAGTGGAATATGTTTTGTCATCCTAGATACTGGATTCAAAAGCCACTAACTATGTATGTTCTTCGTTGCAGATGCTTGATTCGTCAAAGGGAGCTGGCTGATGGCGAGGTTATTATGAGAGTTGGCAGTGGTTCGCTCGTGTCAGTTAAAGCATTGGGGATAGTCTGTTTACTTTTTAGAAATAATTATTTAGTTTTGAACAATGTTTATTATATTCCTGGTTTTAGGAATTTGATTTCTTTTTCACTTTTGCATGAACAGTTATTAGAAATTTTTTTATGAATAAAGAGTTTATTATTCTTAAGAATGAATACGCTATTTGTCATGCTAAAGTTATAAACGGACTGTATATGCTTAAACCGACTGAACGCGCGTTAAATAATTTTGAATTATTTAAAGTCATAAAACCTAAAAGTAACAAGCGACAAATAGTCTGTCATGAGGATGATAACACATATCTTTGGCATCTTAGGTTGAGACATATTAATCTAGATAAGTGAAGCAGGTTAACAAAGTAGGGTGCTTTGAGAGAACTAAAAGTTTGAACTCTTTCTATTGGTCAATCCTGTCTAGAAGGTAAAATAACCAATAGACCTTTTAATGGAAATGGTCAAAAAGCTAAGGAACCACTTGAGTTAGTGCATAGTGATATTTGTGGACCAGTTATTGAAAATTCTTTGATCAGATCGAGGTGGTGAATACTTGGATTTATAATTTAAGGATTACTTGCTGGAGTATGGCATTTTATCCCTACTCACAGCACCTGGAACACCACAAAAAAATGATGTTTCAGAAAGGAGAAACCAAACCTTATTTGATATGTTAGGTAGATTTCAAGCTACTCATCAATACCGCTCACTTTTTGGGGATATGCACTTCAAACGGAAACTTACATTTTAAATGGCAACTTACATTTTGAATGTAGTGCCTTCTAAGTCTGTAAGTAAGACATATTTAGAGTTATGGAATGGCTTCGAACCAGTTTGCGTCATTTTTATATATGAGGGTGTCCAACTCACTTTATTAGACCCAAGACTATAAAGTTAGACTCAAGGTCTGAAGTATGCATATTCGTTAGCTATGCTTCAGAGACAAGAGGTGGGTATTTTTATAGCCACGAAGATCAAAATGTGTTTATATCGACAAATTCCACCTTCCTTGAACACGACTATATGAAAAACTACAAACCTCAAAGCAAAGTAGTTCTTGAGGAATTAACACCTGATGAGATTATATCACCTTTATTATCAACTGGCAAATGACAAACCACAGTTCCTGTTAAGGAAACCCCGGTGCAACATCGTTTGTTTTTTTTTTTTGGGTGGTGGTAAGACAACCTATTCACTATGAACTAGAGGCACATTTTCTAGTGTCTGACACTGATAAGGATGATTCATTGTCTTATGAAGAAGCTATGGATAATCTTGAAAAGGAGAAATGATAAGATGCCATGAACCAGGAAATGGAATCTATGTATTCCAATTCCATTTGAGAACTTGTAGGTCCACCTGAAGATGTCAGGGCCATTAGATGTAAATAGATTTTCAAGAAGAAAAGAGGTGTAGATGAAAAAGTAGAGACTTTCAAAGCACGACTGGTAGCCAAGGGCTATATACAAAGGGAACGAGTAAATTATGAAGAAACATTCTCCCATGTTGTGATGCTAAAATCCATTCGCATTCTTTTGTCCATTTTCGCTCGTTTAGACTTTGAAATATAGAAAATGGTCATCAAGACAGCATTTCTGAATGTATTTATTGAAGAAAATATCTATATGATGTAACCAGAAGGGTTCGTGAAAAGTGGGCAAGATCAGAAATTATGCAAGTTGCTTAAATCTATTTATTGATTAAAGCAAACATCTAGATCTTGGAATCTTACCTTTGATGAGATTATTAAATCATATGGCTTCGAGCAAAATGTTGACAAAGCTTGTGTTTATAAATATATCAAAGATAAGATAATGATTTTCTTAGTTCTTTATGTTGATGATATTCTACTCATTAGGAATCATGTAGAAACTTTGTCAAATTTAAAGAAGTGGGTAGTTGAGAAATTACAAATGAAAGATTTAGGAGATGCGAGTTATGTTCTAGGCATCCACATTTTAAGGGATAGAAAGAACAAGCTCTTGCCACTTTCTCAGGCATCTTATGATGATAAGGTGCTGGAGAGATCTATATGAAGAATTGCAAGAAATGTCAACTACCGACCAAGCATTGAATTGTCCTCTCCAAGGAGAAATGTCCTAAGACACCTCAATCGAATCCAGGTTTATAACATTGGATTGTCACTCTATCAATCGAATCCAGGTTTAGAACATTGGATTGCAGTAAAACACATTCTCAAGTATTCAGGTTGAGACTTGAACCTCACTGGATATACTAATTCTGATTTTCAATCAGACAGAGATAGTCGAAAGTCGATGTCTAGATCAGTATTCACCCTAGGTGGAGGAGCTATAGTCTGGAGAAGTATCCAACAATCTAGCATTACAAATTCCACTATGAAAGATGAATATATAGCATCTTGTGAAGTTGTGAAATAAGCGGTATGACTCATAAAGTTCTATACTGATCTGGAAGTAGTTCCATATAGGGACAAGCCACCGATTCTACACTGTGACAATAGTGGGGCAGTAGCTAATTCCAAAGAACAGAGGATTCACAAGAGGGGAAAACACATAAAGAGGAAATATCATCTTGTAAGAGAGATCGTGCATCGATGAGATGTGATTGTTATGAAGATATCGTCAGATCAGAACCTGACTGATCCTTTTACCAAGACACTTCCTACGAAATCATTTTGAGGATCATGTGTATAACATGGGGTTTAGAGAGATGCCACGTTTTCTTTAGAGTGAGTGAAAGATTGTTGAGGAATATGCCATCAAAGTATGTGTATAGACATTTTAATATGAAATTTAATGAAACTACATTTTTCTTATAACTTTTCTTTTAAATTATTGTTGAATAATTTACATAAATATCTGAAAATTTCATATTCATTAATGAGACTTTGATCTTTTATTAGTACGAGAGGATTAAGATCATAGATAATGAATAAAATTATCAACATATTAAAGTATGAAATCTTTAATGAATGGTTGCTAGTACGGTTCACTGAGCATTATGAATGCATGCAATCTAGATCCAGATCATTGATGCGGATATATATCTTAGTAAATGTACTTTATATAATAAGATTATATATGATATGACCGATGTGAATTAATATCTTTATTAATGTACCGTTCATCATAAAAATTTAATACAGATCAATTTGATGATCATATACAGATCAGTCTGAATCTTGAGTAGTCATGAACTCATATACAAGTCTATTGGATCTTTTGATTCACTCATTAACGTTTATTTGTAAAATAGGCAAGTGTCTTTTATTTTGGAGATTCAGTGAAATAGATGGCTAAGAACATGATCTTATAAGATTTGGAATCAAACTTTCCTAACAGATCGTAGATGTGCTAGCTTAAGTGTTAAATCTAGAATTGAATGGTTATTGAGCTCAAACTTATAATACGATTATAAATTAGCCATTCACTAGGGAATTAAAGGTACTTGAGGATCAAGAGGTAATTAAAAGAGTAAAATGGTAATTTTGACCAATTCTAATTTACGAACCAATAATGAAATTAATAAATAAGATTATTTAATTAATAATCTGATTTATTATAGCTTAGGATTATAGGTCGATGGTCCCCAAGTCATCTCTGTACCATGCAGTCTAGAGTGTGAATATTTCAGGACATGAGAAAATGACTGACTTGCAAAAGAAATTTTTATTCTGGGGCAAGTACATAATTATGAGATAGTTATGTGTGATTAATTAATTGAATTATTTATATGTATAAATTTCAGAAATTTTATATATATATATATATATATATATATATATATATATATAATCATCGATTATTTTTTCAATTATCGATAAGTTATACAGAATATTTATTTGTGAAATTAGATCATTATAAATTATTATTAGATAATAGTTTGAATCAACTAAATCTGTTATTTGTTAAATAACATATAACTTAGTTGATATGGATAATCATATATGTTAATTTTGAATTGACTGATATCTAGATATTTATCTTATTAAAATAAATATTTAATTTATAATAATTGTCACGTGTCAATCACTGATTGAGAATCAGAGATTAACATGGACTACTGTAGTGCCCCGTGGCACTATAGTAGTGGGGTGCAATACTATAGTATCACACGACACTACAGTAGTGCCTTGAGGCACTATGATACCTCACGGCATACAGCAGTGTCGTGCGGCACTGCAGTTATGCACAATTGCAGTAGGTCCTACTACAATGGCAATTTTATGATTAAATATTATTTTCAGTTTATCTCTAAAAATATGATATGTCATTATTTAGAAAATATATAGATATTAGTCTAATGGCCTCAGTTAATGAATTAGTTAATTGAGTTGAGAACACAGTTGCTTTCAAGGTAATATTTTTCTGTAATTAAAAGTTAATCAAGAACTCTGAAAGAATAATCATCGTATTCTTTTAGAGTGTTGTCTCACTAAATTAATCATTCTCAATAAATTTCTAGATCTCATGTGTTAAGTACATCTAGAGACATAAAAAAGTGTCTTTGAATTATTCTACATGCACACACACGTCCTAGTGTGTTTGAGGATTGGCTTGGAAGATCTTGGTGTGGATCTCGAAGTCTGCTGTTCATGGGAACGCAAGATCGTTGATTTGCGAGAACGCTTGATATAGACTACTAGAGGTATATGATTCCTTTCTATGTATGTCTTCGATTTAACATATAAATATATAATGGATCTTGATTGAAAAGAGTTTCAATAAAAGTTTTTATTTTTGAAAACCGATGCGCCGCACTTGTTTTTATTTTATCAAAAAAGATTCATTTTTAATAAATTTTTAAAACGCCTTCCCCCCGTGTGCGCCGAATTTTCCAACATCAGAATATGAGGTTGAAATGATAGTTCTGCAAATGAATCTGATACTTCGTTGAGTGAATATATCACTGATTATGGTGTTGATGATTTTGCTGATAGTATTGTGTCTAGGGTTGAATCTATTATTGATAGTAATGTGGCTAGGACTGAACCTGTGATTAATCCTAGTAATGTGGCTATGACTGAACCTGTGATTGATCCTAGTAATGTGGCTATGACTGAACCTATGATTGATCCTAATAATGTGGTATGACTGAACATGTGATTGGTCCTAGTAACGTGGCTAGTAATATAGCTAGGACTGCATCTGTTTATATGCATGAACCTACAGATGTAGAGTCCGATGATGAAAATAATTATGTAGGTAGTTCTGATGATGAGATGAGGGTTCCTAGGTTTCCTGAATATCATGAAGATGTTAACATGAAAAGACTTGTAGAACTGTTGGTAGGCACATTGTTTACTGACTTCAAGGTTTTCAGAAGAGCATTTAAGACCATGCAATCCAACATGGGTTTGACTTTTCATATGTAAACAATAAGTATAAGAGAATCACATGTGTATGTAAGAAGAAATGTGGTTGAAGGATCCATGCTTCCACTGATTCAAGGACTGGTTCCTTTCAGATTAAAACCTTTCAACCTGAACATAGGAATTGTAGCAGGGCTAGAACCAATACTAGAATGACTTCATCTTGGATAGCTCAAAAGTATTGGGTGAAGTTTAGAGATTCTCCTAGTTGGGAAACTAAGGCGTTGAAGGAGGGAATTTCAGGTGAATCTTTCTTTGCATAAGTGTTACAGAGCCAATTGTAAGGCTTTGAAAATGGTGCAAGGTGATGTTGTTGGGCAATATGCTCAGATCTCGGATTATTGTGAGATTGTTAAGAAGATGAACCCTGGTTCTAGTATGAGAGTGCTTTTGAACTCAAGTGTTTTTGAAAGATGTTTTTGTTGCTTGTTTTCATGTAAACAAGGCTTTGTTACTGGTTGTAGACCCTTGATATGTTTGGATGGTTGTCATTTGAAGGGGCTTTCGGGGGGGGGGGGGGGGG